>JAJJKD010000085.1:0-177348 GCA_022376535.1 Xylariaceae sp. FL0662B
TGCCAGCAGGATGATGATGATGAGAAGCAGCATCTTGAAGTCGGTGTTTGCTGATAAAGCGAAGTCAGACTTTAATCGTCTCAGATTTCCTCTTTGGTGGTGACGGTCAGGTGAAACGACAGCAATAAGAAACTGTTCCGAGAGGGTATAGCTGGAGAGACGACGACGAAGCGACGAGAGTCAACTTTCACCTAAGTCGTGAATGGGGTTGAAATGCAGCTTGGCAACGCCGACTGGATCGATCAATGGTGCAAATCAAGATCAAATGCCCGGACAAAGCGCAAAGTGAAGACTTGTGAGGAAGAAGTCGACGTTGAGCGTGAGATGTGATGAGTGGAAGAGAGGAAAAGCACTTATATGATGTACATATATACCAAGGTACCTGTGTACTGTTAGAATAAGAACCGAGGCCGAAGTAGAAAAGCAAACTTCACAATTAAACTCATTCACCAGACAACCACGTGGATAATAAACATCGTCCCGCGTCCAATAGAAATCCCAGAGATCAAATCGATGCGTCGGTGTTGTTTCATCTCCGGAAGAAAACTGGCTCGAGCGACTACCTATATTAGAGGTCGTTGCCCTCCACGTGGCTCCCATGTGGTATTGCCTCAGACCTATACTACAAATAGAACATGCCGTGTCTATCTGCATAAGTGAATGATTCAAGCATGTTTCGGTCTATCGTTTCATTTTAAACCTTCCATCGGAGGCAGGCGTAGACGTCGATACAAGTCAATGGCTTCGAGGCAGCCCGCAAATGAGTTAATAGAGCGAATAGCAATAGCGCTGTCTGGAGTCGAACCTAACTCACTCTATTACTCAGCCACAGCTCCAGCGCCATCGGTAAGGGCAGATAATGAATGCCTTCCGGCTGTAGGCTAGGTATCAATTGTCCACCTTCTCCACGCAAGAAACTCGGACACGGTGTTCGGCATCCGCTCTCGGCTCGTTGAGGGCCGTCTCCAAATGCCGACACCACTCTATCTTCGCCCTATTATCCCAACCAGGAAATACTAGTTCGACCTCGAGGCGCCGAAGCTGTCTCAGGAGCTTCAATCCGTGCTCGACCCATCCCTGCGCCAACCCCTCTGAGTCCCTGACTTCGACCGTCCGTCCCTCATTTTGGCACAGGCTCCGCGCGACAAAAGCTCCGTATGCGTTATCTCCGCCCACGATCTTGAGCCTGAGCCCCTGAAGGCCTGGGCCCCAGCCCTCGCAGAGCTCCCTCCACTCGTCCGCGAATGCCTCCGAGAGGTCTCGGGAAATGAGTTCCAGGCGCACGTATCTCATGCTTCCTATCTGCCACCGCTGGAGACCCTTAAGCAGTGCTCGAGCTGCCCGCAGGCCTGAGGCGAACCAGCCCACGAACGCAAATTCGTTGGCCAGAAATGGGATCTGTCTGCATTCGTAGTAGACCTGCTTGCTCACTCGAAGTATCGCGGTGGGCATTGCGCAGGATGGCCGGTACGGCGACAGTAGCGGCAGCGGATCGGGATAAAACTGCTTGAACTCCTTTGTATTCGTGACTGAGACGTTCTGCAATAGCTGCGTTCTAGAGGCTGCGCTACACGGCGGGTCCACGTCTACGTCCGCCATCACAGCCCTAGCAAGATAGGGTTTGTTGACCGGGGCAGGATGCACCGGCCCGAATCGGAAAAGCTTGACGGGCGTCATGAGATAAAGCCAATGGTATACCAGCAGCCTGATCTCCACCGGTAGGTCCATGAGCGGGAAGGTGTCTCCATCCGATGACCTTACCGCGGCCAAGTCCGTCTCGTCTGCCGAACACCCGTCGTCCGAAGTCGTCACGTCCATAGAACTAGCCTGAAACGTATCGAGGCTCTTCTGACCCCGACTTTCCACACCAAGCGAGTCGTAACCGCAATAGCCGACGAGGTTCGTGGCGACATGCTGAGCTATGCTATTGCTAGGTCCCCACGGGACGATATTGCCACCATCCCAGGCGAAGTCGTCATCAAATGCATTTTGGTAAATACTGGAGGTTTTAGCCATTTTGATATATCACAATACCGGCTGCTATCCAAAAAGCTTGACGAGAAAAAGAAGAATGAAGTCGTGATGGAAGCGGCCCAAACAAACGGTGAACAGCAAGTCCCCATAGGGGTCGGAAAGCTATTTCGTAATCAGGGCTCCCACCTGCTTCTTAAAAGCCTTAATTACAAATATATCAAATATGTCGTGGAGAAGCACAGAGGAGCCAGCTCATCGTGCCTTCCCTTGTAAGGGGTGCATTCAACCCTGGCACTCGGGTACTGGAGGACAAAATATTAGCTGTTGTTGGTAAGAAAGACGCAATTCCGCCAATCAAGGGCCCCTCCCCCGAAAGGATCTCACTTCCAACCATAAATCTTACTGCATAAGGCAGGCTGACAGGCGGTCTGTCCGTGGCACAGAGCCTACATACTCACTTACGTGGGATTCCATTCTGCCAAATATAGCATACTCCAGTAAGAAGAAACTGCGGCACGTGTTGTTAATCTTGCCGTCTCGACGCTGGCCGCAACAAAAGCGGCAATGATCCCAACTGATATACGCGATAGCTTCTGCGCATTGGAGGACTTCAGCAGAGGTCTCCAGTCTGTGCCTCTCGCTTCTTGTCCGTGCCACTTGCTTACTTATTGCTCCAGCGAAGCAAGGATCGTGCCAGGGGTGATTGGGCGGACAACGACACGACGGATTTGCAAAGCTGAATGCTCAAATATGCTATATGCAAGGGGGATCAATACGTCGTATGCAAGGGACGATAGCTAGCTCCTAAGCCAAGAGGATGCTACCCCTATCGGCAATAGGCATACAAAGATAGGTATATAAAATAAAGAAGAGAAAAAAATTACGCAGAAGAGATGTTCATTCGGAACAAGAAAAGGTGACGATGGCCTTAATTGTAGTAGCAAAGCAAACCTGGCGGCCACAGCCGGGGAAAGACCAGCGTTCAGGAAAGACTCTCGCATTGGACAAATCGCAATCCGATGAGAATAATGCGCACCGTTTGGGGATCTGATCTGAATACGTAGATTGATGGCTTATTTGGCATCAGTGCGATACTAGTAGCCATCAGCCTCGTAACACTAGAAATGTGTGATATCGATTAAGAGACCGGGTGAGATAGAGCCCACACCTTTGTATTGTAGATGATAAGGGCATTGAAGATAAAAACGGGTATATCGCTGAATTGCCCCAAACGCCAGAAGATGCCGTCTCTCACTCTCTCGCGACATGAATACCCTCTCCTACCAACCAGTAGCCAGCTCCCCTCTCGCAGCCCACCGCATCACGTTCTCCACCGGCACCCCCTCTACCTCCTGAGTAGCGACGGCGGGCGCCGCCGGCGGAGGAGGCGGGCGGTCAATAACCATAACATCTTCATCACCACCCGCCACCCCTCCCTTCTCCTCTTCTTCTTCCTCGTCTTCCTCCTCCTCCTCGTACACGTCCTCGAACGTCCGCCGGAGACCCGTCCGCACGTTCTCGATGCCGTGCTCGTGTTCATCCTCGGTGAACGGGTCGCCCTCCTCGTTCATGGCGTAGTCCAGGATGCGCTGACCGCAGAAGTCGCGCGCCGCGGCCCAGACGTTCTCGAGCTCCCTCTCGGGTCCCCCGGCGGCACTACCGGTAGTAGCGGCGGCGGCAGCAGCGACCATCTTGCGGCCGTCGTCCATAGCGGTGGCGATGTCGGGCTCGGGCTTCTTGCGCAGCAGCTGCAGGAGTATGCCCTCCTGCGTGCGGCCGGGGAAGTTGGTCGACGGGTGCACGGTGAGGCGGCTGAAGAGGTGGCTGTTCTGCGATGTGATCTCGAGCAGCATGCGCAGGTTGTGCTGCAGGATGTCGGCCGAGGCCTGGAGCGAGTCCCTGCGGATGGCATGGATGCGTTAGTATCTACTAGATCGAGGATGGTAGGCTACCAATGGGGGAAGGGAGAGAAGAGGGGGCGAAGGGGAGAAGAGATGTGTGCTTATCGCAGGCATATGTGCGTACAGGCTAGGGAGCGGATTGCTAGCAAAGACGTCCGCCTTGACGCTGCCGATGCTACTAGAGATCTGCGAGAGTCGTTGACGCGTCTGCTCAACCGCCTTGAGCTGATTCGGTTCGAGATCGAGTGATGACATGGTGAATTACCGGTCGGGAGTTGAGAATAATTGAGGGATGCGATAGGTGGTCTGCCGACGCGTGATAGGTATCGGACGTATCGGCCTCGATTGGAGTGCTTTCTCAACACCGATTTGTACAATGCGATGTCGAAATGCGATATTGAGAATGGAGGACTAAGAGATGTGCATTCAAGGTTACTTGCCAAAGGAGCTACTGTAGCATCCAAGATTGAGAGTGTGGGGGTGCAGGCGGATAATACATACCTAGGTAGGTAGCGCCAACTCTAAAGGCGCAAGCGTGCCCAAAATGGAGCTAAGGTTTGTTAATGCCACTCCCCTTTATCACTACATCATACATATGTACTCAAGTATCTACAGGGTCTTAGGCATTATTCCCCTGCCTAGCAACCTGTCAGACCTGTCAAACAGGGATTCTCGGGAGGGGCTCTTTTCTGTCGTTCTTATCAGCGAATGACCTTATCTAATTTTTATCGTCCCACCGACGTCGCATTGTCTTCGCGTACGAGAGGGAAAAAAAGGGACCAAGACCGTAAGCAAGGGAGGAAGTTGAAAACCTCGCAAATCTTGTATTAGTCTATGTAGATAGATAGCATACAAGATTATCTAGTTAGCTCATTACTATATGTCCCCATTTAACCAATCGAAGCCGAGCCCTCAAGTAATCGCTAAAGCATGTAGGTAGGTATTCCGCGTAACATGCCTCGGCAATCATGAACCCCCATCACTCCATAACTCGTCGCGCTGAACTTAACCGTAATTTTTGATATCATAACCTCATGCACGCTAGCGTACTATAAAAATGCATCGCCGTTTTAATCAACACTAGTGATTAATTTATGTCAATAATCGCGAATGTAGGTTGTTACTCGTTGTGAGAGCCGGCCTGGTCGACGATGATGTCTCCCGTCTCTCGGCCGTACTTATCAACAGGAGGGTATCTGGCTCTGCGCTCCAAGTCGTCAAGGGGTAGGAATGAGCGAATATACCTGAATTTGGACCGTTAGCCTTATTGCTACACATATGTGGATAGCTTGCAAAGAAAAGACATACTTTGATGTGCCGTTATCGTTAGGGTTGTAATCCCATGCCTCGAATTTGCCCTTGTTTAGGGCACCCCAGACCAGTCTGCGTGTCCGCTGCGATAGGAATACTTGCTCTGTGATAGCGTCGAAGTCCCAGCGAGCCTTGGCCTCAGCCTCGAATTTCTCAAACTTGTTCTTTGCCTCCTCTTCCTCAACAGTAAGAGCCCCCGTCTTGTTAATCAGTCCCGCCAAGTTTACTAGTTCCAGAGGGTCCTTCTCTAGGTTGAACAACTGGGGTGCATCGGTTGGGCATGTGATGTACTTCCAAGGACCGCGTCGAATCATCATGAGCGGGCTGATAGTTCCCTCGCCGGTGTACTCGGCAAAAACCGTGTCGTGTCCCTCCCTACCCTCGAGGTGGGGGAGTAAAGAAAGGCCATCCATTGGCAAACCAGGGAGGGGTCGGGTACCGACAAGGTCACAAAGCGTTGGAAGTATATCCAGTGTCGAGACGTTCTGCTTGACGTGGTGCGGGGCGAAGCGAGGGTCAGAAATTAGTAGCGGGACTCGTACAGAGGACTCGAAGTAGCTCATCTTGTACCTAAAGCATGGTTAGCCCGTAGTTATTTCCATACGCATTTTTTGTAGCGGCTTACCATAGTCCACGTTCGCCAAGCATGTCGCCATGGTCACCGCTGAACACCACGATGGTGTTCCTATCCAGTCGGCAGTTCTTGAGAGTGCGGAGGATACGTCCAATGCAATCATCAACGTAGCTGACCGCACCGTAGTAGGCACGTCGCGCCCGCTTGATTTGCTCCTCGGTGAAGTCCTGATCCCAAAGGTCGCACACCTTCAACAATCGCTTGCTATGCGCATCCTGTTCCTCCTTGGGTATCTTAACCTTGGGCAATGCAATATCTACATCTTCGTAGAGATCCCAGTATTTTTCTTCAATGGTGTATGGGTCATGGGGGTGTGTCAAAGATACCTAACGTTGCATTTCTTGTTAGTTAAAAAAAATACCGGATTACGCTTCACCTCTGTATACCCATTGATTGCCCTAGCTAGCTTAGCGGGACATATATGTCTCGTTCATTATTACGTACCGTTAAACAGAACGGGCGTGTATCTGGACCCTCACGGACCTGGTCGTACAGGAACTGTGTCGACTTGTACATGACCTCCTCGTCATAGTCTAGCTGATTACTCCGCACACAAGCTCCAGCCTGGTAAATCGAGCTTGAGTTGTGGTACCACTCCAACCGTCTCTCAGGCTCGTCCCAGTTGACGGCCCAACCAAAGTCTCCGGGGTAGATGTCACTGGTAAGACGAGTTTCATAACCGTGAAGCTGGTCTCCAACAAAATGCATCTTGCCCGCTAGAGCAGTATGATAGCCTCTAAGACGCAGGTAGTGGGCGTAGGTGGGTACATCACTACCGATCTGAGAAGCATTATCGTAAGCCCCGATCTTCATGGGTAGCTGCCCAGAGATCAGGCTCATGCGGGAAGGGGCGCAAAGGGGAGAAGGGCAGTAAGCAGAGTCAAACTGGACAGACTTTGCTGCCAGCGCATCAAGATTGGGTGTCTTGATCTGAGACTGTGGGTTGTACATCTTAAGCAAAGGGGCGGCCAACTGATCCGCCATGAGAAAAAGCACGTTGGGCGGTTTAGAGTCTGGGGAGCCATTAGCCACCGCCGGTTGGCGGTGACCGTTGGTAGAACGAGGCACGGAGTCTATATCCGGAGCCATCGTGACTTGAGAGAAGCGAAGGAGAGAGGAAGAACAAAGAGGTAGGTAAGTTGGGCTGAGCCGGTCAGGGGGTGACCGGTAAAGGCTCTGGACAACGTAGACTTGGAAGACAAGAGGAACAAGCAGACGAAGATGTTGAAAGCAGGAAATAACGGCTTAAGAGAGCAGTAGGAAGTGGAGAGGCGGAGGATTAAAGGAGGATGGGTAGAACAGCGGAGAGATGACTTGTCTACCTTGGAAGATGAAGATCCATGGGTCTGGTGACTGAACAGAATGCTTACGAGGTCGGAGCTAGAGGAGATTAACAAATCGAACTCGGTGAGAGTGAAGTTGCTGGCCGAAGACAGGCAAAATGAACACGAAGATGCCTAGCAACCCGTGTATCAACCTGTATCAACTTCGGATTCAACCATGAAGCACAGTAAAAACATGAAGTATTCTACAGGTGGTGGGTCAAAAAACCAATCGAATCGGGCTGGCGTAAGAATGGCGAACGATGGCGACAGTTGCGCCAAAGACACCGCTGATTTTTCCCGGTGGAGCCGATTGATAAGAATACACCCGCCCTTCTAACAGACCAAGAGCGATTGTCTTGCATCTTCAAAATTCTGGTGTGCCCAATCAGCGCGGGGTTTCGACTCGTCTTTGCCGTCTTTGGACTTCAGTCGTGCTCCATTTGTCAGAGCATGCAAGGGGTCCCCTCGAGGGTCCTTAGCGTGGAATCCACCCCCGGTGTCGGGGCATATGGGGGTTCATAGATAGTTACATAATTAACTACTTAGTGTAAATGTCAGGCTAGGATAAGACGGCCGTACCCAAGCTCTGACACGATGCCTGATTAATGGGATTTTCTAAGTGGTTTGGTATTTGAAATCCGGGGAGATTACCTACCTAGGTACTTCGCTATCCACTACCTAATATACTATCCACTATCTATATCTATCCTCTTCAACGTCCCACCATCGTAAGGTTATTCCTGACCTAGGTAGTTTAATACCGTACTACTTCGTATGTACAGATGTGTATACACCCGACATATACTAGATATATGTATGACAGAGAGCAAGCTTGCGGCTTTACCTCCGCAGGTACTGGCCGAGATACCAAAACGATGAAGATCAATTACATCAGCAGGAGTCACGTCAGAGCCGGCTGAACTTGTGCAAGAGACATCCCAGCTATTCAGTGTACCGAGATTATATACGCACAGTATTGACAAATTTCCCGCTTCGGATATTCACTCGCGTGCCCTTGGCACTTGGGTAAAAGATGGATCGTCTTCACATGTGGTAGTACCAATCAGTGCCTCACATGCATCTTGCATACATGTAATTTCCAACTCAACATCGACAATATGTAAATACTATCGGTGCGGGCACCTATCGATATCCACATGGATGACTTTCCATGCGTAACCTGCTGCACAAGTGGCAACGCAATAACACCCCAACGAAGGATTGTGTTCACTCCTAGGTATGCACACAAAATCCACCACAAACTAGAGCGGCTTCCGGCTAGGCCTATGTAAGAAGGACAGATAGGCATCTCAATCGGATGATAAACTGCCATTATTTTTAGATAGAGTGATAAGCAGGCAAGCCAATTTTTTCTCGGCGCGAGTCGTTTTCCGAATCAGACGCGGAAGCGGAGATTTCGAGCCTTTCCCGCCCGCACATAACCTTAAAGCTTAGCTTTGCTTTTTCTATCCTTCTTGTTACGATTGAGATACATCGTGGGTCTTGGTATATATAGATATAGATATCATAAATGACTGCCGGCTGCTACTGGTGAGCCAAGAACCTGCCGTAACACCCGACTATCTAGGGGGAAGATAAGCATCAACGAGATAGGATCGAGCGCAGTAGATCACCCAGAACCAAGCATATGAAGTTGTATTAAAAAAATGATAAGTCTCTATGATGATCAGAAAGATGCGCAACCAACAAAACCCGCGCCAGACAGACATGCGTGGGTCTTTTTTATCCCCTCCGTCGCGTGGATGGCCCCTTGCTCTTCGAGGTCGCCGAAGACGCGCCAGAGCCCACCAGACCGGGGGCGGAAACCGGATCTTCCTTCATCTTGCCTCGCACCTTGGCCGAGGGCGCATTCCAGTAATACACCATCTGCGCGGCCAGGATGCTGTTGAGCGCAAAACCGGCGACGAAACCGTACAGGATCAACTTATCGTCCACCTCTTGCAGCGTCGTGAAGATTCGGGAGAGGGAGCCGGCAAGGTAGTTGAAGACCTGCATGGCATGCAACATTAGTCTAGGCTAGTCAAAGACAATAACAACAGGCTCCCTTACCGTGAACGCGCTGAGCTGCCCCGTTCCACCTTCTTGGAAGATAGCGGCAATCTGAGGCAACTTGCTGGCCACGCCTATCAGTCCCGCAACAGCTTGCAGGTAGCCCAAGGCCTGCATGTCGACAAGACTCTCGTTGAAAAGGGTGACAACGCTCACTGCCAAGGCAGCAATGAAGAGCGCGGCGGCACTAGCCCGACCGCCGTAGTTCAGGACCAGGACGGTGATGATGACATTTTGGCCGAGGATCAGCGCGGTCTCCCCGAAGGTGCTGAACGGGAAGCCGTTGCGGACGTTGTAGGCGAGGGTGATGAGGTAGGACGAGGTCTCGAGTAGGTAGGAGAGGAAGCTGATGCCCGAGGAGGACTGCGACCGGACGAGCTTGATGATCTGGGGTACCTTGACGATGGACGACGCGCCGACGATGCCGATACCGAGACCCTTGGAGATGGCCAGCTTGAGGCAATCGGAATCTGTCGGGTCGAGGTCGAGGACCAGGGACTGGTAGCAGCCATTGCCGATGATTGACACTCCGAGATCGCGGATGGGAGCCGGTAAGTTATGTGTCACAGGCCGCAGCGGCTGCAGAGCAGATCGTAGGGTCTCCATCGTTACTTATGTAAGTAGACGTTTCTCTAGCCCAGGGTCGAAAAGGTAAACCGGTTTCTTGCTGATGGAACTAGCAAGTATCAGATATAGATAAATTGGCTCGTCGTTCATATGACACAATGAGGAACTAATAAGTGAGGCTGACCACCTGGCTGCCTGGCAACAAAGTGCACATACACGTAAGTACTTAGGCCATTCAATCACCAGACGCGAAAATGAAAAAAGAACAAAAAAAGTGCATCCCCTGTTAACTGGCCTCAGTGGCAGGGATGAAGGTACATGCACACATGTAATGTCACATGTGGGGAAGCCCGCGCCTCTCCAGGTGCCAGGTGGGGGGACCTCTATTAAGATGTTGGCAGCGACCATAAAATCAACATTAAGAACTGCATAGTAACTTAGTAAGACAGATGCCGAATCCTCGACGTAAACTTGTTGGCATTCCGGTATCGTCCTGAGGACTGTATCTAGCAACTTCCTAGGGTCCATATGTATGGTCTTCTTCCCAGTCCTATACGAATCCGAAAACCGACCGAACCAACCAAGCTCATATCTCTATCCCCTTCGTCGAATCGTGACAACAGATGCAATGCCTATCGCGTGGGACTTCCTACCCTCAAGTTGCCTAACCTAAGCAGGACATCTGGCAACATATCTTTTGTGCCAGGAAATGCTAATCCCGAGTGATCCTTCTGCAGCCTGTATCTCACTTGTGCTTCTGAGCCGACTGGTACTGGGTGAGCTTTTTATCACAATGGGTCAAGTTTCCGACAGGCTCCCAAGTGTTATCCGACGATGGGAAACCTATCCACTTGACCAGATACTCCACAGTTCCGGTCTTCTTGTTCAAGCGTGAATCCACAATCTTCTCGACCTCCCACTCCTGCTTCCCTGCTTTGGTCTTTCTTGCTGGAGACCCAACACCCTTGCGTTGACGCTTTGTTGCTGGTGGGGATGAGGCTGCGGCCGACGCGGGAACCTTTGGTCGTTTGATCTTTTAATCTGTTAGCTTTTGCATGGAAATCAGAGGGCAGCCTCTTACACTTTGCTCAGCAATGTTGATGCTGGCTGATCCAGCTGCAGCTCGAAGTGAACGTCGCGGAGACTCAACCGTTTCTGTCTTGCTTGCGACACCACGCTTTCTGTTGATAGGTGAGCCATCGACAGCTGCCGAAGTACCGGCTTTTTTCACGCCAAGCATAGGTTGCGCATTCTTTGACAGTCTGCCCCGGGTGTTGCGAGCTGGCAGAGCCTTGACAGCATTGGATGGTCGGCCACGCTGTCTACCAGAGCGCCGAGTATTGATGATATCCTCTACCTCTTCTTCATCTTCCTTCTCGTCCTCATCATCGTCATCTAGTTTCAGCGAAACAACGGTTTGCTTCCGCTTCTGTTGACCCTTTCCCTTAGTCATGTTGCTTGCGGTGGCTAATGTAGGGATGTTAGCTAGGTCTAGACCACCATCGTCTTCCTCCTTGAGATCGTGATGAGTATCAGATCCCATGCTCATGGGATCATCGGCCTCGTAGGTAATTCCTCCGATTGACGATTCAGGGTGGTGATCTCCAGTCGTACCTTGTTGGGATAGACTATGATAATTTATCAGTGACGAAGAAATACAAGACAAACGGAAAAAAACGAAGAGAGGAAGAAATAGAAAGCGAAATGATAGAATTCGAAAAGAAACCAGGTCAACCAAACAGAGGAGATGATATACTCAGAGGCGAATCGGTCTTCGGCGTTTCCGTATTCAGAATTTCCAGAACTATTCATGAGAAGGCCACGCCTGATGTCAGCAGGACTGCTCGGGAGCAAGTCCATCTTGCTGTCCTTGTGGCTACTTGCAGTGAATGACCCGGCTATCGGGAAGGTGAATATAACGGTGGAAACTTGGCAGTGTCAAAACGGTTAGTCACCCCCAAGTCAGGTGAGGAAGACCGAAGAAATATTGCTGAGCATATACTCGAGAAATATATTCGCCAGTTGTTTTGATGATGGGACGCGTGAGGCAGAGCAAATGCCCTACAAATAACCGGTGGGGAGGAGATATACTTGTGTCAAAAGAAATAGATACCAGGTACGCAAGAGTGTGGAAAATGTAAATGTACTGGTAGGTAGGTCGGTAGGTTAGAAGGTAGGTTAGTTGCTTAGGTCTCCGGGTTATCACGTGGGACGGAAAAACAAACATAAAAGGCAACAGCCGTTTTAATAGATGTGTGGAAGGGGCATATGGCATGTTCCTGATGTATATCTGCGGAAGGGACCTTGCAGAAGCGATAGTCAACAGCCTCTCACCTTCCGTCCATCCTACTGAAATGGGGAACAAGTTTTATCTTTCCGCAGCTTTCTGTTAATGGTTGTTATCTTTTTACATATATATGGTAACTGGTCGGAGTATCATGGATTCAACCCCAAACTATACCTACTTGTTCGTAATTTCAGATGACCAGTCATTTGTAAGTGGACACCTATGCTCGCAGACAAAGCAATCTAGGTAGTACAGCTTAGAGGGATCAAATGGGTTAGGGTTAGCTCACTTTCATCCAAATTTCATCGTCTCTGGTAACATAAGTTTATAAGCTCCTCTCTGCTCCGTAAACCGTGTAAGGGAGTGTGGCTTATGGTCTATTATACACTTAGATTCAATTATAAAGCATAAAGCAAGCCTCAGGCCAGCTATCCTGCCGGTGTTCTTAACCTACCATGAATTGTTGTTCAGTCCAGCTATATATCTACATGTGGCAGCCTTGTTAGCATTGACGATAAAGATGAAGCCTGAGGCAACAAATCTCTCACATATAGTTATTAGTTGCTGATGATACTATTTGCCCATTTGGCCTATATCGGTGATCCATTTCGCTTTGGCTATGTTGGGGAATCTCAGTACAACGCACATGGTATATGAAATACTGGAAATGTATTCTCATGAACATGAATTCCAAAAATTTCATCCGTCCAGATCAATCAACGTCGTCTTGATAGTCATCGGGAAGCTCTTCAAATCGGCCCTCCTGGACAGCCGTCCGCACTGGATTCTCCACGGATATGACACCATTTGCTCTTAGCCTATCGAGTTGTTAGCAAAGCCAACATACGATTAAGTCACTCTTACCTCTCGAATAAAACAAATAGCCTCTCAGCTTCCCTTTCTTTCTCAGCCTCGCTCATTACAGGAGCTTCGGGTCCTCTCTCTCTATCTAAGAACTGACCAGTCACTGGGTTGACCGGACGGTTGTGGCTGCTTTCAGAGTCGCTATAAGCCTCCGAGGCATTTTGGGGAACTGGCAAGTTCCTGCTGAACAAGAAGCCTGACGCAAAGCCGTATCCCACATTTTCGACAAAGGTTGATGCATCTTTATCGGACAGATCGAATAGTAGCTCGGATATGGTATCCCGCAGCTGAGGCGTGAGAGGGTTTGTAGAGGTTTTTAGAAGCCATGATGGTAACGAGTTGGTACGACCGAGGACCTCGTTCCTGTCCGATTCGGAGGGTAAGAGACGTGCACGTATCAATTTCCTTACGTCCGCTGGCCCGTATTCGTGAGTGGCACGTATTATGCCAACTAATGCTGTGAACGAAGTCTCTAGCTCGGCATCATCGTACCCTGTGCGTGAGCGGTCGAGTAAGTCGACGAGACGCTCCGCTAACATGGTCGGTTCATTATTCGGGTAAAGTGAGCTCCGTATCTCTTTAGCACCGAGGTTCAAATTGAGCAGGGCGTTGACCAGGAAGACGATCGGAGAATCTAGAGGTTTCTGGGTTCGAAATCCGCCCTGACATAGTAAGGTGACAATATGGGGGATTGCAGCGGTAAATGATGAAACCCGTTCTCTGCAATAATGAGTAATGTTGAAGAGAAGCTTCAGGGTCTCTATCAGCGCCGCTTCTTCCATAGGATCCGTCACCGGCGTTGTACTGGTGCGATGTTTCGCATGGCGTTCTAGGTTTTTGACAATAATATCAGCTAGATGATGCTTATCAATGAGTCCAACCAGGTCGGTATTTGTGCCGTATGTTGTCAGGAATACTATCCTAGAAACCAGGAATTCGTCTTCGCGGTTATCATTTCTGAGCTTATTACAAGCCTTGGATTCGTAGCCAAGGTCTACAAACATTTGTCGAGTTTCCTGTTTCAGGAGCAACGCATTGCAAAGACATCGTAAAGCGTTTCTAGACGTGGTGCTAGAGGGACTGTTGAACGCATGTCGAGTAAGAGTTTCAATTCCCTGTAAGTTGTAAGCACGAATAGGCCCAGAGGCTTTTTTCAACTTGTTATGTTATTTGATTGTTATTACCTCTTTCGTAAATATGGGACCGGCATTTGTAGGGTCTCTGCCGTATATTTTGAGTTCTTCTAAGGCTGCGTCTCGTTCTTCAGTGGTAGTTAGCTAGCGCTGCCAGTCGTGTTAACAGCATTGGTCAACTCACGATGAGGAAGAAAACTGATAGCAGTGAGATCCTGGGCCAGCTTGCCCATAAGGCTTGTGACGGCAGCCAACTTTTCTGTGTATCCATGAGCACCACGCTATGATCTTGCGGGAAACACTAAGGCACTAACCAGGCCCGGTAAGTGCGGCGGCAGCAGCTAACTGCTGCTGCTCCTGCTGCTGTTTGGCCTGATCCATCCTAGGAAGAATCGGCGATTCGTCAGAGCTAGTTCGACGGAAAGTTGATGTCGAGAGTAACTGTCTAAGCCGTCTTGGTCGGGACTGGGATGACTGTTGGACCATCGTAAGCTGGGGTAACAGAGGCTGTGGTTGGACTAATTGTTCACTGCCGAAGAAGGCAATGTGTGAAGAACCCCGCAGATCGACTGCAGCATATCACGAACTGTAACACGGAGAAGTTATAGGGTGGTTGAATAAGAAGCAAAGGCTGGCGCCCATGGACTTCAGGCGCATGTGGAACAGTATTGGCGGAAAAAATGAGAGCTCGTTCGAATAAAATGGATAATAGGATCGGTTTGAATAGGAGTAAGTAGTGCTGAACAATTAATGGATAGGCTAGACATACATGATTCAGTGGAAGTCAGGCGAGACGGCAACTGAGGCTGGCGATCAGATGTCGTGTCAAGTCTCGAGGTAAAGTTATACCAAGCAGGGTCTATCTCAGTTGATCAATACCTTAAGAACGTCAACTTGACCTGCTCGAACACCGACAGACTGGTGCTGTGGGGTCTTCTGGGGAATTACCTAATGTACCCAGGGATGTCCACGTGTATCACAAACCGGATTAAGTATGTATGTATGTACATAGGGAGTATATGCATACCTACATTAATATCAATGTGTTATAGGCATTAGGTACTCGGAAACCGCGTCAGAAATGCTTGGCCAAACGATTGCTATATGTACCATCCATGAGGTACATACATATAACCCGTACGTATATACATACAGCGTATGTATCTAATATATGCATGTACTGTAACGTCAACTGCACAGCACCTACATAGTATGTACATATGTTAGGTAATGGCAGCGGCAGCTTGAGGGTCTGAGGGGCTGGCATGGACCTTGCAAAGGAGGGTTGGTGACCCATAAGTTCCAAGGTAGTACATACATGTAGCCACAATTAGAACCTTGGAAGTTTAAGTGCCTGTCTAGGCAGTTTCGCGTCAATTTACAGTGACTACGCGAAAAGCTCCTCGCGTCGCGTTTTATTCTAGTCTTTTTTTTATTAGACGAACTAAGTAGTTAGCCTAAGGGCTGCCCAGCTCTACCCATCCACCTGCCCATCCATCGTGAGCTGGCCCAGCCATATACACCGCAACGTGTTTGTTTATTCCGCGTCCCGTCACTTTCTTTAAACTTGTTCTTTTACTTTTCCATCCGTTACTTGCGAGTTGGTGGTATTTTATTGCGGCTCCTCGATGTTTTTTCTCTTTGCGCAGCACATGATAATTGGGTTTCCGGACCCGGTGGACCTCTTAGTCGCGGAGCATTTGGTTTTGCAGCCATGGTATTGCAAGCCGTAGCAGTCCCAAGAAGTTTGGACTCATTGCCTGCGAGACCGCCGACACCACCGCGAGAGAAGCAACGGCAATTCGATCCGAGTTCGAAGCAGATCCTCGCCGACCACACCCTCAATTCCCATACAAGTCTTCACACACCTCCTAGCCACTCCCCAGATTCCGCCGACACCAACGACAACAGTTCTCGAAGAGCTAGAAAGCGGGTTGGCTTCTCGACACGGACTGAATATCGAGACGCCCCGATCTATGCCGACAAAGAAAATGCGTTGAAACAGCCTACGCCAATATCTGCCCCTGCGTCCTCAGCTTCACTCAAGCCTATCAAGTCTATTCTGAAAGCAACATCAAGTCCAGAGCCTCCCAATCCACTCGACCCGTCAGCCGCCAACGACGAGGCGACCCGCCATGCCAACATAGCCATCATGTTGGAATCGGCTGTTAAACAGCTCGCGGGAGCTGACAGGACCTCCAAGATCGACGCGTACACGATGTTGGTACGCTCGCTTAAGGTGTCAAACAACCTCCCAGACCGAATCGCTCTTCAGGATAAGATGAGTCTGTTCATGCAGTTTATACAACGGGATATCACACTGAAGGGCCCGAATGGAAACCTTGATTCGTCCCTGGTGAACCACGCCCTTACTCTGCTTTGCACCTTTCTCCATTTCCCTGCTATTGCCTCGACGCTATCTTCTGATTTCGACGTTTTTATCGTCGACCATTGCATCAGATCCTTTGAGGATCGTTCAATGCCCAAGGACGTAATCAGGCACTTGATGCAAGTGGTGGCCTTTCAAGACTTTCCCCCAAAGGTTATGACGTCGGACCGTGTCGGCCGACTAGTAAACTCGCTCCATAAGATTGAAGAGCATCTCAAGGGCAAGAGTATCATCATGTCCCGTATTTTGATATATCGAAGATTGATCAAGCAGACAAGATCCCATATGGCCACCCATTCGGACTGGCTCTTGGACTTATTCACCGACATGCTTAGCAGCATGAAGGAGATACGCGCTGCAGCCATTGGGCTAGGGCTAGAGGCTAGTCTCACCGTAGGAAAAGAAAAGCAGCTGTCCAGGAGAGTCATGGAAATCCTTCAATTATCCCTAGAGGATACTAAGTACATTGAATACTATGTGGAACGATTGATGGCCATGACGAGAGACAAAAACGATTCGGCGGTAGTTCCTCAAGTCTGGAGCGTCGTCATTCTATTGCTCAGATGCCCAGTCGACAGATGGGAGTTCTTCCAACCGTGGCTAGAGATCATCCAGAGATGTTTCAACAGCAGTGATTATCACACAAAAGTCGAAGCCAATTATGCTTGGAACCGCCTCGTCTATGCGCTACAGCTCAACGAGCAATCGTTTTCGAAGACCATCGGAACTGTATGCCAACCTTTTCTCAGTCAGTTCAAGCGGAAGGGCAACAGTAAGCAGCTAGATGAGTTACGAAAGGTGGTTGTAGGTAGCGTCTGCAACCTCTACTATTATGCTTTCAAGCCGAACTTGAGTTCATCTCAGACGGACAGCTATTGGGATGCCTGTGTCCGACCTCTATTGCAGCGGCTAGTCAACCCAGAAGCAGACAACAAGCAATTAGAAAAGCCTACCGCTACCCACTCAGAGAACATAGCCCAAGCGACTCTGATACTGACAGGATTGTTCAACTCGACCACCCTTAGAATATGGAAGGAAGACCGTGTTTACGAAAATCCGTTAGTCGGACCAGAGGAGTTGCCTGGATTGGATCCAAAATGGGTCAGGCGAAACTCAATGAGGGTATTTTTCGTCGTGGAACCTATCCTCGTGAAGACGTTTGCGGATCTTTCACAGCCGCAATCTATCTCGTACAACCTCTGGCAGACGCTTGTTAGTGCTGTGGCGACTGCCGCATCCAAGGAGGTTAAGGTATCAACCGACACAGCAACTTTCGTGGCCCATGCATTTAGTCTACTAGTCAAGATATGGTCTTTCGGACTAGGCGAATCAAACTGCGAAGTCGGCGCACAGCAAAGATTTTTGGATGCAACGGAAGCGTATCTTGTCATGATGATAGACTCCTTGGGTCTACTACCTTTTACTGAAAAGCTCCTCTCGATGAACAAACAGAACGCCTTCGTCCCAGTCGCCACACCTTCACACCGTGCGGGAAAGGCGCAAGGCCTAACGCGGACTCCTCTTCACCATCTCTTCTCAATACTCGCTACCATACCTCCAGGAATCTCGGACGACGAAGGCCTATTGAGCCTAATTAATGCTGTTTTTGACCCATTCCTTGTGGCCCGCTCTTCTCAAGGAAGGTCAGATTTAGCTCATGAGCTGATGCAAATAATCCCTGCCGAGACCGTCGCTCCCTACGGCCCGTGGGTCTTCCTGGCTGAACTGATTTCTTCCTCTTTGGAGAACAGCCAACCCAGCCACTCGAGTAATACTTCTGGAAGTGGACCGACAATTGGCCATGAGTACCGCGAGATTGTCAGACACCTTGAAAAAGGCGTCAAATTTATACCCAATCTTCCTTGGGACCAATGGCAGTCACTATTCCAATTGCTAGTGGCTCGAACTACCTACGAAGCGGGCGAAGCAGGTTGTGCAATTGCGGTTGTAGAACCATTAGCCAAGACCTTCTTGGAAGGCTTCCCTACGACTCGTGATGACGTTATACCACCTAACTATTTTAAGAGCGGCATCGAGTTAGTTGCTACCGCAAGGCAACCTCGAGATCGTCAAGCGCTGGATGCTGCTCGTCGGCGCCTGTGGGGCACCCCTATCGCCGGGTCGAGGTCCGCTTCATTTGATCCTTACGGCGACTTCTACCACCTAACCAACCATTTGCTAGAAATTTCATACATGCGTTTCGAGCATTACGATCAGGATATCTTTGTGGTGCCTTTACTTACAGAAGTTGCCAGTTTTCTGATGCGGTGTAATCGATTACTCGTCTTCAAAGCCCTGGTTTATCTGCAGCCGGGCATTGGTTTGTGGATTCAAGATGCGAATGCTCGATATGGACAGGGCCGCAAACAGTCCTTAAGGGTATCCGAAGCTGTACGTAACTAGGGCCTACCCCCTCTGCATATGTCACTAACAGTATACAGGTCAAAACCCTTTTCGATCGAATCTGCGGCCTGTTTCTTGACACAGGTTCACTCGAAAATTTCCAGCTTGACACCATTGAGCCTTTGCTTTGTTCAGCCTTCCAGAGCAAACACAGGCATGTTGTTAACGCTGTTTCAGCTCTGTGGAACCGTGCCTTTGAGCAAGTCGAAGAGATTCAGTATCCGGATAAGCTCAAGACGGTCCTCCTTTCCCTTCAACCTTATATCGATGTTGTGCTCCCCGGTCTGGATGTTTCAAGCCATCAATGTAGCGGACAAGCACCATCTTTCATAGAGTCGCAGGATGATTTAGAAGCCCCAAGCCTGCCATCAGTCACAACGGGTCGTCGTAGTACACCTCGGGTCGAAAGAGCACCGTCGAGACGTTCCGCTACGCCAGCGTCCGTCCAGCTTTCATTATCAGCTAAGCGCCAACGGGATGCTACGCCTAGTTCTTCCCGGCCAAGATCAGCCAGGCGAAGTGCGACACCAAAACCGCGATATGACGATTCTCAGATCCAATTCGCAGCTATCCAGTCATCTTCACCGAGCAACAATGCTATGGAGTCGCAACTATTAACAGATCGGCAGAAGGAGGTCCGCGAGCGGCAGCGGGAAAACGCTGCGCTGTTCCCTAACATCTGCTCTAGCATAGAGAAAACTAAATCCGGTGCGCAGTCTCCTATATTGGCCTCCCTAGACTCGGACATCGTTCAGCCTTCCCAACAAGCGCGAGCTGCCACTCCTGAACATAACCGCACTTTCGAGGATTTCGTCTCTTCGACGCCGACGCCCCGACGCGGTCAAGCTCCGATTATTGACGATGACCATGATATGACCGATGTTTCTTCGTCGCCGCCAGAACCCCGTCGAAACCTTCTCGCAGAGATGAAGCCACGGTCTAGAAGCAACAGCATGTTACATGAATTCCCAATCTCATCCTCTCCGATCTCCGGATCCCCAGTACCAAATCGTCAAGCTTTACCGGCCAACCAGATTCCCCCAGAACAAGAGGACGCAGAGGCAACTCAAAACGACATGGTGGATCCTATACATAATAATGGATTAAACAAAGATGCGGAGCTCAAACCGGAACGATCTCCAATGAATGCTTCAGATGGTTCGTACAAGCACGAACCTGAACGACCGGTAACTCCACCCAATACTCGCTCTCTAAAGCAAGGCCTAGCAACTCCCAGATCAGATGAAGTATTCGTCGATGCTTTAACCAGCCCTGCTCCTAGATCTCCTCGGACTCTGCGTAGCAATGCACCAAAAGGTCAGGAAGTTAGACGAGGTATCGGGTCTATGTCTGAGATCAAGGGTTCTTTTGAGGTTAGCGACGGTGAAGAAAGGAGTATGGCTCGTTTGGTCGTCGAGCTTGATTCTAGGAAATGTGAGCCTCTGCCTAGGTACGACACAATATCTCCTGAGAAGCCACCCGAGACGGGTGGGCCAACTTTGGAATGCATCACTGTCAATACTGGTTCGAATCGATTCAGCGCAAACTCAAAGAAAGGGCAGAACAGTCAACCGTCGTCAGCGATCTCTTCGACACCCGTTGAGACGGACAGTTCACAGCCATCCAGTAAGAAGTCGAGGAAGAAGCGGAAGCGGACATCGGACAAAAGTCAGGATTCAAGCAGCAAAAAGGGCAGGTATCGCAAATATATGGATGCTGCGGATGTCGATTCGGTACCTGATAGCCAGATGCCACCCGCCAACGCCAACGCGCTGTCCCAGGATATCACTTCACACGCAGCAGAACTTAATGCATTATCAACCGAGCAAATGGAGCTGGATGTAGATTTGGGCTCGAGCTCCTCACATGATTCAGCGAAGCAGGAGCCTACTACTACAGAACCGCCCCCTGAAGAGTCGATCATTGCGAAAGAGGACGATAACAATGCTTTGGAGCGGGAATCTGAAGCGGTTAATCTTCAGATCATGGCTGAAGCGTCTCAACAGTCTGAGATGGAGCTGACAGTTACGAGATCACTGATACCTGGAAACACAGACGTGAATATGATCGACGAGGCAGACGAGGCAGACGAGGACGAAGAAGGCGTAGAGGAGGCAGCTGAGACAGGGGCCGACGTGTCCAATGCAGTTGAAAAGGAGCCAGCAGCCAAGTCAGCGTTGGAAAGAATCATGGGTGCACTTCAGGACGGACTTGAGGGCTTGCGTACGGCAACATTATCCCGAGATGAGGTCAACCAGATTGAGGACATGTTCTTTGATATCAAGAAAGAACTCTACCAGGCCGAGAGCCGTAGCCGACGTTAGCTTGCTCGCATGGAGGGCGAGATTTAATATCATAGGTACATGCAGGACGCGACGAAAGAAAAGTAAAAATTCAGGGGAACATTATGAGCTGGAAGGGGGACACATGATGACTTGAGGCTTTTTTGCTGTACCATAAAGATAAAGCTGACGAGAGCGGCTGAGCGGCATTGGCAAGGAGTTACAGGCGACATGGACAAGACTTGTTTAACATTTTGAAGTTATGACCTATACAAATCAAATATCGATATGCATATTGACGATAACAAGATTTTTCATATTATACCAGACCTTTGTTATGTTGGTTAGGAGGTATGACATAGGTCGAATACATACACACATATGTGCTGTGCCTCTTATCGGTGCCTCTTTCTGACTAAAAGCGGAATACATATATGTACCTATAGTTCCCTACTTTATAGCCACGTCTGATAGGTTAGATGTTGATGTTTCAGGTTATGCGGTGCTACTACGAAACAGGTACCCATTTCGTACCTAACTCGGCTGAACTTAGTTAGAGATCAACCCGTCACAGTTCCCAAGGGTTTGTATGTACTTCTCAACTTCCTTGGAGGTGGGCTAGGTATGTTCTAAATATAATAGGAAGTAGGTAGCTTAGCATATTCAATCCTCTCTTTCTTTGTCGACCCTGGGCTCTGACAAAGCCGATATTTGGGTTTACCTACCTTCGATATTCTTGCCCACATTGCTACCTAGGTACACCTTCCAAACACTGATTGAAGTATTGATTTTACTTAAAACCACATCTCATCTCTGTACCCGACGCAAGGTGCTGTTGATAGATCCATACATACAATCAACACCGACACACAGACACACAGACACACAGACAACCCACATACATACGTACATACCCCGCCATCACCAAGGAAGATACTGCACACGGTAAACGACCTACCCCGCCATACAGAGACATAGAAACAAATACGTCAACATCGTCATCCGATAACATACTACCTCCTACCTAAGCCTATATCACCTCATCAGATACCTGCAGAATCAATTGTCACTAATTAGCATCGACAATGGTTGACCGACCCAACAAGCCGACCGCCCTGGCCTCCACGCCGGGCCTGCCACCCCAGCCCCAGGTCAATTTCTCCCAAGACAACACGCGGGTTTCTGCTGTCCTACCTTCTGGTGAGAGCGTTGAGGTGCTCTTGTACGGTGCAACCGTCATCAGCTGGAAGAACAGCGCCGGAGTGGAGAAGCTCTGGCTATCCGACGCTGCCAAGCTTGACGGCACCAAGGCCGTAAGAGGAGGCATTCCCCTCGTCTTCCCCGTGAGTGAATTTGCTTCTTTGTTCTTTGATGCCACCAAACCACCAGCAACATGTCGACTAATATATATCATTGTGGTTTTTGTTAGGTCTTTGGCACCGCACCCGACCATGCTGCGACTGCGAAGCTGCCACAGCACGGCTTTGCGCGCAACTCACGATGGGAGTTCCTGGGCAAGTCGAGTTCGGAGTCGGGGCTCTCAACAGGAGCATCTGATGCTAGCATCAAGCTCGACTTTGGCCTGTCCTCCGCGACTCTCGATGACCAATTCAAGCAGCAGTGGCCATACACCTTCTCCATAATCTACAGTGTCACCCTGACCCCAGAGAGCTTAACTACGGCTATCGTCATTACGAATGACGGGGACAAGCCTCTCGAGTTTCAGACGTTGATGCACACCTATCTGCGTGTCAAAGTAAGCCGACGCGACACCCTTGGAGCTTGGAAGAAGATACAAGCTAACACAATTTGCGCTAAATAGGACGTCGCCAAGATCCAGTTGACAGGACTCGACGAAGCCGAGTATATTGACAAAGTCGATGCCGCAAAAACAAAGAAGCAGTCGGGCGCCGTAACTATCACCGGTGAAATGGACCGAGTCTACACGCCGGCCAAGGGCCCCTCGGAGCCTGTCGTAGTCTCCGAGGAAGGCGAACCGGTCTACAGCGTTGTTAGAGACAACTTTAAGGATGTTGTGGTCTGGAATCCGTGGACCGAGAAGGCGGTCGGCATGGGCGACTTCGAGCCCAAGGACGGCTTCAAGAACATGATCTGCATCGAGGCAGGCTCGGTGAAAGGTTGGACGACGATCGACGCCGGCGACGCCTTCGAAGGCTCGCAGACGATCACGGTCTGACTGCTCGGCGGTGGTTGTGGTCGTCCGGGGCCGAGCAGGAGAAGAAGCAGGCTGTGAAGGGCGAGAGAGAACGGGCTACCTACCTATGGATAAAGGGAAACGAACTTGATGAGTGTGACGACGGGGTAGCGGGTCTTGCTTCAGCCGAGAACAGGCTCTTTTTTCATTATAGAGAATGACTCGTAAATGCGGTAAGCATATCAATGATATTGTCTATATCACGGCCGGACGCCCTCACTTCGCGTGAATATGTAACATACCGGGTGTTCTTCTACTTTCAACATTCATATTGTGTACACTGAGGGAGAGAACCTGTCCTGTCAAGGGAGAACTGGTTACCTAGGTAGGTTGGGTATTCCCAGTCAAGACCCAGCTTATGATAACCCCCAAACCCCTCTTGCATTTACCTACATTAGATGGCCATGTCGGCCTTACCCCAACCCGGTAGGTGGCTAGCGAGTATATATATCTCTTGTCAGGAAAGTGGGAAGGATTTGTAAGTTGCCATTCACAAAACTCGAGCTCGCTTCTCACACGCCGTACGGTGCGCCCTGCGCTTAGGTATAACGTCGTGACGTCTAGCAAGAGGTGTAAAGTGCCGAGGAGTCGGTTAGTACGCCGAGTGAGCGGAACGAGCGCTAGCTACAAGGGGGTGTTTTCTTAAACTAGGTAGTATTATAGGATCTTGAGAGGGGACGTGAAGAAGGACGGATGGATGGCGGGTTTTATGAAATAGGGGGGTCGAAAGAGGGGGGGGGGGGGATGACTATGGGATTCCGAGTAGAATCTACGTAGCCAGCTATGTAGCATCTATGAAAAGGGGTGACGAGGCTCACAACCTGGTATCACAGGTGGTTGGCAGGCTGGCACAGATTTTGTTCAATAATGAGGAGGCTAATGATACCATAGTCGTCACGTTGAACAGAACATAAAAAGTAACCTTTGCTACCAATGAATTCAGTCCACTCTAAAGGTAGGTAACTTGAGGAAAACAAGAACACTGAAGGAGTAACACGAGCTCAATTTCAAATATGATAGGGCTACACATTACGCCTTGCCATTCTTATACGCCTAGTTCTTATATGAAAGTACTCGACTAGGTTAATCACTTCTACTTATTAGCAATACATCTCTGCCCCTGAACATTGTAAGCAACACTGTTGACATCACGACTTAGTACTACTCACTACTCACGATAGCGGAAAAAAGAATATATAAAGTGCAGTAACGCCCTCCAGGTACCAGCATGACTTAAATTACTTTTGATGAATATGAAACATAGTAGATAATTTGGAAATGATGGAGTCATCTGATATTGCCAAACCACACTTCGTTTACAGTCTCATATTATCTTGCCAGACCAACCTAATTCATATCACCCACCTATTCATTAGCAGGTGGGCTTTTATTTTCCCAAAAGAACTTATCGACGCCGTTACTCCCGGTAGGTATATGCACATCATGACATTTTCTCAGTACATACCGAATTCCTAATGCTGACGAGAGAGCCCACAGCAACCAACCTCATGACAATTGCACCGATATTATGCTTCTCACACAGCAGTACCAACATCAAGCTACACACGCAGCCAATAGTATCTAACGTTGCCGATCTTAAAAAATTTTGACAAGGATATATGTGAGAGTAATCTTGAAATGCGACGGTGGGAGTATAACTGCGTTAAGCATGGTAAACTAATACGCAAAATGACGGTACTGTGCCTCCTATTCACTAATTATGCACGTATGTTGTCCGGCATAGCCTACCGAGCCCTTCTATCTGCTGATTATTGCTGCTTATCACAGTTGGACCGAAGGATACATCCTGCAATCCATGCTTCTGTTCGATTCTCCCCGGATTGACATAATCACTGCCGCGGAATACTCCTTCAATGTTAAGGTAGTTTTTGACCAGTGTCTAAGGCCCTGATCGACAAATCGGCAGGCTGGCTAGAAAGTGACTTATGGCTTGCATAAAAATCGTGGCTGATTTCGCTATACCTGTCACATGGAAAATCACGTGCTAAACCAGCCTAATATAGCCTGGTTTTAAAGAATGAGGCTGGAGATCAGGTCTTTAGCTGACTTTTTATGTTAATTTCTGGGTAATTGTTACGGCAGTGGTCCTAGCGTACCTCATTTATTGCTGTAACCACGTATTATATATAAATAATAAATTAAATAAAATAAAGAGTAAAAGGGTTTATTTTATATAACTATAATTACAGTTATTATTAAACCTTTATTTTTTTTATTTTATAATAATAATAATAATTACTTAATTATATTATTATATTAATAAATATTATTATATAATAATAAAATCCCTTATAATTAATTAGTTAGTTTTTTTAAAAGCATTATATTTAATAAAATTTATCGGTTAGTTTTTTTAAAGTAATTATTTTTTTATTTATTATATTAATAATTCCGTATTAATAATACCTTTTTTTATCGGATTAATTATTTAAGCTTATATTAAAGTTTTTAAATAATTATATTTAAATTATACTTATTAAATTTATTAATGTCGTTTTTTAAAAACCTTTCTTTTTAATTAATACTTAATACTTTAATTATTATATATCCTAATAGTTATATTTAAAATAATATATAAAACGTTAGATTTTTTTATATATATTAAGCGTTTTTCGTTTTAATTTATTAATTTATTAAAGTAATGGTTTTTTTATTTACTTTATTATATACCCCCGTTATAATAATAAAAATTTTTATAAAGATTTTTTAAAAGTAATTTTATCGTTATAAATATTAATATAAAACCATTTAATATAAAGATAGTTAATTTTTTAAGATCCCTTTATTTTAAAAATAGGAGGAGATCTGCTATTTATTTTAAAGACTAAATTATGTATTTTAAAGATACGGTATTTTTAAGATAGTATATTTTTAAGACGGTATGTTATTTTAAAGGTTTAATATTACCCCTTTCCGTAAAAGTAAGACGTCCGCGTTTTATAAAATATAATTATAACGAAAAAAAAGAACCGTAAGTAAAAAAATAAACGCAGAAAAACCCGTATTATAAGTTTTAATAAGTGGTTCTATAGGCTTATAAGGGCCTATATTAAACCTTTTTCCGTATATATATAATTTTAAAGGCATTTTTAACCCGATTAAAAGTCGGTTTTTTATTAATATTTTACTAATAATATTATAGTAAAATAATATATTATTTTAATTAAAAGGGAAAATTATTACGAATAATATTTTTTAAAGTTATATTATTTTTATAGTTCGGAAACGTATTAAAATAGTACCGAAATAAAAAAATAAAGTCCCCGAAAACTCTATACTTAAAAATCTACCTACTAATAATTTTATTAATATTTAAACCGGAATTAAATAATAACTTAAATTTATAATAATAATACCGGAAATAAATTAAAATAGAATTATATTAAATATATTTCTAAACTTAAATAATACCGATATTATTTAAATTATAAAATATATATAAGCCGATATTATAAAAAATACGACCTTAAGCGAATAAAGCTTTTTTAAATTTAACGAAAAAGCCGAAAAAGTTAAAAAGGTTTTAAAACTTTAAAAATTTAAAATTAAATTAACTAAAACGTTAGCCGAATACGTTTAAATTATAGGGGGTTTTTAAACCGTTAATAATCCGTTTAAAAATAATTAATAAAATAGCGGTAAGTTTTTATTTTTTATTATTATTTTAATAATAAACCGATTTCCGAGTATTAAAATTAAATAGATCGTTTTAATTTTTTATAGCTAATTTAATTTATATAATTTTATTAAATTTTAATCCGGAAATAGTACGGTATTACGTATAAAATAAAATCGGATCCGATATAATATTATTACCGGAAAGCTATCTATTATAATAATAATATTAAAATTAAAGGTATATAAAAATAATCTTAATTTATAGATCCGATATTTTTTAATATATACCGGAATTTATAATAGTTTATACCCGGAATATTTCCGAATTATAATTATAATAAAATAATTTACCGGATATATTACCGAATTAAACCTAATATATTAAATTAAATAAATTATTTATTATATAATAATAAAAATAGACCGATATAAAGTAATATTATATTCGGTAGAAATATAAATTATAATTAATTATATATTTAAAAGCTATTATTTTATAAGTTATATAAAAAGGGATTTCCGAAATAGCAATAAATTTTAATTAGGTAATTTTTAAAACGGTAATAAACCTTAATCGAATAACTTTTAAAACAAAATCTATATTTATTAAAATTAAGGTTTATATAATAGGTTTATTTTAAATTTTTATAAAAAGCTATATTAATATAATATTTATAAATTAAAAAACTATAAAGCTATAATATATTTTTTAAAAAAATAAAAATATAGATTTATAGCTAAAAAAGGGAAACTTATTATAAAAAAACCTTAAAAAAATCTCTTTTCCGACCCGATATAAATTTAAAACCGACTTTTTCCTAACCCGGTATAAAACCGGAACCGACTTTTTTTTAATTTAATATAAAATTTAAAATATTATTTTTTAAAAATAAGGATATATAATAATTTATTATTTATTTAAAAAATATATTTCTTTTAAATATAATTTATATTTTTTATAAAACCTATTCGGCTTTTTTTAAATTTAAAATAAATATTATACCGAATTTTTTAATATTTTCGGTTTCCGAACCTAACCTAATTTAATCCCTATTATTATTACGAGCCGAAATATAAGCAATAATATTCCGTTTTTATTTTAAAAAATTACTTTTAATATTATTAGGTATTTTATATTCGGATATATATATAAGTTATAATTTTATACTATTTATAGGTATTTTTTTAAACCTAAAATTAACAGAATTCGATCCAATAATAATTAATTTATAAATTATAACCGATTTTTAACTATATAAAATATCCGAAATAATTTTAGGAATATTTCTATTTAATTTTCTATTCGGTTTAATATTAAAATATAATAAAGGCTAATAAAAGATATATTATTTTTTATATTCCGAAACCGACTTTATTAATAACCGGATATATTTTAATAAAAATATATTAAAATATATTATTATTTAAAAAATATTTATTATAATATAATAAACCGGTACCGATACGATTTTAATAAAAAAAGATCTTAAAAATGCTTTTTATTTAATTTTAATATTACTATTTTAATAATAATTTTTAAATTTTTTATAGCGGAACTGTTTTTATTATAAAAATTATTTCTTTTTCGGCTTATATACGGTCCCTTTTTTATTTAATTTATTTATAGAAATATTTTATTAAATATTCGCTATATTATTAATATCCGTTTCGATTTATTATTATTTAAATAATTTTATTTTTATATTTCCGCTTTTAATTCGGGATCGGGTTAATAAAATATACTATATATACGATTAGCTTTTTATAGTTTTAAGGATTATTTAGAATTTTAAAAAAAATAGTAAAAATATTTATTTAAAAATATTTAATATTAAAATTAATACTATTCCGATAATAGCCCTTTTTTTAATAAAAGTTAATAAAAGTAATCTAACTTATAGCCGAGGCTTTATTTAAAAAGGCTTTATTATAATAAAAAATCGAATAATTATTAAGGTATTTAAATTTTTATATAATACTTATATTATTAGGCTATTTATTTTTTATTTTATTATAAAAAATACTTATTAACTATAAAATATTCCGATAAAAATATACCGGTTTAAATATAATAATAAACTTTATATAGTAGTATAATTTATTTAATAAATTTAACGGGATATATTTATTAATTAATATAAATAAATCGATATATTACCTATTTATTAATACGTTAAATATAAAAATAAAAAAGTTTTAATATAAAAATAATTTAGTTTAATTAAATTAATAAACCGTATTTTTAATATTTATTATATAAACGTATTATTATACTTTATTAAATTTTAAAATAGGTTAATATATTAATATTTTTAAAATTATAGCGATTTAAATCGCTTTCCGATTTTAATATAAATAATAAATATTAAATATAATGATTATTTATATAAATAATATTATAATATAAGCTGGCTTTATATATATTATAATATATAACGTTTTAATAATAATATAATTCCGAAATATTTTTATATCGGTAATAAACCGGGATATAATTTTATATATTTACCGTATTATATTATAAAATAATAAATTAATAAATATTTTATTACGTTTTAATATTATATTAATTATTAATATTATTTTTAAATAGTAAAATTACTTATTAGCGAATTTATTATTACCTTTAAACGGTAATTAATAAACCTTTTTATAAATCCGGATTATATTTAATTATTATAAATAAACTTATTAAAATTAATTTAGAAAAAATATAAATCCGTAATCTAAAACTATAAATTATAATATTAAAAATACCGAATTAAACTTTAACCCGTATCGAAAATAGCCCTATTTAGGTATATTTTTAATTACGTTTTTAAACGTTTTTAAAACCGAATTTAAAAAATAATTCTATAATTTTATATATTTATATTATAATTTATATATATAAATCTATAAATTAATATAATAATATTTAATAGCTTTTATATTTAATATTTAATATAGGGAATATTATATTTATTTTTAAAATATAATAAAGGTTAAAAAAAAACCTAATACCGATTTTAATATTAAACCGAATCGTAAATAAATAAATAATAAAAAATAAATATTTATATAACCGTTTAATTAAAAATATAGCCTTTATTATAATATAATATAAATTTTTTCGTTTCGGAAAAATTATATATACAAAACGGGATTTAAAAAATACCTAAATATTCTAAATTATATACCTATTCCGGGCTTATATATAACCGGTAATATTAAAAAATTATTTTTATTTACTTTTTAAAGTAAATAAAACGGACCGAAACCGGTAAAAAATCGGCTTTATATTCGAAATAATAATAATTCCGTTATATTTTATAATTTATATAAAAAAATTCCTATAATAAGGAAATCTTTTAATTTATAACTTTAATTAAAACCTATTATTTTTTTTATAATAGGTATTTTTATAAAAGCCTATATATTAATAATACTATATAAAAAATTAATAAATATTAAAATTTTAATAAATTTTTATTCCGGCTATAATTTTTATTAAAGCGTAATATAATATATATATAAATTCGGTATAAATAAAAAAAATATTAAATTTTTCGGCTATTAATTATTAAATACTATAAAATAATATTATAAAATATCGAAAATAAACCTATATAAGTTTTAATATTAGTTTATTACCGGTATAAAAACGGGTTAATATATTTATATATATTATTATAAAATTAAATCGAATTTATAAAAATATATAAAATAAAAAGGGTATATTATAATATTATATATAAAAAATAAAAGTAAAATAACCCCGAAAAAAAACCAATAATTTATTAACTATATTTCGGTTATAGTTTAATTTATTATTAACTTTTATTATAATATTATTTAAATATTAAGGTTTTTTTTAAATAATATAGCTATTTAAAATATATTAAAAAAATATTATTTAATAGTATTTTATATTTTTTTTAATTTATATATAAATAAATTAATTTTACTATATAAAAATAAAAAATACGGGCCGGCTATATCCCGCTATAGCTTTTTAATTAAAACTATTTTTTTTTATTATTATTATTATCGTTATTTTTATTTTCGTTTTTTTCTTTTTTTTCGTTTTTATTTTTATTTTTACTTTTACCTTTATTTTCGTTTTTATCCTCGTTATTATTATCGCTATTACTATTACTATTATTATTAGTAAGTTTATTATTATTAATATCGGTACGTTTAACGGTATATAAATTAATAATAGGGCGGTAGGGAATAGGAAAAAAGGAATAAAGGGAGCTAATCGGGGAACTAATAGGGCTAATACCGGATTTAAACGGGGTTATAGCGGGAATAGTAAAAACGGAAAAGGCAGAAATAATAGCGGCAGTAATAGAAGCGGTAGTAGTAGCGGTAGCGGCGGCGGTAGTAGCAGTAATAGTAGCGGTTTTTTAAGCTATTTTAAAGGTATTAAAAAAGGCATTTACAGTAATAAAAAATTAATTATCCGGTTATAATACCGGAACGGGATAGAAAAAAATTAATTTATATTTAATATTAAAAAAAGCCCGGTAGGAATTCGGAATATAACGGGCTTAAATAGTATTACGGGCTATAATTTATACGTTATATTTAATATATATATTAAAAATATTAATAATAAATTAATATAGTTAAATAAATATATTAATAATAAATAATAATTAATAATAAAAAAACCTATTATAATATAACCGTTTCGGGATAGCCTGATTTTTTTTTTATATATTAAATATATTTAAAAGTATTAATGCCTATATATTATATATAAAAATAATCCGGGCTTTATATTAATTATTAATAAACCGGATATATATTATATATATTTTAAATATAAAATATATAAGTTATATATAAAAACTAAAAAATATATCCGGATATAATACGCTATATAATTAATATAAATAGATATTAGCTTTATATATAATAATAAATTTTATTTATTACTATTTAAAGCCGGTATAGCGGCGGCTATAATAATAGTAGTAGCGGTAGTAAAGGGTTAATTAAAACCGGAAATAGTAAATATTTTTAATTTTTTTTATATATTAATTAATAATAGCGGTATATTATAAAAAAGCTAAATATAATTTAATAAATAATTATATATTAATTATTATTAAATTTAAAGAAAAAAGGAAAAAAAAGGGAAAATTTAATAGTAATAAAAATAGGAAATACCCTATAAAGCGGTATATAGTAGTATAAAAATTATACCTTACCGGATCCGGGAATAACCCTATATATACTAATATTAAAAATAAAAGCAATTAAAAAAAAATCATTATTAATTACCGAAAAAGAATAGTAATTAGGTATAAGTATATAGGCAGTTTTAAATTATCGGCTAATTTTCGATATTTATATAGTTAAATAATAGGCTATTTATATATCGGAAACGGCCCTATTTAATGCCGATTAGCCGGATAATTTAATATAGTTTATATTTTTTAATATATATAATAAAACCTATTATAAAAAATTCTTTAAAATATATTATAAATAAATAGTTTTATAAGCCTATAAAGGCTTATATTAAACCCTTTTTTATATATATATAATTTTAAAAGCATTTTTAACCCGATTAAAAGTCGGTTTTTTACTTATCCTTTTCCTTAAATAAAAAATAGAAAAATAATTTAGTTTTAAAATTTATTTATTTAGTTTTATTTTTAGCTATAGGTAGTTTTAAATTACCGGTTAGTTTTCGATATTTATACGGTCGAATAATAGGCTGTTTATATATTAAAGACAGCCCTACTTAACGCCGATTAGCCGGATAACCTAATACGGCTTACGCCCCTTAATATATGCGATAAAACCCATTATAAAAAATGCCCTAAAGTGCAGTATAAATAAAACCGAAAACCTAACTATTTCTATATATTATAACCGTAAAATATAACTATAACCGTAAAAACCTAAGCGTATTTATTACGACTTATATAAACCGAAAGCGTTAAAAATCCCTATTTAATTAGCGGTTAATATATTTATATTTAATGCTTTTTTTATTTTAAAATATAGCGATATTTTTTATAAAGCGGGGTTATATTGGGATAAAGAAAATACCGAATTATTCCGGGGTTTAAGGGGGTTTAAAAGGTATTAAAAGGTTATCCGAAATATTATATAATATATTATAAATATCGGTTAAAATAGTAAATAATTCGAGGTTATTATTTTTAAACGGCGGTAGTATTATAAAAGGTCCCGTTATAATATACGGGATATATTTACTTTAATTTTTTTTACGGCTAAAAAGGGTAAATAAACGGGATAAACGGGATGGTTTAAAAAAACGAACTCGTTATTATTTTATAAAGCGTTAAATATAATATTTATTTTATTAAGGCGTTTTTAAACTATAGGTCTCGCAATTTATTATACGACTTTTTTAAAGTAGATTTTTTTTAATATTTTATTATAAAAAATATTATAAACGGTTTTTAAAAATCGATAGTTAATATTTTAAAAAATCTAATTAATATATTAATCGATAATTAATCAAATATAGCAATCGGCGGTTTATAAATAGTTTATTTTATTAAGCGTAAAAATTAATAAAATCCGATTTTAAATTTTATTATATTTAAAAGCTTTAAATATTATTTTTTATATAGTAAAAAAAATAATAACTATAATATTTTTTATAATATTAGTAATTTTATTTTTAAAGATTTAAAATTTAATAAAAATATCGAATTTTTCCGTAATATATATATCGAAAATTAAGGAACTTTCGGCGCGAATAAATAACTTAAGGTTTTATTTAAATTAAAAAATGTTAAATTTAAAAAATTCGTTTTCGTTACGGAATTTAATAATATTATTTTATATAGCGGCTTTATTTATTTTTAATATATCGAATTATTAAAAGACGGTTTATTAGGTATATATTAATAGTCCGGAAAGCGAACCGGAATAAATAGAAATAATATTATTATTTATAATAATAATAAAGGCCAGGTTTTAAAAAGTTTCCGACCGTTTAACCTATCGGGTTCGGGTAATATTTAAAGCTTATTAGGTTTTAATAAATATTTTTTTCTAGGCGGAAGATTTTTTTATAACGCATTATTTAAAAAAATTAAGCTAAAAAATTAAAAAGCGACGGTTATTTTTTAATTAAAGCTATATTAAATTAATAGCGATAAAATAAAATTCGATTTAATGGGGTAAAATACCGAAACTATAAATATAAAAATTATTATAAATACGGAAGGTTTTAATAATATTTATATCGGGAAATTCGGTATCGGCTAAATTAAAAAATTTAAAATTATAAATATAACAATAAATTAAGATTTATTTAAACCGCTATTTAATTTAAATATAAGGTTTAGTTTTTAATAATTAGGAATTAAAGTAAATAATAGCAAATATATAAATAATTTTAATAAAATTAAAGAATTATTAAAGCTTATATTTATAAAAAATATAAACTTAATAATTTTTAACCCTATTAATAGTAATAATAATAACGTTATTATTTTTTCCGAAATAGTTAAATTTATATATATAGCCGTTATAATTAAAGTTTATAATAAAGGTTTTAAATTTAGCGACGGGCTTTTTATTTAAAACGTTAAAAAAATTTTAATCGGAAAAGGATTCTTTTTTAACGGTTAATATATTAATAAGGGTTATATAAAGTAACGCGTTATAATTAAAATCGGTATCGGAAATATAGTTAAGCTTTTTAAGTTATTTTTTTATAAAATTATATATATATTTTATAATAATAAAATTATAAAAATATTAACGCAATAATATAATTAATTATTAGGTATAATTTAATAAAAATATTATTATAATAAAGATTAATATTAAAGCGGATATAATATATATAAAGTTTATATAAAAATAATAAATAATAATTACCGGAAAAAATAAAGCGTAAATAATAAATAATATAATAATTATTAAACTATAATATTAAAGTAGTTTTAAAAGGTAAATTTTTAAAAATTAATAGCCTAAAAGGTTATTATCCGATTTACTTTTTAGGAATATAGATTTTAATATTTATTTTAAAAATAATATTTACGGGTTTTTAATTTATTATTTCGTAATTATTAAAGTTAAAAGTTATATCGGTTATAGGGTATTTATTTTTAAAATTTTGCCTTATTTTAATATCGGTAAAATTAAACGGGTTTTTAGTATTAAATTTTATAATTAATTTAGCTGCATTTTATATAAATAAAAGTTTTAAATATTATTTATTATATTTAAGCCCGTATTTTTTTTATTTAACGAAACATTTTAATATAAGCTTTTTACCGGTATATAAAACCCGGTAAGCTATAAAATATTTTATTTTAAAAAAAATATATTTATTATTATTACCTTTTATAAATATTTTTTCCGAAAAGGGTTTATAACGGCTATATAGATTATTAATTTACGGTATTAGAAATAAATAAAAAATAAAAACGATATAATAAATTTTTTATATTTTTAAAAAATTAAATTTATAAATAAAGTCGCTTATTTTTTTAATAATAGTAAATAGTTCGGTACGTTATAATAATTATTTTTATTTTAATAATTTCGGTAACTTATAATTTTTATAAAGTCGAAAATAGATTTTTTATTTAATGTCGAACTAAAAAAGATTTCGCTTAACGTTATAGCGGATTTTAATATTATTCGTTATAAATTAAATAGCTATTTCGGCTTTATATTAATAGATTTTATATAAAGTTTCGAAATTAATATTAATTAAGGGAACTTTTATAATATTAAATAATAATTTAAGTTTAAAGCTAAATATAACCTTATTAAGGGACCTTTTTAATATAAATAATTTAAAATTATTAATATTATATTATAAAAATAAAATAATATTAAATTAAAATATATTAATTATTATTATAATATAGTATTATATTATAATTTTAATATCCTAATTTTTACGTTCGCTTTAGCTATTAGTTTATAAATAATAATTAATAAAAATACTAAATTTAATGCCGCTACGGTTTTAAAATATTTATTAAAATTCGGATATAAATTTAAAATCTTTATTTAATATTAGTTTTTAAAAAATTCCCTAGTTATATAAAAAAAAATCTTAAAAAATATAAAGGCCTAATATTTAGCTATATATTTTACGTTACCGGATATAATTAAAGACTTTTTATTAAATTTATATATTATTAATATAAAAGCGTTATAAACGTCGAATTTTAAGATATATTAAAACGTATTTTAAAATAAAACCTTAAAGAAATTAATAATAAAATCGATAGTAAACGTATAAAACGGTAAAACGGGGCTAATTATAAGCTAGAGCTTTTTTAAAAATTTACGTCTATTAGTTTAATAAATAAAATATTATAGGTAATAGAATATATAATTAATAAATTTAAATATAAACCCCTTAATAAAAAAGCCTTTTAAATTATAAAATATATAGGATAGTTTAAAATAGTATTTATTATTATATATTATTTCGAAAATATTTTTATAATAGTCGTTAAAAATATAGAATTTATAACGCCTATTCCGGCTAGTAATATATAAAAGGCTATTATTGTTAAACTAATAATAAAAATATTTAATAGATTTATTTTTAGCTATTTATTACCGAATTTTTTTAACGATTTTATAATATTACCTATCGGTTATATAGCTTTTAAATAGTTTTACTTTAAAAGTATTATTTAAAATAATGTTTATTTTTATAATATAGAAAAAATTATTATTTACTATAGCCTAATAACCGAATTTATTAACTATATTATTTAATTTATTACGATATTCCTTTATAGTTTTAGTTAAGTTTTTTAAAAATAGCTCGATAAGAAATTTAAATAAAATATTAGGAACTAAATTAATCTGTCCGGGGATATATTTAATATCGAAATAAAATTGGAATAAATATATAAAAGCTATTATAAGCCGAATATTAAGTTTTATAAAATCGATTAAATATAAGCTAGTTTAATTAATAATACCTTAAATTACTTTATAGTTTATAAAAACTATAATTAGGTATTTATAAAATTAAATTTAAATATATAAGTTATAATAAACCTAGATTAAATAGGAAACCTTAAATTTTATAATATTATAGCAGATTTTTATCTTTATAATTATTTTATTTAAGAATATTATTAGCCGGATAGTATTAATATATATACGGTAATTATTTTAGCTATTATTTATATAAAATATTATAATGCCGTAACCCCGCTTATAAAATGCGTTTATTTTAATAAATATTATTTTTATATAGTTTTAATAGATAAAATAATTAAACTAGGTTAATTATTTTTAGAAAATTTAAAAGTTTAACCGCTTTTTATTTATAGGATTAAACGTTATTTATACGGTTTAACTTTTATATCCGGAAATTATAATAGGTATTTTTTTATCTTTACGGCTTTTTATTAAAAAGGCCGTTTTATATATTTATAAAGGAAGAATTTTTTATTAATACTATATAACGAATTTATATAAAAAGCCGGTAAGCTTAATATATATTTTAAATTCGGCAAGCGAAATAAGTATGCGGATTTTTTTAATAACGAATAATCTATTATTAATAATACCTATTCCGAAATTATTAATTATAAAGCCTAAAAATATTATATAAAAATATTTAATAAATAATTTAATTAATTTAAAAAAAAGGTTAAATCTATAGAATAAAAAGAAAATTATATTTAAATATAGGAAATAATTTTCGGTAATACGGGAATAAATAATAATATTATTAATATAGGCGGCTATAAATTAAAAGAATTTAATAAATTTTTAATTTATAAAGTATTAAGCGTATTTTAAACTATTATAGAAACCTATAAAGGCAATATAGGAAATCTTTAAACTATATAAAGAAATAATAATTATATAATTATAATACCTTAATTAAATAAATAATTGGTAAAAAAATTTAAAGCTATCGATAACTATAATATATAAATATCCTTTAATTTTAATAATAATAGATTTTTAAATTAATAATAAATAATAATTAAAAATAGCAAATCGGTTAATAAAATATATATTAATAATAATATAACCTTTACGGATATTACGGATTATTTATTAAACTATAAAAACGGAATAAATAAATAAAGTAAGTTATTTAATAAAACTTATTTTACTATTTCGATATATATTATTAAAAACTTTATTTATTATATCGCCGTTTTTTTTACTAAAATTATAACGTTATATCGGCTTAATTTAATATTATTAACTTTCGATTAAAAGGATTTATATTATTTTATTTTCGCTTATTTTAACTATACCGCATTTACTTTATATATTATATTATTCCGCGATTTTTTTAATTTATTTTATAAAATCGGCGTTCCTATTATAGTTATAAATAAAAACGCCTTTATTAATTTTAATATAGGGGAAGTTTTCGGAATATTAAACTTTTAAAAATAGCAGCTTTTCTTTAGGATTAATTTTATTATTATAAATTACGGATTAAATATTATTTATAATTTTATTTAAAAATATAAAAGTTTTAAAAAAATTATTTATAATTTTAATTTCGTTTAATATTTAAAAATTACGACGTTTATTATTTTTATTATTGGGAATAACGGCAGTTATAGTTATAAAAAAAGCCTTTTTTTAGATAATATTAACGTACCTATTAGCCTAATAATCTTTAATATACCCGAATTTTATTTTATAATAAATATATAGCGGTTTATTTATTAAGTTTAAAAATAATATAGTTTTAAAACTTTTACTTTTAAAAATAGCTTTTATTATATTATTATATTTTGCTATAAAAATATAGTCCCGTTACGAACCGTTTTTATTATAAATAAATAAGTTTATATATAAAACCGGGATCTAAATTATAATATTAAACAGTACTATCGTATTATACCGTATTAAGGTATAATAGTAAATAATATTAATTTTATAAATAAATATTACCGGTATTTATAAGCTTTAATAAAATCCGAATTTTATTTTAACCTATAGGTAATTAATAATAGTTAAATAACTATTAAAAAACTTTATATTAAAAAAAGGTTCGGGTTTAGGTCCTTAATAATTTAGGTTTTAATTTAAAAGATAATATATTTAATATTATTATTAAAAACGCTTTTTATTTTAAAAAAGAACGTAGCTTTTTCGGTAAAACTAATTCGGCTTTCGATACCTTTTATAAAAATAAATAAAGTTTTAACGATTTATATATTAGGTATAAAATTATAAAGCTATTAACGGTTAATTAATATATTAATATTCCCTATATTAAAATAAACCGTTATAGGGTATATATTATTTTCGAAAATAATCTCAATTTAAAAATAAATATATAAAAAAAGGTTAAAAATCCTATTCGGTATTATATTTTTAGGTTTAATAATAATAGTATTAAATATATTATTCGTTATAAAGGTTTCGGCATTATAAAAAAGCGCCTAATTAAGTTCCGGTATATTATTATAAAAAACTTTATATATTAGTTTTTTTTTATATTAATAGGTTATTTTATAAAGGAAAAATTCCAATTATTTATCGAATAATTTATTATAGAACTAATATATTAACGTTTTAATAAAATTAATTAGTTTAGTTTTAATAGTATTTTTATTAAAAGGAATAAAATAAATATAATTAGTTTAATTAGTATTTATTTTATTACTATTAAAATCGAAGTATAGCTTTTTTAGTTTTTTTTAGTTAACTTTTTTATTATAATATAGCCTTTTTATATTATACGTTATTTTTATATTTCGGTATTAGGATTTTCGATATTTATAAATATTTCGTTTTTTATTCCGAAATAATTTCCGATAGCTGCTTAATAAAAACGGATTTATCGGCGGTAAATTTATTTATAAGGTTATTAAAATTATCGATTTTAACCGCTTTAATTAAAACCTTTATCTCGTTTTTTAAAAGGCTATTATTTTCGATTATAGTATTTATTATAACTATAAAAGCCCTAGTTTTAATTATTAAATAGGCATTAATTATCGCAATTTTTATTTCGGAAATTTCCCCTATTATAATTGCCGTATCGATTTTAGTTAGCGTTTTTTTTACCCTATAGGGTATTTATATTAGGAATTTCGTTTATAAAATAACCTATACCCGGAAATAAACGTTAAAAAAAATTGGGAATATATTAATAGTATAGGGTATTTAATTATAGGGAATTAAAGCTAGCGTTTATAGGGGATTCGGGTTAAAAAATGTTTTAATATTTAATAATTTTATATAATAAGTTTTTTGCATTTTTTTAATATAGATAAAGAAATTATCGAAAGAAATTATAGCGTTAAATCTATCGATTAATTCTTTTAAAATGGGGTAAAAAAAGTTATAGATTTAACCTATAAATTATATATAAATAGTAAAATTATATGTTTTTATATTACGAATTATTTTTATTATTTAAATGCGAACTAAAATATTTTAAAAAATAGACTTTTAATTATAAAGCGAGCCTAATATTGCCTTTAAAATTTAAATAAGGTTAATTTTAAATTTATCGATTATATAATATAAAATAAAATTAAAACTATTATATATTATAATTTTTATTAAATTATTTAATTAACTAATATATTAAATCTATATATTCCTATAAAGAAATTAGGAGAAATTTTTACGAAAAATCTTTTTTTTTATATTATATTTTATAATATAACGGACGGATTCTGTAAAAAAGTAATAATTACATTAATAAATATCGGATTTAATAATAATATAATCTCCTATACCGAACGAAATATTAAAGTTAGGATTAAAATATCTAATATAATAAAACTTTTAACTATAGGTAATTTTTTTATTAATATTATTTTTCGCAACCGAATCGGCTATTCCGGTAATTTTTTTAATTATATTAATAATATTAACATTTTTAAAAACCGCTTTAATAACGGTACCGATTTTTATAATACAATTTTAAACCGATTAAAATAAAAATATATTTTAAATTTAGTCCGGATTTAAATAAAATAAAAATAAAGTTTAACTTTTACGATTTTATTTTTATTTTTAGGATAAATTTTAAAAAACGCCGCTACCGGTATTATAATCCGGAAATAATATAATAACCCGCTAATTAATAAATAGCAGTTCCGAGGTTTTTTTAACGGGTTTTAGTTCCGAAAACTATACATTAAGATATTTTTTAATTAATAATAATATTAACGGATTAATTAACCCCCGTTTAGGTTTTAATAATATAATTTATTTAACTTTCCAGAATTTATAGTAAAATAGTTTAAGCGTTCCGGGTAATTAAGGTTTTTAAAGTAATCGGAATAAAAAAATAGGTAATTATTAACTTAACTATTAAAATTTAAAAATAAAAACGTTAATTTAGCAGATTTATTATTTAACTCGCTATTAATCGATAATTTATTTTTAAAAATAAGCTTTAAATTTTTAACTTTATAATTATAAAATTTACTATAATAAAGTAGATATATTAAGAAACTAATCCCGGATATTTTAATTAAATAAAGTAATAAAAAAAATAATTTTAAAATAGGTATTACTATCGAACTTTTAAATCTAAAAAAGTCGACTGTTTTTTTAAAAAAATATAGCTATTTAATAATAATTACTTATTTTATAACAATTAAAAAAACCCATAAAAAACCGGGTTTCGGTAATAAGAATATTAAAAAGGTATTTTTCTAATAAAATAAAGGTAAAAAAAATAATCCTAATAATTATAAAATAAAAACCAATATTATTAATAAAAAATTAATAGATTATTTTAGCTAATATAATAAATCGTACAATCGTAAAATGCGGGATAAATAGTATTTTAGGACTATTAAAGGGTTAAAACGCCTTAACCGCTATAGTAGACACTATAAACGGGTAAACGTTTAATAAAACTTTAAAAACTGCCGTTAAGCGGTATGTTAGAAATAAATAAAAATAAAAATAAGGATAAAGGCAATATAAACTAAATGCTATTAAATATAAAACCATTTAATATAAAAATAATTAATTCTTTAAAATCCCTTTATTTTAAAAATAAAAGGAGATTTATTACCTATTTTAAAAACTAAATTACGTGTTTTAAGGATGCGGTATTTTTAAAACGGTACGTTTTTAAGACAATACGTCATCTTAAAGGTCTGGCAATTAAAGTATTATTAAATTATAGTAATTTTATATATTATAGCTTTATTTTTAAGTTTAAAACGTTATTTATATAATTTTAATAGCCGGTAAATTAAAATAGCTATTTATAAAAACTATTAAAATATATGTTTTATATAACAGCACTAATATACGGTAACAGCTGAGTAATTACTGTAATTATAACAAAATAACAAAGATAAAAAGGAGGAGGTTTAGGTATATGTGGCTATATGTGTGGTAAAACCTCCACCTACTCCTTATTTTATTTAATCGCTATTTACACGTAATACGTGGTTATAGCAGTGAATAAAGTACGCTAAAACCACTGCCGTAACATTTTATAAAATAAAGATAAGAATTTTTATATAGTAATAAGTTTAATTAAATAAGACTTTATTAATTATTATATTATTTAATAAAAAAGGCGTAATAATAGGTTTTATTAAATAAACTTTATTAATTATTATATTATAATTAAAAAATTATTACATTTTAAATAAATATTATTATTTATTATATAGTTTTAAGATTTTAACTAAAATAAAAAAGTCTTAAAAGTTAAAATAATTTAAAAAGTTTTATAAAATCTTTAAAATATTTAAAGTTTATAGCATTTTAAAAATTATAATATAATATAAATAATTACGGTATAATAATAGCGAAGCTATAAAATATTAAATAATATTAATAAAGTAAAATAGAATAAATTAAAATGTCCTTTTTTTTAAAAAAAAATATAAAGGATTAAAGGACTTATATACGGTATTAGGCATTAGTTTTAATAATTAAGCTAAATTATATAATATAAATTCTTTAATATTTCGAACGGTTTTTAATTATATAATAATTATTATATAGCTTTATTTAATTATTAAAATTAATATTTAAATACTATATATAAATCCTTTAATCCTTTATATTTTTTTAAAAAAAGGGATATTTTTAATTATTTTATTTTACTTTATTAATATTATTTAATATTTTATAGCTTTATTATTATTATATTATAGTTATTTATACTATATTTTAGTTTTTAAAATATTATAAAATTTAAATACTTTAAGGATTTTTTAAAACTCCTTTATTTTAATTAAAGTTTTAAAACTATATTATAATAACGCTTTTACCTTTATTATTTCGAGATATTATTTTATTATTAAGTAACTTTTTTAAAGAAAAGTTATAATTATTAAACTTAATTTAGCTAAATAATAATTATATATATTATAAAATTAATTTTTTTTAAAAAAAGTTTTTATATATATATTTTATACATATATTATAAAAGTAATAAAGCATTAACGTGCTTTATTAATATAAGTGTTATTATAATATAATATATAACTTTTTATTTATAAAAAACTGTTTTTTATAATAACTTAATTTATTAAATGCTTTATAACTATAGTAACTTAATTTATTAAATATTTTATAATTATAATAATATACATTTTTTTATTTTAAATTTATATATTAAAATTCCTAACCTTTTTTATAATTAATATATATATTAGTAATTTAAAAAAATTAAATTCATTAAGAATTAATTATTTTATTAAAAAGTAAAAAAAAAACAGTAATAAAAATAAAACGCAATACACGTTTAAAATAATAGTTAAAAATAAGCCGGATAATTTTAAATCTTAACTATACTTAATATAAAAGTTTATAAATAAACTTAAAAATAAAAGCTTTTATAAAGAGGATCTTAATTAAATTATATTATGGATTGTTCTACTTTATAAAATGTTAAACACTCTAAAAGACATATTAGTGAATATCTAAAGCCTTACAGATACCACCTTTGTTACTGCTCGTCCCATTTCGGACCGTAGAGAGCGGTATTGGTTGTCCTATGTAACATTTCTTCGTGAAGCCTTCGAATCCTTAATGATTCTTTACATCAATCACTTAACAGCGTGTTGCCGGTTCGTATATCACATATACATGCAAAGGTACGAAGGTCTTTAGGGGGCTTTGTGGAGCACCCAATTATGATTACTTAGTCATGTATTTCCCTAGCATCCTCGGTTCCTTTTTGCAGACATGCGTAATCACGAGATGAATATCATTTTTACAGTATCAATGACTTGAAAAACCTCCCTTGAATGGGCGGAAACTACTCAGCGTAGGAAAGAGTCCGGTAGCTACATCGTGGTGTGGTTAGGTGAGTTGATATGCAACGGAGTTCATCGCGTGTTACGGCAGATTAGCATACAACTAATATCATCGGGGTCATTTATTATGAATTATGCGCGCAGTCGTGGTCTTATATATAACCTACAACATGACCTACTCGTATGGATATTTCCTCTCAACTGTTGATTTGAGGGTCAAGGACTGGTACAGTACAAGGACTCTCGTGGCATTGTGTATATATGACAGGCCTCCCTCCACGTGTAGATAGCTGAACCTCAAGTCAATCAAGTCCCATTAACCCTGTATTTCAACATCAATATCGTGAACTCTCAGGAACTTTCATCTTGCTTTGGCTTGGGCGTCTCCTCAAGTCCGAACTCCGTCACTAACTCCGTTCGCAACTTCACTTCCCGCTCCACAAAGCTGAAAAGAAACGCCAGTCCACTAAACGCGATGGAGACAAGAAACACTTGATGTAGAGCCCTAGTGAAAACATCGATTAGCTGGCTACGGGTTGGCTCAGAAAACCCTTTGACGAAGGCCTTGGTCGCGCTCGCGTACGAGTTTCCGTTCTGCAAATGGTTCTTAGCAGAAAGATTTGGTACGTCTTCGGCAAACCTGCTGCTGTAGGTGTTGAAGACAGCCGCCGGGATTGCTACTCCCCATATATTGCCGAAACTTCGGACAAATGTCCAACTCGCTGTCACCGCGGCGGCGTCGGACTCCGCAACGCCTGCCTGGAAAGCCGGTAATAGGGTGTCAAGTACCATTCCCGCTCCTGTGGATGGCAGCACCTGAAGACAGACCCATTTGGCGGTACTGGAATCTTTATCAAGTACCGAAAGCGAAGCAATCCCGGCAGCCAGGAGAGCAAATCCGGCGATATGCAGTAGTTTGAACTTTCCCCAACGGGATAAGACAATCGCGCCGATTGCCGCCCCTGGGATGGCGATCAGCGTGATCGGTAATATCTGAACTCCTGATTGTGTGGGTGTCAAAAGCTTCACGGATTGGAAATAGATTGGGAGGAAGAAGAATACCCAGTAGTTCAACATCGAGATAAGGAACGTGTTAGCGTATATGGCCGCTGAGGTTCTGTTAGAGAAGAGGCGGAGAGGCATAACAGGTTCAGGCGCCAGTTTCGAGCCTTCAAACCAGCCGAATGCCGCTAGACCGATGATGCCAAGTACTAGAGGGATGATGACCAGGGGCGAGGACCACGGGTGAATAGCGCCAGCCCATGTCAACGCAATGAGTACCGACACAGTGGACGCTATCAGAAGGACGTTTCCGATAATATCGATGCGTTTGAGCTTTTCCCACACCAATGTATCTCTGTCCCAGTTGACATGCAGAAACATCCAGAGGAGGACAAGAGAAAGCCCTCCTATGGGTAGGTTGATGTAGAACACCTTTGATACGTCAGCCGGATGTGTGTAGGAGTTGAAGTGCTCGTACGAACCCATCTCCACGTGGTATTCTGAACAATCACGCCGCCGATTACAGGGCCTATAGCCATCCCGATTCCATAAGTCATAGCTAGGATGGCCTGGAAGTATCCTCTATCTCGTAAAGGTACAAGATCGGAGACGATAACACTGGTGATCATAGTCATGCCGCCGCTGCCTGCGCCTTGAATTGCTCGCCCAGCAATCAGCATGGCTGGGCTTCCAGCCCCGCCAGAGATACCGCTCCCGAGTGTGTAAATCGCGACGATCGTTAGAGCAAGTGATCGCCTGCCAAAAAGGTTGCTCAATTGACCAAACAAGGGTTGCACCGCTGCACTATTGAGGAGCTGTCAACCGGAAATTTCTGCCCAGACTTTACTCGACGAAACTCACCATGTTAGAAAGAAGATGTTGGTGACCCAGATATAATTGCGGCCAAGGTTGAGTTCGTCGACAATCACGGGGAGCGAAGTGACTATAACAGTATTCTCTAGTGAACCAAGAAGCATCATCGTACACAAAGCAATGATAATAGACCAGAAGCGATAGTTCCGAGCGTACGATCTCTGGACCTCATAATTGGCCGACTGGGACGTTCGGTCGTCCTTTGGAGGTGATGGAAGGTATTTCATGGGGGCAGAGGGGTGATTGGTCGCTGATACCTCTACAATTAAGAAGCCTATCTTAGACCTTGCGAAGAGATGTATGATTAAGATAATCGCTGGTTAATTCTGAGTATCATAGCATGCTTGGTAGGTATGGTTTTCAAAGCGAAAACGTAGGAATGTAAGTAGTAGTATCTCCTCTGGGAAGCGTAACGGTCTGCAAAAGGGCAGTCCGTCATCGTGATACATAAATATAAACTAATCAATTTTGTATGCCAATATTTTCATAACTATTATTATTATTTTATAACAGCTTACCGGATGTCAAGAAAAATTCGGGGGCTCTTATTTGTTTTATTTGTTAGAAAATTTTGCGTTAATTTATAAGCTGTTATAAGTATTTACACACACCTAATTAGATGGACCCATTAAGAAAAATAGTAGTATGTGCCATTTATTAGTCCCTCACATGTTGACGAGGCTGTTGTCAGCGGGCGGAGGAGAACGACAACTAACATGTTGCTTTTATCGTCATCTGATTGGCCTATATTAAGACTGACAGCGCTCTTGCATATAACATCGAAAGAGCCTGGATCCTTGGGAGCGCTAGGTAGAGGATACCAAGCAAACTAACTAGTACCACCCATGCTGTTGCACACATCAGCGTGCCAACCCTACACTGGTTTAGGATCTGCTGGGTTAAGGCACAGCATCACCTGCATTGTAACGCAATGCAAAACCCGGCCAACTTGAGGGGTTGGTGCCTATCAGTGGTAGGCCCGGGGATGAAGTTAGCATCCAGAGTCTTGTATGTTACTACAAGTCCAATCTGGTGTTCAAGGCTCTTGAGAGTCCAAGACAGGCTGCCGTTTATCTTCGTATCTTGTGTTGCTCAAGTAGACCAGAACTTACCAGCTTTCCTTTACCCAAGGTGCTTAGGGCAGTGAGATCAGCAATTTGGAGTCCATCAGAAGCAGTCAGTACCTATATCACTATGACTTCCGATACCTATGACATTGTCATCATCGGGGGTGGCACTGCTGGTCTTGTGCTTGCTACACGTCTATCAGAAGACCCTAGAGTTCAAGTGGTCGTCATCGAATGCGGTGAAGACTGGAAGGAAGACTCTCATATTCTCACGCCTGGCATGTGGCCCTTGTTGTCTAACTCACCCTCTGACTGGGCCTTTCGTACCGCCCCTCAGGTATATATTAATCACACGAGTCGATATCTCCTTATACCCATGTAGCAACCTGTAGCTGATAAATACCAGAAAGGACTCGGTGACAAAGAACTTCAAGTCCCTCAGGGTCGCCTTCTCGGGGGTTCCAGCGCCATCAACAGCTTTCTTTTCACGCCGACATCTAAGGCAACTATCGACGTGTGGTCCAAACTTGGGAATAAGGGCTGGGACTTTGAAACATTCAATGAATCCTTGAAGAAAGCCTATACGCTGCACAAATCTCCTGAGACTACTGTGGGCAATGGACCGATCCAGCTTGCAGTCCACAAGTCAGAGCCGGAGAATACGTGGTCTAAGGCCTGGATCGAGGGTCTTGAAACTCTTGGCTTCCCTTATTCAGACCCGTTCTCGGGCACAGTATGCGGCCCATTTGACAACCCCGAATCTGTTGATCCAAAGAAGAAGCAGAGATCCTTTTCTGCGAATGCATATCTCGAGCCTGCCTTGGACAGGGCAAATCTCACGGTGCTCACAAGTTCTACCGTAACTCGAATCTTGCTGAAGAAAATGGGTCTCGAAGATGTTATAGCCGAAGGTGTCCAGATCAGCACTAGAGATGGACTTTCTAGGATTATCACAGCCCGTAAAGAAGTTATTCTAGCTGCGGGGACCATAAATTCCCCAAGACTTCTCGAGCTCTCCGGAATTGGCGATGTCGACGTTCTCCAACGACTTGGTATCGAAGTAATGGTGGAGAACCCCCATGTTGGAGAGAACTTGCAGAACCATGTTTTTACAGGCGTGGTGTTTGATGCTCGTGATGATGAGAAAACACTTGATGCTTATTTTCGACAGGAGCCCGACGCGGGAAAAGCGGCTATGGAGGCTTACGCCCATGGGACAGGTCCGTTGGGAAGCAGCAGCATCGTCGCGTCAGCCCAACTCCCATTTCCCGGAATCCAGACAGACAAGGGGCAACAGGATCTAGACCAGCTCTTACAGAGCCTGGATATTGAGGCTGACTTACAGCGGTCTCCCAAGACTTCAACCCTCTTTGCTGCCGCGAAAGCATCATTTGTTCGCTCGATCCTTTCCTCACCAACAGAAGCGTCAGCTCACTACGTCTTTGGACCGGCTGCTTTGGACGGCTCTCTCGGGAATCATGTCACTGTGGCCGTGATGCTCTCTCATCCCCTATCACAGGGTTCCGTTCACATCACCAGTGCATCCCCTGAATATCTATCTAGTAATGGAGGTCTAGACATCGACCCGCGTTATCTGTCGCATCCTCTAGATCTGGAGGTACTGGCACGTCATGTCCAGTTCGCAGAGCAAGCTATTGGGCGGGCCGCGCCGCTGTCATGTCGCCTCAAACCCCGAACTGAATTATTCGGGGACCTGGAGCAGGCCAAACAATATGTTCAACATACTGCCCAAGGATCCCACCACTACACGGGTACATGCTCCATGATGTCCCAGGATATGGGCGGTGTTATTGATGATAAACTACGTGTCTACGGTTGTGCAAACCTGCGCGTCTGTGACGCGAGTATTATACCAATTACGCCACGCGCAAATACGCAGGCCGTGGTTTACGGGCTTGCGGAGATGGGTGCTGAAATTATTAAGGGTAGCATCTAGCACGCAAATTCTTTGGCAAGAGTTGGGACAATACGAGTTCATAGCACTCCCAAGCCATTATGACAAAGTGGTGGAACGGTTATCTTACTCTCAATGCCTGTTCTATGGCAAAGGGCCACTCCTTTAGTTTCAAATATATCTACAATCCTTCAACTTCCAGCATATTCATAACGTAGTCTACACTACGTGCCTTAACTTCACCTGCCCTTAGGTGCTAGCCCCTATAATCTCGTGCCCCGGCAACTTGCTCTCGTTGATTAAATTTCTACAAGTAGAATTTTAGCGTGGATATCATAACAGGCTGAGGTGCATTATCCATTAGAACATGGCCTTCTGACCCATTACGTCTGAGTCATATTCTAGGGCAACATACATGCATTCTCCTCATTACACCTCTGTGATCATGCTCGAATTACACTGCTGTAAGAGAGGCTCTACGAGGTACAATAACTGCTTAAAGCAGGGTGATCTATCTCATGTTCCGCCCTAAACTCCTTAAAGCATCTTCTTTCCACAAGTTCTCCACCTCATAACTTGGGGATGGCAACACAATGCCAGAGTCAAGTTGTTCCTAGCGGGGGCATATTAGAGCTCGGAAACACAATAAACTTAGAAATAACAAGTATTTTCTATATAATAGAGTAGCATACACTTCTTTCAAACACTAATTAAGACTTAAATAGTCGCCCTGTGCTGTGGGCTTTTTTCCCTTTTGGTAATCTTTTCACAATACCTTACCTTATTATTCTTAGATCTTCAACAATCATCTCTACGCTCTATGAGATATATAGTAGAACAACAGAATTTTGGATATATAAATTGAGTGCAACAAATGCAGCATTATATTTCCTTTGTTTCGTGGCGTATTATGCCACTATTATAGCGCCCTGATGTTGCATTCGATAACCCCTATGCCTACCTAGGCTTATAGTGAATACCATTATTATAGAGAATTGTTATTTCAGTAGTACCCTACATTTAGTAGTACCCCACATTTAGATTAAAATATATCAGTAGTATTACCTATATATATTACTTATATATAATTTATATATATTTTTAATATATTTATATATTATAGCGCTCTTTTTAACATTTTATTATTTATATTTTTAATTGCGTATAACTTTAATTACAGCCTTTCGATTTTTACCTTATTTTTGGCCTTTTTTCGTAAAATAAATATAAAAACGCTATTTTTTTAATCGTCTCTAAATTAATTATCTATTTAGTTATTATCTATATTTTTTATAAAGTTAATAACCTTTTATATAGCTACCCTTTACGGTATTATTATAAATACGTTATTTTTTTCCTTATTTAATACTTTATTAATATTAAAAAAATAGTACTAACTAGCGGCTATTAATCCCTATTACCTTTCTAATAGCCAATTAATAGCATTTTAAATTAATCCCGTTTTACGGCTATTACTGTAAGATCTGCTATAATTACGGCTTCTATTACGCTATAAACTATATTATAAACTATACTATAAACCATTACGGCCTTTACTACACTATAAACTACGCTATAAACCTTATAATACCTAATAGGCTCGTTTCGGCGATAATTAAATCGATAGCTAATTCGGAAAATAATTAAATAGCTATAGTATTAATTTCCATTATAAAGGATTTTATCGGATTAAATTTAAAAAAAAATAGGGATTTTACCGATAACCGTTAATAATTAACGCATTTACGAATATAATAAAATTATTAAATAGCCGGCTATAAAGGTTTAAAATAACTACCGGTTTTTATATTAAAAAATTTGGTTCGTTTTTAATTAAATTTCGTTTTAAATACTAATATTAATAGATATTAATTTTATAATTAAAAGGTTTAATTTTTAGCTTTTTTTTAATAGGTAGAAAATTTTTAAAGATTTTATATTAATATATTAAACCGTTTTAAATTCGAAAAATATATAAATAATACGGCTAATATAATAAAAAAGGACGGGTTACTATTAATATATAATAAAAAGCTTTTTAATAAGCTTTAATTAATTTAATAATAACCTTAATCGAATAATATAAAAATATATTTTTAAACTATCGGCAATTAAAAAAATTATTACGTTATTTAAAATTATTTTAAGTTATTTTTTAAATATAGATAATTTCTATATTAATAATTATTTTTTTAATAAATTAACCGATAGTTAAAAAGTTTAAACGGCTATTAATAATATAACTTTTAAGGTTTTTATTATTAAATTCTATTAAAAAAATAGTTTATATATTAAGGTTAAAATATTTTTTTATATAATAGTTAGCTTATTTAATTTAAAAGGGTAAATAAATTTCTTTAAAATAATATATAATAGCTAACTATTCGTTATTAAATTTATTAATAAAATAGCCCTAAACTTTTTTAAGCTTATTTATACTATTTAAATATACAATATACTTTTAATAAATTAATATATTTTTTTATATATAAGGAATTTTATTAAATAAATAACTAATTAAAGATATTTTATCGTTATAGCTTAAATTATTAAATAATTAAAAATAACGATTATTTTTACCTATAAGGCTATTAAAAAGGATAATGGCTAGTTATTTTTTAAATTTAGCTTCGTTTTAAATATTTTCGAATATTAATTTATTTTTAAACCATTTTCGGTTTAATTAAAAAATAACGTTTTTATTAATATAAAATATATAAATCTAAAATTATATAAATAAAAACCGTACCTTTATAGCTTTTTAAAACTATTTATTAAAATTAAAAATAATAATTAAAAAATAACTAACGTTAATTTATTATTTAATAGTATTAATAACTTTAAATAACTAATTAAACCATTTTTTTATTTTATATAAAATTATACCGAAAGCTTTATTAAAAATAAATCCTATCGATAAATATTTAATAACGTTAAATATTAATATATAATATTAATTAATTTTATACGTATTATTATAACTTAATATATACAGATAGTACTATTATATTTTTTTATAATAAAAATAAATCTATATAATAATTTCTATTTAATTTAAATCGTTATTAGCCCATTTAATAATATATTTATACTTTTTTATATAAAAATAATAAATAAAGGCTTAAATAAAAATAAATCCCTACTTTTACTATTTATAAAAAAAAACCCGGGCATTATAAATATTTTAAAGTTAAATTATAATATTAAGGTTATTAAAATATAAAGCCGTAAATATCTATAATAAAAATATAGCTATAGATTTTAAAAAAGCCGTAATTTAGCTAAATATCTTTTTATTTTAAATATTTCGATAATACGTATAAATAAAGGGATTAAAAAATCGTTCGTAGTTATAAGAAAAGAAAATATTAATTTTTTAATTTAAAACAAATCTAAAAATCTAAAACCGGCCGTTTTTTTTTAACGCATTAATAATACCTTTCTAAAAATAATCTAACTTTTAGAAAAAAGTTTAACGACTTTTAACTAACAATAGCTTTATTCAGAAACTATAATTATAATATATTTTATATTAAATAAAAATTCTATCTATACGATTTAAACCAAATACCCTAATAATATTAAAGCCATTTTCTTAAAAAAAAGTTAAAAAAAATAATAAACCTCCTCTTAAATAGCAATAAAAAAGCCTCTTTTAAAACCTCCTTTAAAAAGATTTAAAATCGGCATTATAAATCGATAAAAGTAGTTAAAAAAATAGTAAAAAATATAAATAAAAAAATAGTTAAAAAATTAATAAAATAAATAAATAGAAAAGTAAATAAAAATATAGTTAAAATATATAAATAAATAAATAACAAAATACCTAATTAAATAAGCGATAAGAAATTATATATATTTAATATATGGCAAAATACCTAATTAGGAAAGCAATAAGATATTATGGGGTACTACTGAATGTGGGGTACTACTGAAATAACAATTCTCTTATTATAATTACCGAGATACGTAATAATTAATAGTTCGACTAAAAAGTAAATTTGATTCAACTACTATTCATCTATTTTCTTTTTTCGGTTTTCTTATTATTATGTATCCACGTCCTCTGGTTCATTCTTGGGCCTTTCTATTGGTCTATTTTTTTAATAAATTGACTCGAGAATCGACCATTCTTAACCACGTGCTTGTACCAGGGCCACTTTGACTCATCCACAATCCTTTTATGTTCTTGTTCTATAGCTGGATTGATTACATTATTCGCTAACTTTCGTGCGTCCCGTTCGTAATTCCCCATCTTGCCATGTAGGTGGTTAATTGCAAAACGGTCATGTTCATATGCAAGTTTGGTGTACAATAGATAGCACGCAACCCATTTATCCGAGGCGTCCCAAGGCTGGTAGAAAGGATTATCGCCACCAAAAGATTGCGCAAAAGTCGCCTGTTGTCGCATGAATTCGGTGCGAGTGTCGTTAGTTTCGACTTCTATATGGCCCCTGTAATTGAGAAGTCGCAATATGAAGGCACAGATGTGGTCAGCTAGTAGCCATTGGGTTTTGTCGACTCGGTCAGCGTTTCGTATCCCGATGTAGTCAGGCAGTATTTCGGGACGCATAAAGAGTTGTTGGAGGTGTGCGAATATCTTTCTTCATGAGGGATAAGCCGCGTATGGTGAAGATACAAGAAAGTCATCACGATACCTGTCCCAAGCGAAATTACATTCCTCGCAGTCATAAAAGGAGGCAAAATCGTCGATAGTCCATGGTACGTCCCTAATAGCAACGGTTTGGCCTGAAATGCCGAACACACGATAATGAAGTACGGCAGCGTTTCTGTCAAGTTCTTTCAGAAGATCGGCTTTGGCGGCCCCCCAAAACTGAATGGGAGGTTTCCCGGATTTTGTCGGAGGGTTCATCTTGAAACAGTATCACGCCTTCTCAAATTTGCTAATAGATGTTTAGTTAGATTAAGTTATTCAGATACGTTAATATTGGTAAAGTCTACACTGCAAATGCAGGCAGATATGAGTGTTATAAACCGAATCTTAAGAAAACAAAATGCATGTATCGAACCTAAGAAGGGAAACAATAGATTCCTTTCTAAATCAAATGCGCTGTTCGTTTTCTGTGCGAACTATCATCGCATAGAAGCTTTGTTCGGGCAGAAACAGCAGGTTCTTTATCCAAGAAAGCCTCACCTCGTTTGTTGAAAATTAATACATAATTTATATTTATAAACTTTACAATGTTAATTTTCATATCTAATACTTAATAATATTAAGTCCATTACTTCAGACTTGTTACACAGCTGCATCATTTTCAAATTACATTTTAGCTGCAAAATAACTACAAATTATTACATAACAGCCATGGAATTCATGACCAGGCAATGATACTATTAACGTACTAACTTGGTAGAAATTCTGCTAACTCCAATCCTCTTGATTTTCACAAGATAGTAGCTTCCATAGTCTAAGTCGATGCGGTCTTACGCCTACGCTACAAACTTTATCCTAATATATGGAAGAATAGCCAGGAATAGATTGTCGAATAAGAGAGATATGAACAAAAGAGTGGAAGTAATATATAGTTGCTATCCCTAACATCAACTTCATTTGCTCTCAATACAACCGAAGGCCGTCCCTCCTTCTCATATGCTTCTTTCGCCATATTGTGTTGATATTCATTGAACTTTACTCTGAAGTATCCCGAGCTCCGGAAGCCCATCCAACGCCTTGCATGCTTGTTCCCACGCCCCGTCCTCCTTATTAAGTTGACTCTTTAGATACGCCCACTAGAGTATACAGGGTTAGTATATATATCTTGAAGGGGCGTGGGAAATAGCAGGTTCTGCCGAATATACTCTTGTACTCTAGTCGGAGAAAGGGGGGGAAAGGGGGTCGGAAAGGAGGGGAGCGGCGGAGGGGGTGGCGACTTTAGTTCTTCCTCTTAAAACAGGACTAAAAGGGCAGGAAATAAATGACCGAAGATGCTACTTACCGTCATTCTCTGTACGGCCGCCAATCGTTCAGGACTCTCATCGTCTTTATTTTCTGCTGCATCCCATCCACTCACACCTCCAAGTCCATGCTTCCCACCTTTCACCGTAAATAGGTCCTTCGGCCCCGGTGCCAGCGTGTACGAATCCGCATGCCAATCCGCTCCACGCACGGTTAGATGAGGGCTTACGTCCTCATCGCCGCTCACCACGAGTGCCGGAGTTCTCATCTCGCTAAAGTCGGGCCCGTAGAAAGGAACAAATGATTCACGTGCGTTGCTTGAGAGATCAGACCCTCCATTGCCGGTACCGGCCAGAATGACACCGGCCTTGATGCGCTTCTCAGGCATATGCACTGTCGACCCATCACGCGGATCCACGTTCTTGGCACCCAAGAGCATGCTCGCCGTCCATGCTCCAAATGAGTGACCTGCTACAGCAACTTTGTCCTTGTCCAGTCGCCCCTCGAGTCCCGGGGCAGCCGCCTCGATAGCATCGAGCTGGTCGAGAATTATAACCATATCCTGGGCGCGCGATTGCCAGAAATATTCCTGGCCCGCAACTGTGGGCTTGAGACTGAGACTCCTAGAGGATAGATGCGTGGGCTGAATGACCACGAAACCGTAACCGGCCCAGAAGTTGACTAAAGGTCCATAACCTTCAAGCGAAGACAAGTAGTTGCTTCGGCCTTGGCCATGTGATAGAAGGATTATTGGGAGACGTTTCCCGCTTATAGGGAACGATACACGTAGTTCTAAGTCGACTGGTCGATCCGGACAGCGGAGGACGATAGGGCTGTATGAGATTATAGGAGTAGGCGAGTCGACAGGGATCTTAGCGGCGGCGCCAACAAATGCATGATCGGATAACTGCATTGTGTTCCGTTTGATGTAGTAGCGTATATATAATTAGAGGCAGAGAAACCGATATAATTATTCTGGTGAGCGACATAGTTTCGAGATGTCTACAGTAAGTATATATAATCTAGCTGTTCCCCTGAGATGGCTAGGACTACTTCATCCAAGAACCTGGTACGGTCTTTTGCTATGGAGTTAGGGTACAAAGCGGACTTAAACTTCCATGTTAAACAATGCTTCTATGAATTGCTTCAGTATGGTTGGGCCATAGATGAAGCCGTGGGAGTGATCAACGAGGCTGAAGAGGCTTGGCTCGGAGTTAGAAGAGCAACCCCGGAGACTCGGGATGGCTTTTGAACGGATTGTCCGAGTTAGGCCGGGCCCATATCTTTGGTCCGTATGGACCCACACGGAGGGATTGGCATTGACATTTGACATTTACCAATAACTTTAAGAGTTTAACCCATTAACCCGAAACTTATTAAGTCGAAAATATCAGTAGTCAAAATTCCCAAGGAAAAACCACTGGTTTTTTTCATATAATACATGTTAGGAATATCAGATGAGCATGAAGATCTTGATGGGACGGGATACGCATGGATTAAGAAGGGACGCGCAGCTAAGCTGGGCGAAAACAATCAATGCTAGAAGATGGCTGCATGACGACGGTTAAAGGTCGATTAGTCTAGGTTTACTGTAGGCTTAACATTGCACGCTTGATTAAGGAGTGGAATGTTTGGTTGGCGATAGAAAAAGGATTCTATAGGCTAATAACTGATTTGAGAAAGACCATGTCTTCTGATAGATATTAATGAGAAGGTTATAACTCCAGTACTGTGCAAACTAGCAGATGGATTCTTAGGGGCTGTTTAGGATATTGATGCACTTGCCTGAGTAGCTTTAGAATTTAGCAACATAAGTATTTAAAGTCAGTATATGAAGTTTAATAGATGAAAGCTGCACTTTGGTCTTAAGAGTTTTAGCTACTAATTTAGTGAAGTCAGAAGGCTATACGCCCTTACTTTGTAAGAGTTAAGAAATATGTCTCGTGAGCTGTCGTTAGTAAACACTTAGCAAGCAATGTGACGTTCAACATTTGCTCTAAGCGCTACGTGGAGCAAGAATGCGCGAGCTATGTACTTATAGCCTCGATAATATATACCCCTTATTTGATATGTTCCTGGGGTGACTATCTCGAGATGCCGGAGCGTCGTCAAGACATAAGTTAGGAAGTGCTTTTCAGTTACCGATAATAGAGAAATAAGTTCCAAAGCCGGCGGTTAGATATATCCAGCACAAGGCTCTTGGATATTAATCTCATGGCATCTAGCATAACTGCATCAATCGCATTATTCAGTGAGTCCAGCAGAGATTTACTTAGGATCAGCCCGCTGAGTGTATACCCGTCAATCTGCGTTTGTATTGGGATAGACTAACATCGGAGTTGTTTACGAGTATCTGAAAACCACATCCTGTCAATATAATTACATCTGGGCATCACCTACCCGGGTGTATTAGAGGTGTGCCACCATGTGAATCGGCGAAGTATTTACGGAATACGATCTTAATACATTTATTTTTGTCTAAAATATCATTAGACATTGATAATACTCAGGTATCTTTAGTTCATCGGACTTTGATTTGCATTTGTTAGTCAAAATGACGGACCCCCTCAAAACGCGACTACAACCCGCAACGGTCCCCAGCCCCAACTACGGTAACAATCTACCGAGAAATAAGCAGCGGGATGCAGGTCCTACTCAGCAGCATACGAAACCACCCAATCGGAATATCAAGGCGTTGATCAAATATAATGAACAATGGACGCATGCCATGTTTGATAGCATTCGGCATTTGTTCTTCAACTAGTTTCTATCAGGAGACCGCTTGATGCAACCCGCACTCCAAGTAGTAGATAGCCATAATAAGTGCCGCGAAGACGAATATCCACGTCATTATGCCTGCTATTATGTGATCCCTGAATGTTTTCGTCGCGTCGATCTTGCTATTGCTATGTGGGAATGGAACATTGGGTATGGGCACGTCCAGAATCTTGCACAGCGGCTCCCACCCCTGGCGGACTTCGTACCAAAATAGCTTCTCCGGCGGGACAACTTGCCGTAGGTGCTCTTCGTGTTTTCGAAGCGTATCTGCCTCGATCATCTCCTGATTATAGCGCCACATCATAATGTAGTGAAACTTCTCGCGCCATTTCCCATAGATTTGTGACTTGTATAGCCATAGAACTACCACGGGTAGATACCACGTCGCCATCATGCTATTAAGATAATCCATGCTCGTCCACCAAGTCTTCTCATCCCTAGTAGTTGCTATGACGATAGCATCGGGATAAACACGCATGATTTCCGGTGTGAGTGTTGCCGCAGGACAGTCCGTAGTTGCGACATAGCCATCAAGGACCTCCGAGAAGAGCCAATCAAGTCTTTTCATCTTTGTGAAGGTTTGGGCCTTCGGGGCTAGGTCCATAATTTCTATCCAAGCCTGTATTTGATCGATGGGACCTCCGAGAGATTGGATACCGGAGTCGTGGACGGGACCGCCAAGAAGAATAGTGAGCGCATCTTTGAGAGTTTTCGTTCCCGTGCGTGACCTATGATTGTCCGTTTAGTCCCCCAAGCAGGTAGAAAACGGCTAGACAAAATCTTTCTTCGAGACCAGGGGAAACGAGATCTCTACACGTCACTCTGACTTACATCCCAGCACCGATTACACGGAATTTCGTCCCAGGTGGCCCTGGGCTTGAGGGAGCTTGACCCATGATGGCGACCTAAAGCAACCTAGAGGCAACTAGAAAGAGCTTCGGCTCGGCTCCTTGTAGCTATTGTTCGCCTCCTAACGTTCAAACAGCATCTTACTTTAGGGGTTATACAAATTGCATCAATGGGCGACAATGCCACATTATAATAACTTCACGTAGTTCTGCTTTCATTGATACACCTGTCGTCATCTTCTAGCATCGAAACAAAGTGCCAAGGCCTGGAAAGCATGGTTTTGTGCCGTTCTGCTTGAAAAGGCTGCTATATGTACAGGATATTCTTGTGCCTAAAGTCATGTATAGACTGTTCCTGGGGTGCCAAGCCGGCAGAAGACAAAAGGGTACTTGCCAAAAGACGACAGTGATCCGGGAGCCGGAGAATGAGAGAGAAAGTAAGCCGTTGCATCCAGGCAGCTCCGTTGCCTATTTAAAGGCTGTCACATGTTGACAGCAGCTAAAAGCCCAAGGTGACCCGCAAATGGTCTTCACCGATAAAATATACGTTTGAAAAGATCGACTGATCGTCGTTTAGGCTTTCGCAAATTGGCCAAATGCTCGGATCTCCAGTCCGCGGAATGCACCGATCACTTCGTATTTTTTAATTCTCAAACTCTTTCGTACACGTACTACACATCACAAACAATGTCGGTGGCTGATTCCTCTACCAGCCTACGTCCCACGATCGATCATTTGAGGTGTCCATCCTCGCCGTAAACTTCCAAAGCCAGCAAAACGCACGGCCTACGTTATTGTTCCTTGATGCTATTTTTGTCTTGCCCGGTCGATTATATTGCGATCGGCATTATCGTCGATTTTGCTTAGTGTGTGGCTAGCTTCGGAACGCATACTTTCAAGCTCTACATGTATGTATGTATGTAGTTCATGAGATCAGATGCAAGTCAGCAGGACATTGATGGACGGATTGGAGAGGGATGGACTTCAGAAACCTTCCTGTCATCGAGATAAGCAAAACGAACAGCACAACCCTCGGAGAAGTCAGTTGGGATAGCCTTAATATGGATCATGCTATGTCCCAGAGAACCTTAGAGAATCTTGTTGCAAGAGCCTTGCCGGGCCCTACACGTACGCGGGTCGGCCAACACCCGGGCGACAAGTAGGGTGCGAGTGGAGCGGGGACACGCAAGTGCTAAAGATATAAGTGGATTATCACGGCCTACATAGTATTCTCGAGTCCACTTGAATATTGTATTTCCTTCACAGCCTTCCTCTCTACCATGGACGTGCAGAAAGAACCATTACGTCTTACGGTCGCTTCCGCACGCGAACATGATATCAAGGGACCCAACTCTCTTTGCTATGTCCATGTACACATAGGTTCGTGGTTCCGGATCAGCTCTCTTATGTGTTTATCCTCATTATTTGGCTTCCATCCTCCGACGGGTTGATACGAAACCGGCAACGGAGGGAATTCGCGGTCTTGGCTGCATCTTCACCTATAATAGCGATTGTGTGGGTCGGATCCGGGTCAGCCAACCAGGCCGGATGGAACGCTCTAGGAACGCGTTTTTCTCGGTGGGACTACGTGGGAACGTGATCAACTATTCTCTTTGAAGGGAAGTATATCATTATATGTCTCATGTTTATAGTGGAATTCTGAAGAGCATTCTCCAAATGGACCCGTGTTTCTACCTAGCAAGCTCACGCTATTGGGAAGATCGTTACATAGGTAGGTGGTGTTGGTGGATCCCATCAGACATCCATCACGAAGCTATTGATGCATCATGCATTAGGGCTAAAGGGGGATAGGATCCGCAGAGCGGGAATCCTTCAGGGTCTGATAAGTTTCCTTAGTCAAAATTCTAGCTTCCCCTCCCTCGGGGAAGCTCACCGTCTATGAATTTGTTTTCTCAAACAATATCTTCTTAGCCACATCGTCAAACTCCTAGCACCTTCTTTTATCCTCCCGGGAGCTGAAACATAGACCAGTTACAGCTACATTTAATACTGCTCGTAAGTTCTCTAGTCATCTTTTTCACTTGCCACCAAATTCTTTCGACATATGGAGAAAACCCACTGACATGTTCTCTCAGTACACTCGTTCCCCAAGCAATCAGACTCTCAGTGAAATAGAGCGGCAACATGCATATTCACACCTGTGGCAACTGTGGAACTGAGTACACGAGCGGCAGCTGCTGGTATTGCCATCCTCAGAACAGGCCTCGGGAAGTGGTAACATCACATCCGCTTCACTAGAGGAAGCCAAGTTATCTGCCTTGTTGGACGATGAAGAGTAATGAGGGAGCTTCGAAAAGGGGTCTATAATCTTGAACTAAACCACTCGCTTGCCGTTCGCAAATACTTGACGGACATCATACTTATTACACTTTGCGTCTTGCTCTTCCCTACTTGGGCTTGTTGCAAGAAATGAGTCATCTTCGCCATCTTCACATCTTCACATCGACTAAAACATCATAATTACGACCAACACTGGATCCCATAATTCACCCCGGCGTTTTCTTCGTGGGCCAACAAGGTTCACGGCCGGGACGGCCTTTGTATGAGGGCTTTGGGATCGGTCCATCAGCTTTACGAGAGACGAAATGATTTTTTGAGAGCTGTCTGCATAATGAAGGCGGGCGGCGTTTAGGAAAAGTTTAGGGATCACGATGGTACCATTAGATGGCGAAGAAGCAAGGCGCAAGGAAAAGCGCAGCTGCCAACAGAAGCGTCTATAAACAGACTCGGCTTGATATTCGTTAATGTCTTTTGAGAATAGTTATTATCTTACATAGAGAATGCCAAGAGCTCAATACTCATATTGGCTGTCAAACCACTGTTGGTGTCAAATATGTGTGGCCCTACCCCATCCTGATTCCTGGAAGCCTTGTGCCTACATTTCTGATCGATTAGAGCCCAAGAATTGGTACGTAAAGTGTTAGGCTTCAGCTTTACGGCCCAACCTTGGTTGCAAGGCGGGTACCTGTGCGGCTGTTAATCTAAACCAATACTACCCCCAGATTGTATTGTGGTTTAAGTAGCCATTATCAAGAAGTTAGGCGAGAACGGGATCTTCACGGGAGATTTTAAATTTTCTACCAGAAGCATATATGAATATTCAGCCTGAACGGATATTCAGCAGTAATATCACGCTCACTCTATCTTATGAGACATCCTGCATTAGAAATCTTTGACGTCATCAAGCGATCGCAGCTATTAATCACATAGAGCCAGAATGAGGCATGACAAATAAATTATATGACCAGTCGATCTCTTACTAAACACGCAGGCTATCTTCCCTCGTTGTCATGATAGTTTCGTTTACTCTCTAAGGCGTTTAGTCTTTGTGCTCGCTGTGAAAATTCTCTATCTCCCCTGCGAGATTCGGACACAAGGAGTTTGGCAATAGGGAGCCCCATATAAAGAGGAAAGGCTATGGGTTACATGTAGTGTATTCTACCCTGGAGTTGATCCATGAAGTCTGCATAGCCATTTTATCTCTTCATGTAAACATTGGGTTCGAGCTTTCATTATGCCTCGAAATTGGCAGCGGATTATACAATGCCTAGCCCTGCATTTCACCCGGCACTCCAATAGTAAGTTGGATATTCAAGATCTGATATTCGGCGATAGGTAGCTACTGACAACGTACTTGGGCCTCCGGGTATCCTTTGACGCATAACCTTACCTTCAGCTAAGCTTCTAACTAGAATAAGATACTACCATGGTCTTCAGAGTCATATATACAAAGAATGCCAATTCCCACGCGACCTTCTCGAGGCAAAAGAGACTACTGGTTAGATCTTTCCTTTCTGACGGCGTGGGCTAGCTTGCTGAGTAACCTGATAATGTAGGTAATTTGATTTTGGCCTGGTACCATGGCATATCAAAGTTGCTAGTACCACAGCTCGACCCTCCCGAGGCCAAGGGCCCGGTAGTCTTGATTAGCGTTGATAGTATGATCTAGTGCCTCTAAGCTTCCCCATACTTCCCCAGATCGCCAAGAACCTCGGAATTATTTGTCTTAAACTTTAATATCAGCCAGGGACGTGTGCTAATTCAATCCATAAAGGCCAGTCTGTACGGCTGATGAATCGACCGACATGGAACGCTTTTCTGAAGATTGCACTACCCTCGAAACTCGAGGCCGTAAGGTAATCTACTCTGTCCCCGTTGCCTATGCTCGTATATAATATTTAAATGCTGATGAGTAAGTCGTTTAAAAAGATTTGGGCAATTATACCTAAAATAAAGGTGCAGATATCTCTTATTTTATCATACATCGTATACTTAAATATTGTAAATGTGTTAGACTTTATTATATTCTAACTAACTAATTTAGACTATAGCTTGTAAAATGCTCATATTAATAGCAATATTTATCACACAAATTTCTGAAAAACGTACGAGTGATATTAATTACCACCTAAGTCAAATTTCAATGATGGGTGGTATTTTAAATAGATGTTATATTTGTCATTCTAAGGTGTGTCCGGGGGGTTCGATGGTGTAGACATTACGTAGCATATAGACGCAACCACTTGACTTACAATTTACCACATAGAGACAAGAACTATAGTATAATGTGCACATAGTACGATGTGAATTGGGGGGTGTTGAATGAAATCTAGTGAACTAGCAGGAACTCAACTCAAATCGGCATTTCCGTATGCTGGAGCGATTGAGTCGTTAACACCCATGAGTTGATCTGGAATGGAATGCCAATAGCGTGTGTCGTATGCCATATAAATCATTTAGGACATGCTATCTCTAGATCCACATCCGTAAGACTTGGTGATCAATTAATATTAGAGCCTGAGGCTCTGTCCAAGATGCTCATCCATACCTATCTCCGATATTATATATTGTTTCGGATGCCTTCTACATGTACCATTTTCAAGATTACCGGTACGTTTTTAAAGTTATATGTATTGTTTTTCTCTTGCTCATGCAAGCTCCAAACGTACGGCCACTACTTCATAGACATTCAAGAATTGGTAGTAAGAGTTACAGGTAAGCAGCAGACCACCTATACCATATCAGCTAATACAGGATATCAGTCATGATCTTGATACTCGATACCTTTTTAGGAAGTGTGGCACCGTGGTACGCGACCTAGTGTCTGCACTGTCATAGTAGGCAACAAATATTGGGGGCTTAGGTTCTCCTTAGTCTATCTTTTATGGTTAATCCTGATAAGTTTCACGTAGAGTAAAAACAATAGTAAAATGTAATGACGCGGTAAAGCCGACCAAATCCACACCGTTAGTTATAATCTTTCTATCTAGTATTCTACTATGGAAAAAATAGCTTTAGAACATGGTGCAGATATTTCAAGATATCTCATAGCAGAAATCATGGAAAGATTAGTCCATAGGAACTTTCATGTTCGACATGGCCTGAGGCTATCCCGAAAAGGATAGTTAGGCATCCCGACATGCAAAACGTTGTTAGATGGGAATCTGCCGGTCATACGTTGCCATGCAATTTGGTAATGAAATGTGCAATTTTCAGCTGAGCAAAGGAGCACGGAATACAAAGTCAGCAAAAGGGGCGATTCTGTTACGACCAACTAAATTTGTACATTCGCAATATGGCTAGCCAGTTTATATCACAGCGCATAATTATTATTAAGTACACCGTCTTGGCAGACTTAGGCGCTGCCTCTTCTCTCCGGCTTCAGGGGCATCACAAATTTTGCGTCGCTAATGTCACATAATCCCTCACAGTGGCTAAGGCAGCCCGACCCCAGTCCATGGAACCGGGGACGCGGTTATGTCGGGAAATTCACTCCGTCAGGAATAGTGGAATGGCTGCCTCGTGCTGCCTCTTCGAGGGGTTGTCTGGTTGTCTCCTGCTCACTTCCTTGGAGATATCTACGAGGCAACACCCCGGCTCCATAGTTGTTTTATTTCAAATGACTCGAACAAATTACCAAGTCGGAAAAATTCGATTGTCGCGATGACATATCACCATTGCTGTCAACTCCACTAGTTAATGCAGGACTGAGTAGAAGAGGAATATGAGCTAGAAGACTTTCTTCGTTAGATGATACCTGTGCTGTGCCACCGCTCTTTGCGCCATCTGCAGCAGCTCAGCTGCCCAGATCGTCGGGTCGGTCCCAACTGGCTGGCTCACCCCACGTTCGCTAGTACGAACAGGTCTTGTAGGTAAGCGCCATCATTGGGTCCCGGCTCCTATCCTTGCGCACTACCCATGCGGTGTGACCGGGTTCTTGGACCTACCTTTCTCACGCCACCGAACCTGCGAACATCCCCCCTGCTATTTTCTCCTCTCGGGTGTCGGGCCGCGACCGTGAATTAGATAGTGACCCATACTGCTGGGTCTTTCGTGGGGGAGAAGTAAGACCACAATGTCCAGGTTGGGTCGCGGCTTATTTTTCTTGGGTACCTGGTTTCATGGGCAGCCTGAGCCCCTTTCAAAGCTGGTAGAGTCCTATTTCTACACACCACCCCGACTAGTTATAAAGGAAGTTGGGTACCGTCGTCACCTTTTAGTCATGTTGTGCTCTTTCGACGTTATATCCCTCGTATTTCTGTGTTAGAATATGGCGGCGTTCGATGATATCGAGTACGAAGGAATTGGGGAAGGTCGAGTCATCGCTGTAGGAAGTGAGCGCTGCTTTCGAGATTACTCCCCTGGGGATAGCATAATAAGCTTGATCGATGACGGACGAGCAACGTAAGATCCAATGAACGTAAATGGCGACTCTCCTCGATATCTTCTAAATATCATTTGACAGTTATTCGCGCCCTATACCCCCTTTTCCAGAGTCGACCGAGCATCAACCGCAGTCTCAACAAGCAATCCATCAGCCACAAGTGCTCGAGCCGTGCATTGACACTACATCTACAGGCCTTCCTGACCATGTATCCGCGTTAAACCAGCGTTCCTTGGCCGTCATGAATTGCAGACTGCTGTCTTCAGGAGATGACCTAACCCCTCTTCGGCGATACCAATCAGAGCCGCAAACACACGAGCAGCTCGCTCTAAGAATAGGACCTGATGGCCCGAGAAACTTTTCCACGCTTACCCCTATTGCAACAGGCCATGCGGCGAACCGAAAAGATATGCTTGAAGCCTCGCTACGCCAATACGCCGCTGCTTGGCAGTCATGTACCCCAGAAGGTGTCCCGGGAGATACTCCCAACGAGCTCACGTTCTCGTCATTATCGTCTCTTAGACGCGCTCCGGTGGCAGACGCTCAGAGCCCCTCGAGCTCTGGGCTCGGAGAGATGCTCAATCTGCCCGATTCGCCGGAGTGGGAATCTAAAGACCACGAAGATCAGGCGAATCATATGCGCATGGTGTATGTGTGCTCCACCTGTATGCAGCAGGACTGCCGAATAGTGGCGGTGCTAACTCTAGACAGGGCGATGCTCAAGAGACGAGCGAAGTCAGAGAGTAATCCAAGACAAGCAAAAGTGCCGAAGGTTAGAAAGCGGGACCATTTACATGTTAAGAAGGATCAGCCGTCGTCATCGGAAAAGGGGTCACAAGGTGACCAAGGTATCTCAGGGGAGTTGTGAAAGACGGGGTCTATCGAAATATCAGTTTACAATATCATGTACTTACGATGATACATATCTTAATAACATGAGATGGCAGTTGTCAACAATATTTCTTTCATACGAAATCGCTAGTCACTTTTGGCTCACGCCAAGGTGGTCCGCAACTATCGACGACATGCTGAGGCGTTCGTCGAGCTGGTGTGCCAGTTCCGATTCTATACGGTACTGACAGAGCGTCCTACATCTTATTGCAAGATAAAAAGAAAAGAAGTTTTTTATTTAGAAAAGTGACCAGATGGTGAATCGATGATACATGCTTCTCGCGTATCTTCCCAGATCTGTGGCAAAGCAGGCTACTCCCAAAGTCCAAATTGAAGTGCATCGCCAATTATTATTGTAGTAGTATTCAAATGACCTTTGGTACTTTGGCCTATACTTGAATTAGAAACATACGTGAATAATGTGGGAGAGTTACTTTGATGATGGTGGGTGGACTCTGGTTGATGGCACTGTGTGGTGATGAAGAAGGTTGCTGATAGGATCTAAACGTTGATGCCGACTTGAAGCGGGTCATCATATAGATAAATAGCTATGCAAAGAGGCCGGTGTGGTAGGTATGCGGTTTGATACACAGGATATTATCAATATACTATCCTTTGGATAGGCACATGCAAACATTACATATCTAATGAAGGGGGAGGGGGGAAGACATATATTTGATAATAAGTGAACAAATTTCCAGCCTTCCCCGGAACATAGGACGTATCCCTGGGTGACTCAATGGTTAAAGAAAGCAACCACGAAAGAATCATATGCCAGACCGGTAGGGCGGACCGTGACTAGATGGTACGATTCTTCAAAGCGGGCTTTTCGTAGGTCAGGGGTTCAAACCCCTGGCTGAGCTTTTTGGGCCTTTTTTTTTTTTTTTTTTTTTTTTTTTTTTTTTTTTTTTTTTTTTTTTTTTTTCGCTTTTTGCCTGCCCCTTCCTACTGCATTCTTTATGGCAAGCTCCTGGGGCTGCCTTCCATAACTCAGTCTTATTAGATATTCTATTAATGTATCGCGTCCTGTATTCATTCGGATATCGGATGTGCGCATCGTCCTCCTTCATCACGGTCTCAACCAAGAAACGCACGCTGTATTGGCAGATTACGGCAGGATTCCCGACTCAGAAGAGACGTTGCCTGATGCTTCCCAATCCATGATATATCTATACACAAGCGCGGAAATGAAGTTCAATCCGTATGCTTATCCGCTGCCCCTGAGAAGGACATTCCTGTTCACAAAACTCTGAAAACCTACGTTAACGACAACATTACTACCCCAGATACGAAACTGTCTGGTAGATATGGGCAGGTGAGAGCCAGCACGGTGATCTTCCCATTCAATCGGTCCGTACTGGAAGTCGATAGAAGCTTAGAGGTATTTCACCCAGCCTGACTATGTACATGAAGGTGTTGCCAGGTTAATACACAAACATACCTAAACACCTTCACCTTCATATGGGAAAATTCGAAACGTCGATATGCGATATAGTGCTATCTAGTCACCGAATCCTCTAGATCAATGAAAGCAACATGGCTCTCTGGTTTGTGGGCGAGTAGACTCTTAACCAACGCATAACCCCGTAACGCGACAGCTTATTCGCTATATGCTCATTTAAATGATGAAGTAGATATGATACTTGCTGATGTTGAATCGCTTCATACACCGACGGTAACGCCATTCGCGAAAAAAAGTCAGCTTCTTTTACTTGGCGATATGGTACTGATATTTCCTGAGCAGTTGAATCTTTACCAATCATGTACGATGATTATGGTCAGTACATACATATGCATGTATCGATATGTTGTAGTCAGGCTGTAGGTACGAGGTACCTAAGGTACATCTGAATTGTGGAACTGATTACATCAAGGGTAGTCAGCCCCACCATAGCTTCGTTAGCCAATAGGCGAGTTATGCAATATGGCAGTTAAGCTGCACATGTGTACTTGAGTTTCGTGTTGTAAATTCGTCATCAATAACAACCCAAACTCTCCCAAACCCACTCACTCACCAATCCATGACCTCCTTTGCTGCGCCGGCTGCCCATGCAGCAGCAGCACGACGCCGACGACGACAACAATGCTACTGTCACAGAATCGCCGACTGCGGCATCTCCAGGGAATTTATCTGCGAAACTTAAGTTTCACACGACCTCAAGGCAGAGCTAGTGACGACCTCGACGCCGACCTCCTATCCACCAAGTCTCCAGCTCTACATGAGGATCCTCCACAGCTGCATCATGCCCATTCCTCCGAGAGCTTGCGGCCACGGGCCGATACGCGACGGCGTAATACCGCACTGGCAGACATTAGTCCTGTGACACAACAGAAGCAATTAGAGTACTCCGTCGAAAGTAGAGCTGCCGACGTCTTCTTTTCATTACATTGCCACGGAGAGAAAGAACCGATATATATTAGCGAAACTGGTGAACGTTCGATGAATTTCAATTTTCGTTTCTTTGATCTATCTGAGGCTGCGCCATCTGTCACGAGACAATCAAAGGTCACCGTTAAGATATGGGTCAAGAGACGGCGGTCGTGGAGCTGGTTATTGACCGAGGAAGTTGACCTTCGTCGCTTGAATTACCTCGGAAGCTTGCGAAACCACCACTTTCCTCCTAATTGTCTCATCTTCCACCTCCTCGATGGTATTTACTGCCTCGAGCTCTCGAACCAGCCACCCGAACCAAAGCAAGGCCCAGAACTCCCAACATCATCCTACAACGCGCTCATGAAGCTCTCTAACCTCGACAACTCCATCCAAGATGCTCTAGCAACGCGCGAAGCCCTCACCGCGCAGATCAACACCATATTAGAACGCACGCCCATCAACGCCGTTCCTCAAGCCCAGGAATCCGCTCTCGTTGCCTCCAAATACGTGTCCTCCCAGAAACGCGCTCTTCGAGCCGCCCAGGCCCGCCGCGCCGACCTCAAAGCCTCTATCGAAGCGCGGCGCAACGCGATCAAAGAAGGGCGAGACGTGCAGGCCAAAGCCACCGCGGACGTCGAACACGCCCAAGCCAAACTGTCCGCCTCGGAAACGCTACTCGCCTCGACGCGCGACAGCATCCGCGGCCAACGCCGGCGCATCTGCGAGGATCTGGCGCACATCTTCCCCATCGCGCCCTTACCCTCGGGCGCCGCGCTCTCGTTCAGCATCTGCGGCGTTCCGCTGCCCAACACGGACTACGACCCGACCTCGACCTCGTCGACGGAGGACTCCCTGTCCGCGGGGCTGGGGTACGTGACGCAGCTGACGAACGCGCTGCAGTACTACCTCTGCGTGCCGCTGCCGTACCCGGTCACCCCCCTCGGGTCGCGCAGCAGCATCCGCGACGACATCTCGATGCTGCCGGACACCCAGCGCGAGTTCCCGCTGTTCCTGAGAGGCGGCGCCACGGCGCAGTACCGCTTCGACTACGCCTGGTTTCTGCTCAACAAGGACGTCGAGGCGCTGTGCGTCGCGGCCGGGCTCAAGGTCGTCGACATCCGCCACACCCTGCCGAACCTGAAGTACCTGCTCTACGTGTGCAGCGCGGGCAGCGACGACATGCCGGAGCGGAAGCGCGGCGGCGTGCGCGGGCTCTGGGTCGGGAGGATGAAGGGGAAAGTGGGTGGTGGTGGTGGTGGTGCTGGCGGCAGCGGTTTCGACGACGGCGGCAGTAGTACCGGCGGCAGTCGTCGCGGGAGCACGGACAGCGAGGCGGCAGCGGGCGGCAAGCAGCGCGAGCAGCTGAGCCGCGCCATCAGGGAGAACGGACTCGGCGACCGCAGCGCAGGCCCTATCGCGAGGGAGCGGTCGCCCATAGGCTTGCCATTTGACGAGTGCGCGAAGCTCACCCTGCGGACGAAGGGATTGAGGGAGGACGTTGGCGCGCATGCTTGAGAGAGAGATACCCCCGGATAGATAGAAAGAACCTACCATCCAACCATATCTAGTGTACATACATACATGATGCCCCGGCTTCCAGTGAGTTCAGCTCACACACACGCTGCTGGGTATGCATATATTTGTAATTAATTTGTAATGCCCGCCTGGCCGCTGTAAAATACAACATATTACGCTGAAGCCGTATCGTAGGAATAAGCATAGTGTCCCCCATCCGGGACATAGGGGTGTATCCGTACACGGCTGGATTCGCAGCTGGAAATGCGTAGCCCTCGTAGCAAGCAGCCTAGAGTAGGTAGGTAGCTGTATCCAGCTCAAGCCTGAGACATACTTCCCTTAGTCAGGCTACTGCTTCCTACGTGCTAACAGATCAACATACTTGTCGGCGACTAGGCGTACGCTCTTTGCGTCTAGGTAAAGCTTCACACCGAGGCTAGATCGTAGCATGTAGCAACGAAGCAGAAAGTAATAACGTGTCGACGGGCGTATTGTAATCCACCAGGTTAAGCCAAAGGCTACGGACTTAGCTGACATTAATTAGCAAGCTGTAAACGCTTTGTCTGACATTAAATTGGGGGTCTAGGCTGTATTGGTAAGTTGCCGTGTTTTGCAACACGACGACTCTGCCTGTATTTCGACACTGCTACCTAAAGGATGCATATCACTGGTCTATTCGGGCACGGCGGGATTCAATTCTTAATAAATCATATTACCGCTCACTGCGGTGTCTAGTATCATTTCTATACCGAATTCCAGTCGGAATCGGAGCATGCAGGTCTCACTCCTAGGGTGCGTAACGCCACCCGTAACCTATTCGACCATGTCAGGGGTATCTAATGAACCAAATCACAATGTCCTCCGTTACCGTCCTGATACGGACACACATGCGAGACCAGCCGACGATGATGGTGATTGCTCGTTGAAGAAGATGCCCGCACGGTGCCACTATCGCCGTTCCGCGGGCGCTCCGGCAAACTTCACACTTTTCCTCCGCTCCATACCTTTGCCATCACCGCCGCTGGCAGTGGCGGAGGCGTTGGTTGTCCGTCCAGGGCTGGAACTCAGGATGCTCAGCAGACCGCTGGATCTGCTTTCTCTATCGGTGCTATTGCTATTACCACCGCCACCGATCCCAGCCGTGGAGAGAGCTTCGCGCACGCTCTCGACTGCCTTGCTCTGGGGCACCTCGATGGTGTCGCCACGGATCATATTGGGCGATGTATAGGTTGCGGCGGCACTAGCGCTACTAGCCTTCCTGCTCTTCTTGAAGCCATCGGCGACTTCGCGCGTCTGCTCGCGTACCACTCGGCCCAGTTCCTCGGTTCGGGCCGCGCTACTCTCGTTGCGCCATTTGCCAGGAAGACAGGCGTGACCGCAGCCATCAAAAGGGCAGCAGCCATCGCTATTAGTCTCCGGGAATGAATTCTCTGGCAACGCCGGAAGGTTGGGAGTAGAAGGATTTCCGCCATGCTCAATTGGGGTAACGGGCGCGTGCCAATAAAGGAGACAATTCGCGTGGCCACCGTGGGAACATCCAGGACAATACCACCACGTCGAAAGTATTGGTTCGTCCGGCAAAGGCGAAGCCGCCACGAAAGCTTCGGAAATTGGTACTGACGGAAGTGGGTCGGCCATGGCATCTCGATGACCACAGACTGCACAAGGTGCCATCACGGCCTGGCAGCGCTCACATTTCCAAATGCCCGGACCCTCTGTGGCTGCATGGTTGATTTCGCGGGGCTTATGACAATGCGAACACGTAAACGCTGCTGCGACACGATCTTGAGCTGGTGCGAATATCGAGGTATAGTTTTCGCCCCAGATATCGACACCACTGGGCCAGCCACGAACACAGAGATTGCGCAGTAAGGCGGCCTCGACGAATAGTTTCATGCCCATGAGGCGGGTGTGATACTGCCTGAGGATAGCGGCAGCTTGGTAAGAGTCGATCACGTCGTCGGGGACAAGGGGTTTGAGAAGGAGTATCATAGCGGATGCATTTAACGCGGAATGTTTAGCCTCGAAGTTAATCGCTCGAGATAATATGTCGTACGGATTAATTGGCGGAGCAATGCTCTTCGTAGTAGTTTCAGATGCTATTGGGTGCGGGTAGGGGGGATCGTCTGCCCATGGGAGAAAATCGGTCTCAGTGATGTGTGGAGACGGGTGGTTCTCAGGTCGTTCTCTGACGACGCGTTCCTGACGCCTATTGGTAGCTGCGGGCCATGTATTATTCGGCCGCAGAGAGGGCCGACCATCCCGCTGATGTAAAGAGTCACTGTCGAGGGTATCGGTAGTTGTTTGGGATATCATGAAGTCCTCCATCGCACTGTCGGAATCTTGCCGTTTTGGTAAAGGCCGGGTTGGATATATCATATTATCTGGTGACTCTCTGATCTGCATCCCTCTGATTCTGCTGCTGTATTCTTTCTCGACTTCTTCCAAGCTTGTGCCATTTTGTTGAGAACGTCTTATTCGCTGCATGCTCTCAGCGGACGAACTGGTAAGCGTGGTTGTTTGCCTGCTGGTATCTGACAACGAAAATAATTGGCCAAAGCTTTCGTCAGAATCGTGCCTAGCCGCAGGCTTTCGTCGGCTATTAAAGGTTGTTGGACCAGTGTAGTCAAGTGTCAACGGCTCCTTTTTCTTTGGAATGTCGATTACCTTCGAGATACCGTCGACAGCGCGTAGGTCATAAAAATCGTAGCCTTCTGTGCTGGATCTCTGACTAACCTGAGTTGGCATCGACAGCGGCCCGGAGTCAAGCCGTCTCCGTGGACTGTGAGCCTCGGGATGGACGGCGGGCGGCAAGTTGAAGCTTTCTATTTCTCGGACGGGAGTGAGCTGCTTTCCACCGATTATTTCATCACGATGAGCAGTATCATCTTTGACCGGCTGAGCTAACGGCGTGGGCACGTTGGACGAGCTGTCGGCATCATCAGCGAGTAATAATTTTCCTCGAGTCCGACGATTGTCTGATGCTGCCAGGGTAGGGGACTTTCTCGGTGTCTCGCTCTCACCCGCTTTCGGCTGTGGTGACACGCCCGGCTTTAGGTCCGTTGACCTTACATAGAGGTCATCTCCATTGGTAAATAGATTGGCTATCTCACGCCGAGCCGACCGCTGTTCAAGGTGATACTGCGATCTCCGGGATAGAAGCAAACCCATGGCATAAGACAAGATACGCCAAGTCTGTGCAAGCCGGAATTGGCTCACGCTTTCAGAAGCTCGCGCATACTGCTCAATAATTCCACTTATCCTATCGTTTAACGGTCTCACGCCTTCAGTCAACGGAAGATCTCTTTCCAGAATCTCCAAGTACTGCCGAGACAGATGATGGTACAAATGCATCTTGGGGGCTGCAGGAACTCGGCCAATTGCCATAACTTGCTGAGGCCTAAATGCCCCAGTTAATTTGATCGCTTGATCCAAAGAGAGTACTTGGTCCTCTACGCCTGGACCTGATGGAGGTGTTGTGCTCAGTGTATTCACCGATCGGCTGCTGGTTTGGCGCTTGTCACCTGGACGACGCTTTGGGCCTAGAAAGCTGCCGATCACGTCTTCTTCCGAGTCACTGCGACTAATACTGAGCATCTGGCCAGTTGGGCTGGAGCTATACGACGAAGTAGGTAGGACTTGATGAGCCATTACCGTTGGGCGAGGTCGAGGCAGCTGTATTCGCTCTTCTAGGAACATGAGAGCTTCCCCCCGAGCAGAGAAGGCGAGACTCGAAAGCGGTTGACGGTCGACAACCTTGGGAGCGAATGCGACATCGCATTGCGCGAAACCATCTTGGCCAGCAGTCCACAAGAGATCCTGGTCATGCCAGAGCAATGCATTGGGTGAATTCTCAGACAAATCGATCTCCTTGTACGGCATAGTTGGCCGTGCCAAATCCCATATATGTACCGAGCTAATGCCATGTTTCTTGTTGTGCCCGCCTTCATCGTATGATACGGCGACCTGAGCTGCTCGCCGACCCTGCGCGGTAGCAGACCACAGACCAGGTCGCCACGCCACAAATGTGACCGGCGCAGGGGCATTAATCGTCCACTTCGGTTTCTGTCTCTTCTCGGCATTCTTAGATAAGTCCCAAACATGGCATTTACTATCTAGCCCAGAACTGATCAGATGGTCTCCATCGGGATGCCATGAGATTGACGAGGTGCCTTTCTGGGTATCATGGGCATTTATTTTCAGAAGAGGTGCCGTAGGTTTCCGAATATCCCATTTTAGGACAACGCCGGAATCGGTAGCACAAGCAAAGATCATCCCATCCCCCGGCGACCACTTTACGTCCGAGATGCCCTCGGCGTTGCAGCGGAAGGCCTGAAAGGTGCGAAATATCGCGCCGCCCCGTCCGACAGCGGGTGCTTTCACGTCGAAGCAGCGTACTGTGCCGTCTTGACTTCCAGACAGCAGCCAGGTTCCCTTGTGTGGATTAAAGTCGAGCTTGTTGATCTGTCGCGACTCCTCCCTACTCTGTATGAATTCGTGCCCGACACTCGACCCCAAGCGATTCACATCGTACAAGAAAACCTTGCCGTTCGCACAGGCGGTAAAAATGGTCAGATCATTGCCATGGTTCGAAGACAGTTTGGTGTCCTTGATTGATAGTTGCTCCGACGTGAAATTGGAGGCATAGCTCTTGTTCGCGTATTGAGCAGTGATAACGGCGCGTACGTCGACGCCTTCCTTGATGTTTAACCCGTCGAAGTATACAGTCTTGAGGATATGGCGACCGCCCAAGACGGCGACCCGGCCATCGGGGGACCTGTCAAGACAGGCTATGGGTACGGTAGACGGATAGAAGGCGTTTTGCGAGGCATTAGGCCTGTAGGACTGGGGGGTTGGCGAACTAGTAACACCGAGATTGCCGTCACCAGCAGAATCGGCGCCATGTCTGCCAAGCAGCCTCCTCACAATCTTGTGTTGGTTATACATAACGTAGATGGCGCCGCTCGGCCGCAACTGTCGATAGCGTCATGGTTCGAGGGCGGGTATCTCGCGTTTGTGGTGAATTACATTAACTTAGATCGGCTCGTGGATGGATCGGGATGGTCCCTCTTGCGCTTGTGCTTTCCAAAGGTTGCCGAGACAATAAGCCAGATTGCCGTATGTTGCGCAAGATAGTGAATAAGTGTGTAAGTGAGACGCAGAGAGAGAGGTTTCGAGGGGGATGTTTGCAGCGCACTTCACTTGGGTGTAACTGGGTACGTACTATTACGCGTACATGAATGAATGTACATTATGTATTCCGTATGTGGGTTAGTCACGTGGCTTCGCCACGTAACTAGTTTTTCCACACACTAGTTAGTTAGACTATCTCCATCTTCAATACAACAACAGTGCCGCTCATTTTCCAGTTGTGCCGTAGGCACAACACGTACGATGCGATGGAAGGGCTATCGAACAAGCAGCCCCCACTATCCCACCGCCCCACCCGCCAAACTGGCGTAACCCCATACACTACAGTAATTTGCATGTATGTACTCCGCACATACATACTACGTATATGCGTACCTGGGTACTCCATAAGTATGTACCTTAGGTTAGTAGACCCTGCAGCTGGTCCAAGCTCTATTTTTGGATCATCTGATTGCCTCGTTTCGGCCTCAAATTTACTCCCTGGATTTCTTTAAGCACTAACATCAGTACACCAACAGTCACGTCACGATCATAATAGTGTAACAACTTCAGGTATAATAAAACTTGCTCTAATATAGCAGTACTTAAGAAACTAGAGACGAGTTAGATGCTCAAGAAGATATGTAAAGTGGTAGGCTCCAATTAGATGGCCTCATTTCAACTAATACTAGATATTATTCGCATACACATATGTATACGCTCGGGACGCGAGGAACCGCTCTACCTAATACTTCGTACCATTTCGTAAGTGCCCCCTCACCATTCGGCGCACGCCGAGAACGGAACATCCATCAAGGATACCAATAGTCGGTATAATTTCACCGATGAGAACCGAGGCATCGTCAACCCCCACGCCGGACTCGTCCATCCAACTTTGGCTTATATTGCTGGGTGTTGTCTACCTTAGCCCATCTTGATTTATATAGCCATGCAAGAAGAAACCGGCCCAAAACATTTCTACTAGAATCGGCCTTCATGTCCTTGCCCAAGGTCCCCCCCAGCGGCATCTGGGTTCCCGCTGTTACGTTTTTTGATGAAACCGACAGTCTATGCCTAGAGTCGCAAGCAAGGTACTATTCTTATCTTTCTAAGACGGGCCTCACCGGGCTTGTCATTCTCGGCACCAATGCCGAGACCTTTCTACTCACTCGCGAGGAACGGAGGTCACTACTCCAAACAGCCCGGAAAGCATGCGGGCCGTCCTTCCCGATCATGGCGGGCTGCGGCGGCCACTCGAACCGCCAGGTGCTAGAGTTTATCGGGGACGCCGCCGACGCCGGCGCGAACTACGTCTTGGTGCTGCCGCCGGGGTACTTCGGCAAGGCCACCACGCCGGCCGTCGTCGATGGCTTCTTCGACGATATCGCCACTAAGAGTCCCCTCCCTGTCGTGTTATATAATTTCCCAGGCGTCTGCAACGGGATAGACCTGGACTCCGCGACGATTGCGAAGCTGGCGAACAAGCATAGCAACATCGTCGGCGTCAAGCTAACCTGCGGCTCCGTCGCCAAGATCACCCGCCTCGCCGCCGAACTGCCGCCGGAGCGGTTCGCCGCCTTCGGTGGCCAGTCGGACTTTCTGATCGGAGGCCTGAGTGTGGGCTCAGCGGGATGTATCGCTGCCTTCGGCAATGTTTTTCCCAAGTCTATTGTGCGAATATACAGGCTCTATAAAGAAGGCAAATACCAGCAGGCGCTGGCATTACACCAGAAGGCAGCGCTTGCAGAACAGCCGTGTAAGGCCGGTATTGCAGCGGTGAAATATGCAGCGGCTATTCACACAGCCAAGGCTGCGGGCATCGAGGATGCGGTAGAGAAGCTGAAGCCAAGACGCCCCTACTTGGAGCCTTCCGATGAGGCTAAGAAGAACATTGCGGCTCAGATGGCTGAAATGGCTGAAACCGAAAACAGTCTCACCTAAGCAGTGGCGCTTGTTACTCTATACATCAAGATTTATCTGATGGGTGCGGCTATACCTGCTTATTCATGATAACATAAAGGAACTATCTCCTACATGGGAAGACTACTCGATCTCGTATATTTCGAACACCATACTGTTTTGGTTTAGCCCAGGGTCCAGGCCTCCACAGGCGAACTAGAGATCGCATGTTATCTTAGAAATTTGACTCTTATCAGCAGTCGAGCATTCAATGCTCTTCTCTCATGTTACCATGAGATGTTATACTTAGCACAAAAATTTTTGCCTTGCGGTTGATTTAGAGTTACTTGGCAATGTAATCGCCATTGGTCTCCGGCGCAAAAATGGATTTAGACCTTTATATTTCCCGGCAACAATGGTAAGGGATAACGAGAAGATCTTGGAAATACTACAAGAAACAGATAAGAGTAGAAAGGCCGTTACAATGAACATCAATCTTGCGGGGCGAGAATCTCGGCAATCTCTCCGACAGCAAGACTCGGGGATTTTTGCCTTCAAGAGTGGGTTAGACATTATAAATCGTGGGGCTCCCCTCGACTAGTTCGACTTCACCCCCAAGGCTAGCCTACGGCTCAACATCGCAGATTGATGAAAGTCGTCGGTATTGGTTAGCCGCCTAAGCAGTCCATTGTAATCAGTCATGGGAACTCGGAACTCCACTGAGGGGAATAGAACGGTTCAAAATTGCCAAGTCTAGGTGTGGCGTTCGTGCGATCTCCTTAACGCGCTCCGCTCTCGTATGCTTCTCAGGTGATAAAGTTCGTGAAATCGGCTCAGTTGACATTCATTAAGCTGAGTTCTTGCAAGACACTGCTCTCCTCAATCTATACTCGTTAATATTTGACACTATCGTCATCTCCCAGCTTATTAGCCGAGACTCTGTTATTGAGCACGATTTAGAAACATTGTTGACCCTCGTTCTTATGCCAACATGGCGCCCGGTGTTGTAGTACAGAAGCAAGGCGCTGCGAATATCGCGGCGCAGAAGAAAGGCATTCAGAGTGTACGGGACGCTGTAGAAGCGAACAAGGACCTGCATCCCCTCGTGCTGAAGACCTTTCGGCTCCTGATTGCGGACCTATGCCAGCAGTTCAAGGGCGGTCATCCAGGGTGAGTTCAACACTTAGAGACAAATACTGTCGGGGCTAATATCTAAATCAGTGGAGCGATTGGCATGGCTGCGATTGGTGTCGCACTCTGGAAATACGTGATGCGGTATGCGCCACATACTCCAGACTTCTTTAATCGCGATCGCTTCGTCCTTTCGAATGGTTAGTGATATAAGAACAGCCTGTACCGGTATCCGGTCATGCTTATTGGTGCGTGATACTGACTAGAATATCCTTGCTAGGGCATACTTGTCTCTTCCAGTACGCATTTTTGCACCTAACAGGATATAAGGCGATGACATTCGACCAATTGAAGTCGTATCATTCCGAGCGTCCTGATGCTCTATGCCCCGGACATCCTGAGATAGAGCATGAAGGCATAGAAGTAACGACTGGCCCGCTTGGGCAAGGCGTTGCGAACGCCGTAGGATTAGCTATGGCAACGAAGCACTTGGCTGCGACTTTCAACCGTCCCGGGTTCGATGTGGTGTCAAACCACACGTGGTGCATGGTTGGAGACGCCTGTCTACAAGAAGGTGTTGCCTTAGAGGCTATCTCCTTAGCAGGGCATTTCCGTCTCAACAATCTCACGGTTATTTACGACAATAACCAAATTACGTGTGATGGCTCCGTTGATGTACGTTAAATATCGATTCAGTCCCCTATTTGAAAAGGTCGTGATTAATGCTTTTTCCAGTTGACGAACACGGAGAACGTAAATGATAAGATGAGAGCTTGTGGTTGGAATGTCATCGACATTCAAGACGGTAACTTTGACATAGCAGGAATCGTTGATGCTTTGGAAACGGCAAAGCAGTCGGAAAAGCCAACTTTCATCAACGTACGGACGATCATTGGGCTTGGTAGCAAGGTCGCTGGAACTGAAGTTGCGCACGGCGCTGCATTCGGTGCCGAAGATGTTGCACGGATGAAACGTGCCGAAGGGTTCAACCCGGAAGAACATTTTGTGATCGGTGACAAAGTTCAAGCGTTCTTCGAAGAGCTACCTGCTCGAGGACAAGGCTGGGTCGATGAATGGAGCCAACTCCTCACTAGATACGATGAGCAACACCCTGAACTAGCTGCGCACTTCCGCAGCCGCATGTCTGGAGAATTGCCGTCCATCTGGCGAGATCTCATTCCCGCTCCAGGGAGCTTTCCCCAGAAGGCGACTGCAACCCGGGCCTCTAATGGGTTGTGCTTGAATCCGATTGCGAAGGATGTAGACAATTTCATGGTCGGCACTGCAGACCTATCTCCTTCAGTATTTATGGAATGGCCTGGAAAGGTCGACTTTCAACGACCCGACCTGCGTCCTACCTGTGGTGTCAGTGGAGACTACACTGGTAGATATATCCATTACGGTGTCCGCGAGCATTCCATGTGTGCTATTTCAAACGGTCTCGCAGCTTTCGCTCCTGGCACTATCATCCCTGTCACATCGTCATTCTTCATGTTTTATATATATTCAGCACCTGCTGTGAGAATGGGTACGTGTTTCCCCGGAAATGATATTATAATTTTGAGCATGCTGACTTCGAGTCTCCCCAGGCGCTTTGCAGCGCCTCCACGTCATCCATGCCGCAACCCATGATTCAATCGGAATGGGCGAAGATGGTCCAACTCACCAGCCTATCGAGCTGGCTGCTTTGTACCGTGCTATGCCGAATATGCTCTTTATTCGGCCTGCTGACAGCGAGGAGACAGCCGGTGCTTGGATCGCAGCCATTGAGGCAAAGGGGACCCCCTCGATCATATCCACCAGCCGGCATACGCTGCCACAGTTTAAGGAAACCAAACGCGGCGGCGTGCTCAAGGGTGCATATGTGTTGAAAGAGAATAATCAAGCTACAGTCACCCTCCTTGGTGTTGGTGCCGAGCTGACGCTTGCAGTAGACGTAGCCGCACGACTCAAGGAGACAAGGGGCATAGAGGTGCGAGTGGTCAGTTTCCCATGCCAGAGACTCTTCAACGCCCAATCACGAGAGTACCAGCGAGACACGCTACGACGACACAAAATGCCCGTGGTTGTGATTGAGCCATATGCACCTAACGGTTGGGAAAGATATGCAGACGCAGCAGCTTGCGTGAAAAGGTTCGGTCATAGTCTGCCGGGTAAGGCGGCATACAAATACTTCGGATTCGATCTCGAAACTCTGACGGAGAGGGTGTTGCGATACTTAGATATGATCAAGGAAGACGAACTTCTGAGACGTGAATTCGTCGAGATCTAAGGCAGTCGTCAAGTGTCGAGAGAATATCAAGTGTGGGACCTCAGAGTAGACCCAAAAAGAAATCCCCCTGGACAAGAGTTGAGTAGCTGGGTATCTTCGCTTCTATCATCATGTATTTTCAATGTATGCACTAGCATTCAAATATTTTAATTAGACGGGTCATTTTACATATTTCACCTTATGTGGCGCATGATTGGAGAGTCCGCTAATAGACTTCTAATGTGTATGGACACAGTCAATTTTCGATACCGGGCTCACACACAACTAGCATCCAGCCAACTAGTCTCACTAATTGGTCAATTATTTATAGGAGGTTACAATGATGTTTCTCCCAGTTTTCACCCACCTGCCCGACTTCAAATGACAAATGCTCAAGTATACATTGAAGCATCTTCGTCAACTTCGATATGAAGTCTGGCAAATTCATTTTGATGTTAATGATAATCGATACTCCATGGATAAATATGATATTACAATTAAACAGCGTAGAAAAAGAGATTTTGTACACTACCATGGTTCCCTAATACTAAGTGCCTAATTTTTCCCGTGTGAAGGCTGACTCGAATCATCGAGTCTCTTGTAGTTGTTAAGATATGTAGTTTGCCGGTCAAGTTTTATCCCATCAACAAAATTGGTAGCAAGCCGCTCCCTATAGAACAAAAGAAATAGGCTCTCGAGGGTTCGTAATAAGCCTTCAAACGGCCCGATATCCGCGCGTAAGGCAAGACTAGGCGGACTATTAGAAAATACACCAAGCAAATCAATAAACCCAACTCTTGCTAACTATGGCATTTCTCTACGATATTACTTTGTTTATAAATTCAGTGTTAAGGGAAATCAGCAATCTTGTTCCTATTATGAACTGAATAATGAGAATACATGTCGATCACACCCTTAGGCACTATCCCCTAGACCCGAGGCAGATAATAGCCGCCCTATCCCAATCTCTCCTCATACTATCCTTCACTCCTTGGCCGCCATCCAAACGAGCCCAAGCTTAGCAACTTGCACCTAAGTATGATCCTAAATAAAACTAGATTTCCATCCAGCTTCGCAACGCTCCCGCAGTGCAGTCATTACCTACAAATTCTCGTCGATCCATTTGTCGATACGCGCCTTCAGCTTCTCGTTAGCACTTCCCTGATAATACTCGTCGATCCAACGATGCAACGCCCGACGTGCCTCTTCCTTGGTCATCCGTTCCAAGGAACTTTGCTTGGGCATAATTATGCGGAGCAGCATTTTTTTCACCATTGGATCATCGCATTCGTCGATCTGGCGCTTAATGGCGTGTGGGTCGAGCATGATGAACTAATAGCGTTCTTATGTCTAGTAGGGAGGTCAGTAAGAGGTTCCAGGCAGCGTTCCGTTGTGGCACTCGACACGCACCTGGTGAGGGTCAAGCTCGAGGTCTATGAAGACAAGTGGTTGGCTTCGCAACTGAGGTTGTTTGTGTGGAAAGTCTACCAGTTATTTTTGTGTGGTTTGAAGTAAATAAGGGTTCAAACCAAACACCAGGAAAGGTGCTTTATGTAGTTTCGTATGGGGGCAATGGTAGCACGAAGTGAGTTTATCTGTTCATCGTCATGTGTTACTCTCTATGTTACGTCGTGTGGGAATTGCGATTGAGTCACAGTACAAGAGATCAAGTCATGAAGGCGTTCTTAATATCACAGTCATACGGAGTCAGCTTGTGACACAAGCATCCAGTACTCGACTAGGATACCCCTGAGCTAGAGCATCGTGAGTATTACATATTATATTGGGTTGAGTGTTCCTTCTATTCTGTCTTATACTATCCTTCCCATACATTCTACTGTGATGCCCAATCAAGAGGGATAACATGTAAATGCCTTTTATAAGAGCTGTGCCGTTTCTTCTTACTATACCTATTCCGCTGAGTGAGGAGTCGCACAAGGTTGCATGATAAAGCTAAAGAAAAGAAAGTACTAATACTACCAGAAGACATCATGATTAAGTAGAGTCCATTCACGGACAAGCTGATATATACTTATTACGTCAGGTAGTTTAGCCTGATACCACTTGTACTATTAAAATGTGAGGTAGTACATACGGAGCATACTAGTCATCTAGATATAGCAGAACCTCCCCAGAAATTCCCTAGACCTGCCACTAATCTGACATCACCTTTAATTGCTCTTCGTTTTAACATGTACATTTTTAAGTGCTCTCTTATGTAGCTAAAGTACTAAATCATATTTCCGGACTTCCTTTCAAAACACTTCGTTCCTTATTACTAAGGGGGTTATTCAGCAACAGTAACAAAGCAATATCCTCCTTGCCGAACAAAACGTGGAGTCTTACTACCAGTAGGATAAACAAAATCCAGTTAATAATAATGCCCAAAATCACTTATTATTACAAGAGCTAACGAAAACATATTTCTTACTATTTCTGTAAACTTACTTAGCTCCGCCACATATTACTTATTCGAAGTCGTCTCGCAGCACTCAGTAACTTTTCGCCCCTCATCCTTGCACCTGGTTTTTTTTTTTTTTTTTTTTTTTTTTTTGAAGGATGCTAAAAGTATATTAACAGCAGCTAGATTCCCCGGCCTACCCATGACGGCGTTCCCAAATCCAAATCCTACCTACTAGCTTCATCTGTCCGTCCAACTACAACCATCTCAAAATCGAACAATCTAATCGTTACGAAATTTATCACCTAGTCTGGCCAGGGACCTCGTAGACAGGCTGACTGGGATACACTTGCTGCGGCTGCACATAGGAGCTACCCGTTGGTTGAGCCGACAATGGAGAAGTGGATTGCTGCGGGTAATAATTAGGCTGTTGCGGTGCGATATGCGTCTGTTGAGGTGGGGGAGACGCGGCGGTCGTTGACATGGTGTGTTGATCGTAAACCTGGGTACTCTGCGGTTGCATCTGAAACTTCTCAACGCCGCCAGGCGCCCCGCCAGCCGGCATGATGCCGTTGGTAGAGGTATGGCCAGGCATAGCCTTCAGACCGGCCTTACGGTGACGATGTAGCATGACGCCGTGAATCGCAAGGGAAACTACGTATAAAATGCTACTCGCGTCAATATCTTCTCCACTGCGACTAGAGTGGAAAAGTCAACTTACAACTCAACGCCACCGAGACCAGCCGCCGCAGCTAAGCAAGCACCGTACGTTATAGCTGCCTTTTTATACGCGCTCTTATCATATCCGTAGTAGTCGTAGTAATCATCATAATAATCACTAGAGTTGCTGTAATAGACGAACCCCCCAGCGACTTGGGCAGCCAAAATAGCGAACGAAATCAGCCAGAAGATGACCAGGAAGATATCCAAGCCGAGTATAGCCCAGTAGTTGAAGAACTTCGGTGGGCCGCAGTGGGATACCAGACAGTAAATACTAGTGACAAACGTTGCGACTGCCTATGACTTCGTTAGTCCCACGTCATTTAGTCGATATCTTGCGTTGTTAGACTTGCAGTAAATAGCATCAGCGCATCTCCAGCGAATACCAGGTAGCTGACTCCGAAAGCACATAGTCCCAAACAAACAATTCCTATGATAAGCTGAATGATGCGGACAGCAATAAAGCCTCGAGGATAGAGGAGGATATGCTCTTTACCGGGAGCCCGCTCGATGGAGTACCTTGGTGACTGCTGCATCTTTTGGCCTCTCACAAACGTTAGAAGCGACGAGGATGAAAGACTGGGAAAGTTCACAATGTGGTAGATAAAATATAACGAGAAAGAGAAAGCACTCCCAGGAAGAGAAAGATGGGAATATTAGTACATGCTCAAGAACGGGACTTGCCTCTCATATGTGTCCTACTGGCCTCCTGCAAAGTGAGTCCAAGAGCGGTTATTGTCAGCCGTCGGCTTGCCAAGCTTCGTTTTCCTGCTTCATGATAGACTAGGAGGCAGAATTGAGGCTGCAAATGCAACAAGGCAACATAATTCTCGCAGGGATGTGGTCAGCCGCAATGGCTACTGCAAGCCACTTATACAGGCTACGAGTAGTATAATAGCATTACCAAGTCCATAGCTTAAGCGTCTGCGAATATTGTCACCCAACATGTTACGCGATGCAGCCCTCAGGATGGTGTGGAGATTAATCAGTAATTGCGGCTGAAGTTTCCTGGCAGGTCATATCCAGATTCAGAAACAAAATGTGTATCCATGTTAGCTGAACTGTTTATTCTAGGCAAATGTTATTTGAATAGTGGTCCGGTTTGAATAATTAGTGTACTAAGACACCTCCCAATACATCAGGCTCTGGCCACAGAATTAGGCCACTGCTTAAGCTGAAGGCCGTATATCTCTAATAAAAGCAACTTCGTATAGTCATTAAACACACATAATTCGAATAATCTGTAAATGGCACTGTTTGCTATTAAATAACCAATTATTATTACACCTTTAACTTGAATTATTCAAATTCTGCTAATTTGAAGTGATTCTTAGTACTGGAATTTCTCAATCCTTATAGCCGAAGCGTGTTCATAAAGAATCTAGCTATTTTATAGTTCGCCCTTGTATTAATACATATATCCCGTCGTCTTCCTCAAACCCACCGAGTTCTTCCATACTGATCCACGTAGTATCGTCGCCCGCTGCTCGCATCCGTATAATAACGCGCCTGCGTGGAAGCGGTGGACGGGGTAGACGCTTGCCTGTAGTAGCTGGCGTTCGATGTGCCTGCATAGCTGGAGTTGGCTATGCGGCTAGTTCCACGATTGTAGGACGTACCATACTGGGTTGCTATATCATTTCCTTCTCGGTCACAGGCTCGATACTCGTGATTCGGGCCATAGTAGAAATAACCCCCGTAGCCGTCCCGGTGGACTTTCTTGATCCGGGTCCCTCCTCGGCCAGAACCACCACGCCCGGCACCTCCGCCGCCATTTCCATTGTCGGAATCTGAGGAGCCTGATGATGAGGTAGTTGGTGATATGCGGTAGTCTCGCTTGTGCGCGTTGAGTACATGGGTCAATGACGGTTGCCTTGTTCCATGGTCTATTAGCGAGCCTCGCACAATTTTGGCGTTACTGCGCCGTCCCGCCGCGATAGCAGAGATGTGATGTCCATCGGAAGAATTCCTCCAAATAACGATATGCCACGTAATTTCACTAGCAGTTCGCCCTTCTCCATGGCAGTAAGAAATGCTCGGGCCCCAACTTTCCAGGGGCGCGGACAAACGGCTAGCATGGGCACTTTGTAAGTACGTCTTGAGCTCTCTAACTTGGTCCCTACTCAAAGTGACGTGGTTGTTATTGTTGGAAGGCATATTAACTGTCTGTAGAAGCAACTCAATGTCAGCATGATTCTATAGCGACAAGATACGTAGTTATATAGGTGGTTGATACAGGTTACTGCTGCTGTATTGAACAATTGTGATGACGCTTCTTCCACACGTACCTTCAGAAGAGGCGATAATCAATGGTCTAGCGGAGTGCACGTTGTAAGGCGAGGAAATTTTGGAAAGCAAGGATAGTATGAGCCTACAATAGGTGACAGGCAAGTCAACTCGTGTAAGATAGTTGCAACTGTTGCCAAACATCGAGGAGAATGGCTAGGAATTGAAGAAGTATGCATAGTTATAGTTTTTTCCTTTCAAGCAATCTGGCTATAATGGTCATATGCGTGATCCGTCATGACTTGACAAAGCAGCCTTGTAATAAACGCTTCAACCTGTGAGTGAAGTTAGAGAAGTTGGGCCGAAATACCGCCCACCACTGATTACGACGGACAAATAGCGAATCCCCGGGACCAAGAGTGAATCCCCGGGACCAAGAGTTAATCCCTGGGATCAAGAGTGAATCACCAGGACGAAGGATGATTGGGATTTGGGCTATTCTGCCCTCAAGGAGGGTAAGAGCCCCATGTTGCGATAGTCGATGCTTACCTAGTTCTTTGGTTTCAACGGAGACTAAAATAAGAAGAGAGTACTGCAACAGTGGGTTGGGTCACTCGTTTTTACACGAGGCTGAGTGAGAATACCTATTCAATATTGGTTATAACCATCTCAAGATGAACTACCAACATCTTCGGGGTGTGGAGTACGGCGAAGCGCCCATTCTATAGTGAAATACAAAAGTATATAGCAGCGATCAGGACTGCCAAGCTGGGCTGTTTCATTTGTAAGTTGGCCACAGGGCTCTGTGTAGGCCTCTTTCTTATCGTGCAGTGAGAAATAGACTTGGTGCTAGGATTAATCTCCCGTTCGAAAAAGGACCCATCCTGTCCTGGCGACAAAGTCAGTTGGGCTATATCCTATTTTAAGCTAAGAATACACTGGTGACTTAGTACCATCTAATACCATTCAGTTGTCATTATATAACGATACATATTAATTCTTTAGTAAGTGGTTCTATAGGCCATTAAAGCCCCATACCCCTTTACCTAGGTATAAAAGGATGCTGACAGCCGCTAAGCCATTATTTCAAACTCTTCCTCCTTTTTATCCATCGGCCTCTATCCGGCCTCTATCCGATCCGCGTATACCACGCACGCGTCCCACGGTCGCATCTTTTTCTCCTACCGACCGTCCCTCATACGGATATTTAACGGCCTGGTTCTGGACTGCATTATCTCTTGCTATTATGCAGTACGGGCTTCGCCCTTTAACGGCCTGGTCCCGTACCACGTTATATACTAATACTATACTTATAAGATTAGTTTACGGGCTGTCTTGAGCTACGGCGAGCTAGGTGATCGTCAAAGCCGTTGCCACCTCCTTATAGCCACGTATGCCCTAAGGCAGCTCACTTTGCTTAATACAAATTATAAACCCATTACCTACCTCCTTAAGTCTTGAATGTGCACTATAAAAGGATGGGGAAAATCTCACTGCATTAACGGTAGTTTAAAAGTGCTGCTGAAGGTGGCTGTCTAAGGCAAGCCTTAGGCTATGCATGAATTAATCCTGATGTGGTTGCATGTTTATAACTATCGACATGGGAAGTCCTCACAGTGTGACACCGAAAACAGATTATTCCATATTTCATATCACACCTGCTGATGCTTGAGCTTCAGCTTATATCCCGTGATCCTTTTGATTTTTTTCCTCATAACGGATCCAATAGCCCCTTGATTGTCGCGCATATGGACATTGCTCCGCCAGCCATTCATATTATCCATATCATCCGTATCCTCGTATTGCCATTTGAAGGCAGAGTGCGCAAAGTCGACCAGGAAAGGCTGAAATGTCCGGTCATCCAACTTAGCCACCACCACATTCTCCGGTCGAGCGTCTAAGTTCAAGACGCCAGCGCGATTGACCTCTGCTATTGCATCAACTGCGCTTTGGACTATCTCTTCCCATAACGAGGGTCCATTGCGAATGGTTGGAACCAGCTCCGAGAGATTAAAGCCGTGGATTCTCTGAAGTAAAATGCCAGTGACCTGAAAATAAGTAGGGGGAAGGTCGGGTTGGGCGGATGGCATGTCGAGAGTGACAGATGATATAAATCGAGGAACGCATCGACCTTGGAGAGCTTGTAACTCTTTGTATGCCTGGATCTCATTGGCGTAGTATCTTTGCATAATGTATTGGATCTTGCCTTCTTCCTCTGCAAGTTTCTCCCATTCGATTTTGTCGTCATCACTCTCTGAATCCTCCCAAATGCCTTCATTATCAAATAGGTCCTCTTTGCGCTTGATGTTGTCGAAGAGGGGCTTCACTAACCCTCTACGCACGTAATCCCGGAACGCGGCTTCAGCTCGTTCAGTATGTGGCTTTGGGGGGTCGTCAGTATACGGGCTCTCTTTTCGTGAATCCCCAAAACGACGATCAAACAATTTGAGGATGGCTTCTTCTTGATATCCTTCCTCCTTTCGAACCTGTACCGCCATGACAGGTGACATGGTAAGTGGGTATGTAACCGTGATAGTCACGGCTAGATCTTCGCCGTTAGAGCCTTTCAAGTTCAGCACCTGGCCGACGACGTAAGGAGATGGCGTAATAGCCGTGCTACTGGCTGCGGTAGACATATTGCTGGAGCGTGTGGAATGATAAGGGATATGTAGAACTCTAGACTTTAGTCGACTGAGAAAAGTAAGAAAAGATAGGGCTCTAGATGAGGATTGGGCGTGACAGAGTGTTGTTGAAAAGACCTTAAATGTTTACCTCCACTATGAGATTGTAGAAATGGAGGATTGGATTTTGTTGGTATTTTGTAGGTATTTCAAACTCAGCTGTGAATGTTGGGAAGGCAGAGCACCAACATACATTCAGAGATGCAGGGCACCTAGGTATCGGAGCTGTATGGGTGGTCTGTGCCCCATACTATAAATCCAATTCCACTCTGTAAATTAGCACAGTGACAATGGATCTTTACTAACCATAACCTTTTTAGAGCTAATAAAGATGGCAGGAATGAGAAGCAGTGTGAGGTCCAGCAGAAGCGAGAGGCATGAGTATGTATATTGATGGATGATGTATGAGGGATGGTGGATGGTGAATGGTGGAAATGAGCTAGCTGCCTACCTATTAGAGGTAGGTAGATCTCCCTTAGTTTGGTGTGTGTGCTGCTTAGTCATCCATCAGCCCCACAGCGGCTGATCTCCGTGACTAAGGCTGCTAAGGCTGTATGTCAGCTAACTAGGCAGCTAGGCAACTGCAACCTAGGCAACATGGTCCGTGCGCCGTAGGCGCACTATTTAACCCACTTTACTAGGATGTAGTGTGGCTAATAGAGTGAGTTAGGTTCGATTCCTAACAGCGCTATTGGTATTCGCTCTATTAGCTCATCTCTCGTTAACTGCTGCAAAGCAGCACCTCCGCAAATATCTAAGATAGTGGCGGATCAGAAAACGCATAAACCAGTATACATCTAATATCACCAAAATTTGCCATAGCAATAAGTACGGAGCTTAATATGGTTACATAACATCCACTAGAATCCGGTGGGCTTCAGGTAGCTGCTGTTAGACTTGGGGGACCTGGAGTTGTGCATGGGGATGCTGCTTCACAGCAGTTAAGGAGATACTAAGCGGGACAATTCGCCATTGGCACGCAGTGGCGCCAACGATCTCAGCTGAGCTTAGCAGAAAAGGAAAGTTTACGCCTACGGGACTAGACTCCGTCTGGCATAGTATTGGTCTTAAAATAACCACGCCGAGCTCGACGACTGCTTTCAGCCAGGTACGTTATCTTGTAAGCCGGCCCAGAAATATTCCGCATCCAATGTTTGCTATTTTTCACCATTTTTCTAGATAATACTTCGATATAACCAATGCTGAACTTCATCAGCAGGAAGGAAGAAATTCAGAATCAACAAGGTCTCATGTAATATACATCTGTCTACACACCCAGCGCTACCTCCAAGCTGCCCCAGGGAGTTATGTGAAGGCTTTACTACCTAAGTTGATAGTCTCAGCATTTTCCCAGGTACCACCATACCACAACAACAAATCCAGTCTCGACCACATAGACATACAATTACAAGTTTCCCTGCTAGTTAGTATCTTTCGTTAAAGGAGATAACCATGAAGCAGGCAACGTCATATTGTGAACCCAATCTCGTTAGATAAGGGGCAAGGTGTTCTCACTCAGGGGTAACATGAGGTATCTTTAGAAACAGCCTCGTCTCCGCCTATAATAATCTGAGTAAAGACGCAATTAATACAGCATCAAAGCCGCACATACATTAATAAACTTTCATAGGCCTAGTATCATCTCCAATGAGATTACGAACTTCAGGTCTGCTTGTATATTTTAACCGCACTACCAGTCATCCGACTCAGCTCCCTCCTGTTGATTTGAGGGTCAACGACTGGTACAATACAAGGACTCTCGTGTGCATTGTGTATATATGTCAGGCCTCCCTCCATGTGTAGATAGCTGAACTTCGAGTCAATCAAGTCTCAAACCCCGTGATTCAACGCCTCCCCCGTTGACACTTTATATCCTGCAACCCTATTTGAAAACATTGAATACTCTTCAGCAGGTACATGCAAGATCTTCTCGGTAGTTTGAAACAGGCTCGGATTGATACGACCGTTGGCGCGCTCTGATTATTGCCGTCCTCTAAAATGGCGTACCCAGTAGACAAGGGTCCGAGACATCTCGTGGTGTCTCTTCCGAAGAGCCTCGTTCGACAGATAAATATCGACCATTGTACGGATGAAGCCCATACGAGCACCCCTTTCGTGGTTGGACAGGGCAATCTGCGCGGCTCTCCTGGTAGCGGAGTAGTGGATGTCTGACGAAATCGGGGTGACGGCTAGGAACTGCGTAAGGGCATTGGTATACCGCTTCTCTTGTTTCGTCGGGTTTGAAATTGATTCTCTGTGGTCCTGGACCGGGTCGCCCAAGTCCTCGAATAGTTTCTTGACAGAATCCATGATGGTGGAATATCCAAAACGTAGAAGTTGTCAAATATATGTATATGTAAGGATTTTGAAGGCGTTTGCGTTGAAATAACGAGTTAGTGGAAATTCTGCTAACTCCAATCTTTTTGATTTTCACCAGTTTGAAAAGAATCAAGAGAATTATCAGGAACTAAGCATCGAAATTTAGCAACCAGGACTTTACAGCTCATATAGCAAGTACGCTCGCCACCCGGTTCATTTGGACAGAAAGTTAAGATTACCCCTGAATGTAGCAAAGTCCAGTTACGTCAGCCACGAGATAAAGGTAGCTACATGTACGCATTATGTGTACGAACGGCACCGTTATTACATGTACCAGATAAAATACAAGCCGGTAGATCACTAGAATATTACTAGTCGACTTTGATTACCACATGTAGTGCCTAATCGAGTTTGTGTGTGAGAGAGAGAGAGAGAGAGAGAGAGAGAGAGAGAGAGAGAGAGAGAGAGAGAGAGAGAGAGAGAAGGTACTTTGGAGCTTCTTTCATCGACGCAGTGTGCACAAATCAGATTTATAATGCCGAAATACCATGAAACAAGCGCATCACACGACTTCACCGACCTTGCCGGAGATCGGGTTAGCACAGTGGCCAGTAATAGGGCCAGTGATAGAGTTCATCAGAGAAAGTGCCATGTATACAAGCTCTTTCTCAAACCTTCATCGTGCGATATCGGCAGAAAGTCGTAACGGCTGACACCACTCCACGATCTATCCGGGGTAGGTAACTCTCACATATGGAACCAACTGCCTCGATATAGCACGTAATCACCAGCAAACCTTCCCTTTTCCCAACACAACACTCTCCATTGGTCCGATGCCTACTTGTCAGTACGCCATTGCCTCATCGCAACTGCATCTATGCTCGTTGATAAGAGTCACGATTATACAGTACCTAGGCTACAACGGCCATTTCCGAGATGCACCTGCTGTAGCCTCAAGGACACAGGCAGGTAATGGGAGCAAATATGCTCATCTCGCGTTTCCTCGCGTTAATATGATCTGATAGCACAGCCTTCCCAACATACCCGCAGCGACAGGATGACCTGAAATAAGCTTCGATCATGATCCCGCCAATCTTTCCCGGCAAATTAGACATGCCGTGGACCCGCGAGCGGTTGGAGCCTCCCGCCTCCCTTCCCGCCCCTTTACACTTCCAGTCTAACTTATCACACCAGACACCATCAAGGTCACATAGACATCCATATATACATACATGCTTGACACCCACCCCTACAGAAGCTGGACACTTTACTCCTTCACGTAACCACCTACTTACTTACTTACTTAGACACTCCTCTCTCACCACCCTCAACTCTTCCACATGACCCCCTTAGGCAGCATACCTACTATCACAGACCACAGATCATAGACACCAACCAGTCCAGCTCCGCCAACGGCGAGCTAGCAACCAACTACCCAACCAACGACCATCATGTCCAGCCCCATCCCCATCCCCAACGGCAGGCGCTCCAGCAACCCCGGGAATGCCGGCCCCAGCAGCAGCCGCCAAGCAGGCCGCTGGTCCGAGATCGAGGACCAGCTGCTGAAGGAGGGCGTCCGGCGCCACGGCGTCAACGAATGGGGCAGCGTGGCAAGCCTGATCTGGACGAAGAGCGCCCCGGAGTGCCGAGCGCGCTGGGCCGAGCTCGTCCCCGTCCTGCACGAACAGATGCAGGAGCAGGAGGCCGAGGAGGTCATCCGCCGCAAGGGGCCCGACTACACGCCCGCGCCCTTGGACGGCTCCGGCGAAGGGGGAGATGGGAGGGGAAGGTCGATGGGCAGGGGGAAAGAGAAGGGAAAGCAGAAGCAACAGCAGCCGCCGCCTCTCTCGCACGCGCGCTCCCAGCCCGCGACCCCTTACACGCCTACCGCCAGGCCCGCCCACGAAAGCCGCACGCGCCGTAACACCGTGCCCGCTGCGGGTCCCGGGGAGCGCGAGCGCGAGCGGAAGGTGTGGCGGGCGCCGCACCCGCTGATGAATCCCGTGCCGGTGTCGCCGCCGCCGGTGGCCGGGCCGTCGGGACACAATAGGGGCGGTCTCGGGAGAGGAACAGGGGGTAGGGGTTGATGCTCTGCCCGTGTCGTCGTCGTTGTGTGTATGTGTGCGCGGTGGGAGATGATGCAAGTTACGAAGGAGTATGAGACGAAGAAGCGAGCGAAGAATGCGTGCGCATCAGCGGTCGACAGATATACCTACTGTCGTTTTCATCGCTTATATCTGGTTATGCGAATGACACCGTCGGCATTACCTTACCTTACCTCGCTCGTCGTGAGAGAACGAGGGGTCTTGCTGATGATAACCACGACGGGGCCTAGCGAAGGCGAATGAATCCCCACGTACTTACTTACTCATGGCCGGCTCATTCAGGGGGGTCGGACAAACTCGTTGCTGATTGTCGTTCTCGACGTGAGTGCTTCTTCGCCATGTACAGTACATACAGCAGGAGCATGCGACATCACACATGCAAAGCGATATATAGACATCAGATTTGCAGTTTCGGCTTAAGACAGTGGACTTTCTTGGGAGTACCTCGTAACAAACTAGTTACGTTCGTTAGTCAGTTATCAGCAAGCTCGAGCTGTTAGAATCATGTCTTCTTTCTTTGTACATATTTCAATTAACACCAGCGGTGTCTACAACGTCCGTCCCTACACTAATGTATATTGTCTATGCTACAGGAATCTGATCCAGTTCTCGTCTCTATTCATGACGTCTTTCACGGTGGGTGCCATTGCTACCGTCACTCATGCCACAACCTCCCTCATGAGTGCCTGCCCTCCTCCAAGCCGATGAATGTAGATCCCCGTAAGGCCCTTCTGGACGCAGGCAAGCCCCGCCCATTATTTCCCCCACCCAGCTGACCAATGGTTTTCCCGCTCTTCACCATTCTGGAAACAAGACGTCGGTTGAAGGTTGATGAAGATACAGGCGAACGAGGGTCCCAAAACCACCAACCTGGTTGCTTCTTTCCTTCCTAGCTAAGCCCACGGATGAGTGATGCCGGGATGCCACAAAACATGCGCCGAGGCGGAAAGACGAGAATTAAGAACAAGTATATGTATGTATGAAGGGCGCATAAACCCTCGATTTAGTACCAAGTCTAAGCGATAGGTACAGTAGTAGGAGCTGCACCAGACAGCTCCGCACGTTCCATCAAAGCAAAGCTCGTGGGGGTATCTGATCGGGTCCTCGAAAAAAATCAACGATGATTCGGTCTTGGGATATTGGAATATAAGCGTAACGGCAACGGCGTCAACTTCGTTCGCTTCATATCCTTCTAGGAGAAGTCATCGGCAGTTGGCGACATCACTAGGCGGTCGATGCGTTGTACCAGCTCCTTGGTTTCGCGCACTATCTCGAAAGCAATGGGCGGTAGTGTCTGCGTCCACATACGCCATTCGCGGTCTGTCTCTCCGAGACCCCGATCTGCTAATTCCTGACCACGGTCACCGGCTTCAAGCAGGCGCTGGCGGCAACCGGATAAGCGGTCGAGCATTTCGTCTCCGTTGGTGTGGGCTTCGGTCTCGGCGACGACCTTGCCGACGACTTCAGCAATCGAATTTATTTGATCGTTTATTTGTTGAATGGGCGCATCACCGCGAATAGAACCGACCAAGCCTTGTATCGTCTGAACCATGATCTCCGTCTGGTCTTCAAGATAGATCTTTAGGTCTTCGGCTTTTGTGTCCGGGCGTCCATAACCGTTAGAAACCGGGGCAAGGTTCCTGTTTAGCCCCATGAAGGTCATCCCGTTCACTCCACCATTGCGAGAAGCGGGTCTTCCCGAATTATACCGCGAGCCAGACTCTCTCGGTGAGCTTACAGGGCTATACGCGGAGGAATTAGCACTATCACGTATTCCCGCCTGAAGACCTTGGAACGGAGGCGGCGGCGCGAGTGGCGATTCCGGCCCGTTTACGTTTGTATTGCGGTTGGAAAAAAACCCGGTCGAGTCAACGGGTGTGATGGTACCGTCGTCGTCATCTTCGAGTTCGCCCGCCGGAGTGGCACGTATCTTGACAGTTCGCAAAAGTTCCACCAAAGCAGCTACGAGATGAGAGGCGGCCGCATCAAGCAAGGAAACGGGAGAGATTCCGGCCGCGGATGCAAAATTCTTGGATGCCGTAATCAAGTTATTGGCGGTCGCGGACACACGGCTCTTGAGTTTTTGTTGTTGTTGAATAAGCGCCTGGTCGCTAGGCTGCGAGTCATCGATGTCTTTTGTGATGCGCCGGACGCCGACGACGACCGTTTTCATAGAATCGATCACCTTATCCGGGTCCTCGGATCGCGCCGTCCGTAATAGTTCATCGATAGAGATCTGGAACTTCGTCACATGTACATCTTTGACCAGGCCGTTTTCCTCCGTGAAGCCCTTTTCTCGAACGTACTTGGCGGCATCTTGGTCTATCGTCAAACCTATAGACGAGGCTCGCATATTGCGGAGCTGGGTCTTTGTACGAGCGTAGCGACTCCGCCAGTCTCGAACCTCTTGCTCCAGTTGTTCAACCGTCTTCTCTAGCTCGGCTTGTCTCTCCCAGGAAGCACCGTGTTGCTCCGAGAGCGCCTTCATTTCTTGCAAAAACTCTCGGGCTTCGTGCCTGGCATCTTCCGTGACCCGTTGCTGCTCTTCAAGAGTCATGCGCAGTTCTTGATTTTCCTTTGCGACCTCCGAGTCTCCCCCAATACCTCGACTATTCTGTTGCGCGTCTTCGATTTCCTCTCTCAACCGCCGTGTCTCCATGGCATGATCGTCTCTCATACGATCGAGTTCGTCTCGCATCGAGTCGTTGAGATTTTGCGCCTCAGTAAGCTTGTTTTCGAGATTGGTTCGCAGTTCTTCCCATTCCTTTTTCTCTAAGCTCGTAGCCGTGGCTCGAGACCGTTCACCATCCATCAAGCTGCTCAGCTCCTCGTCTTTTTTTCTCATCTGGTTTTCCATGCTCTCTAGCTTTTCTCGGAGTTCCCGCACCTGAGATTGGTAGTCTTCGATGAGCTTCTTATCAACCTAAAACATATTAGCGAATACTAAACTTGTGATATAACCCATCCAACTTACTTCAGAAGTGGTTCCACTTGTGCCGACACTTCTCTTGCTTGCTCGATTTTCCAACCCGAAGGCTTCATCATCATTAGACCCGACGATGTCATCATCCTCCTCAACCATGGTACTCTTATTCGGCACGATTGTGTTGCTCTGAAACTGTTTTGGGAGCGGTCTGTCGAAATTTCTGTTTGGAATGTCGGGTGACGGTGGTACGGGATAATCGCCGTTAACTCTCGCTATTCCAGAGCGGATCGAGCTGGCGTCAGAGGGTCTTCGCATACGACCTGGACCTCCCCGCATACCCATGCCACTGACAGGCGTCCCAGCTCGGCTCGGAGGACCGGAGCTCATTCGAGGAACCTCTCCAGCAATGAAGCGAGGAATGCGCCTTTCTAACTCGCAGAAGACATCTGTTGCCAGATCCCTAAATCTCGGCGGGCCAAGTGTGGACAGCTTTTGACGCGCTTGGTTGCGCTTTGGGTGGAAAGTGTCTTCAGGCAACAGATAGGTGGGCGGACCGACATTGGGGGGAGCGTTGGGCGGTCGTCGGCTGTACGCTTGTCGTCGTATCAGCTCGTCATAGACGTCGGTGGAAAGTTCGAGGAATTGAATCGACGACAACCGCAGTAATTTGTCGCGTGCCTTGTTAGGTGGAGGGTTTGGTCTGCCATCTTTGGATGTCGAAGCCAGGTATCTCTTGAGCGCGATGTAGTGCTCTCCGAGAACAGCTTCAGTGCCCTCGTCCCGAAGACTTCTCCCACTCTCGCTTCCAGCGTAAGCGCTAGAGCGTCCAACCGAAGGTGGGGGAGAGGGACCGCCGACACTCCTGGGGCCGGGTGGGAAGCCATTCATATTCCCGTTGGAGCCACCGGAGTCTGGCGGAGAGCCTGGACCGCGAGGATTAGGATAGGGACCGTCGTTGTCGAAATTTTGATATCTGGAAATACTAGGCCATTCGCTAGGGGCGCCTACAGAGACAGGTGAGAGCGGCGCATTTCGAGTATTCATGGTAAAGACAATCGGAAATTAGAGGTGAGGTTGGTCTTACAACAAAGAAGACGGAGAAATCGGAGGGGTGGGTTTCGCGCGCCACGCAAGAAAGAGGAATTGAGGCGGCGCTGGAAGGTGTTTCAAGTCCAAGTCCAGTCCAGTCTAGTTCAATCCGATCTAATGCAGCCCAGTCCTCTTGGTTCAGCCAGATCCAACGAACACGAATGAAGACAATTCCCTATTCCTTTCCTCGTCCAGGGATCCCTCAGTCGGCCTAAACAAAAACAAAAAGCAGCGTTGGGACAAATCGACAAGGAACGATACAATGCTGCTGTTACTTGAAGTTGATAGAGCCTTGTTGATGTTGGTGAAACTAAGAGACCCGTGGACCGAAATGACCACAGTAGGTAATGTCGTGTTAGAACTTAGGGCGGGAACCAATGTATGTATGGAGTAGTGCAATCGGGAAATACAGTAAGGGTTGTATGTTGTTGCGGTTACTGTTCCCCTTCCACGTGCTAGACAGAATGCACAAGAAACAAGTAAATAAGCGAATATGAAATACAATAGTTGGAGAAAGAGGACAAGACTCGACCCGTTTGACAAGAATCGAAGCAAGCGAGAGAATTAGAATAGGAGCTACGGAGTATGTCGTACCCTGGAGAAGAGAAGGTGTAGGTGTAGGTGTAGGTGTAGGTGTAGGTGCAGATGCAGATGCAGGAGATAGATGCAGCCCTGGAGGTGGTGATGGTGTTGGTGCTGGTAGTGGCTGACAGGTGCTGATGTCTCAAATTTCAGGTCAGGGCAGAAAATGGCAGAGTGAATCCTACTTCATCATATGCGCGGGTACATACCAATAGGTATCCATACATCCATACACATTGAGAAGGACGAAGCTGCTGAAATGCAATTGCAAATTTGAAATGACCATCAAATACCACAAAGATAGTGGATAGTGAGGGCATCCATGAAACCTCGAGGTGGTTGCGGCAGGGTTCGTGGTCGGGCGTTGTAGCCAATTGGGAAAGGGGGTAGGGGTACCAGTCCCGTCTGACAGGGGGTCCTGGGGTTTTAGGCCGAGTCCCCTGACTTTAGCTTCATTCGCAACGTGCAAAGAAGAGGCATGTACTTATACCTGCAGTCAGACTACTTTGTATGTACTGGTAATGACATATTATCTACCTAGGTAGCGCCTTTAGGCCTCTTCCGCTTCGTACTACTGCTGCCTCCTAACGCCTCAAGCATCCCCCCTTTCTACTAGGGAATAATGATTTTAATACTTCACACTACTATCTCCGAATTTCAATTAGTTCCTATAGCTTGTTGATTTCATCTCCCGACTAAATAAGTAACTTACTAACCTTTGCCTCGTATTGATATATACTAACTAAGTTATGGGTCTACTCTACTGTACAATAGCGAATTTCCACAATTACCTAGTACTTATTGTGCGGTGCAACCGTAGAAGTCCATCGCTTCTTTGCAGTTGTCAGGCTGGCAGGTTGGGTGTTATTCTCATCGTCAAGAGATCGTCCGCGGCGGCTTCTAACCTATGGATGGCATAGCGAGACGCAGATCAAGATTAGGGGGGATCGACAATTCTGTTTCCTATCTTGTTCCTATTTATCAAGTATATATTTACTTCCTTGTGCTTCCTATTATACGTATGCGTCTAGAAGATTGAATAAGAAAAAATGGAAGAGTTGAGAGGACGGTAGATGGTCTGATTCCGATCTTTCTAGCCTCGATGTAACCCCTGACTAGATAAACTCTACTGCGAGTCGACATGTCGGGTCTAATTTTCGATTGGGTTACAAGGCTACGTACGCAATATGTATGTACTATTATGTAGCAATGGCTTACCACGCTTTAGTTCAGGCCCGAGGTCCTTTCTCTGGCGCGCGCTACCAACAATGTCCCGAAGTGCCAATCACGTACGCCTATTCAATATTAAAATGAGTGTCTACGAATCGGGATATCTCTTACTGGATAGGCTCGCTGAGGCAAGGATTTACCTATTCGGGTCACGATTCAATGACTCGTAAGTTGTTCCGACAGTATGGATGTAGGTAATCTAGAGAAACGCAAAGACCTGTATACAGTACGTACACAATATCCAGAATACCTAAAGATTAATATGACATATGTAATACTGCGTATTTTGCAATCTGTTAGGGGAATTCTTTCCCCTTGGTTTTCGAGGGTTTTCACTTATTACCTTGAGATCTGGGTTCTGGAAGACGCCTGGAATCCTACTAGAAACAAAAACTGCTCACTACTCCGGCAATGTCCGGGATCATCTTCTAGTGTAGCACCCGGTCTCCTTCAGGACTAGCCCTAATACAGGGTAGACACCAATGGGATAGTGTATTCAGCCCCAGTTATACTACAGAAGTTCAAGTCGAGCCTCAGTCAAGAGCCCAAGATACTGTTAGTATATATGTAGAGTTTTTGATCAACAGCTACGTCAGCTACATACCAGAGAACGGCCTTTTCTAGGTCCACGAATTATATAGGTCGACTCTTTCAGCAATAGCTATCGTGAGAAACTCTATTTTCACCACATCGTGCACTTCACATCGACTATCTGGAAATACCGCAAGTTAACAAAGTCTATGGTACTGTGATCTGGGCTTTTGAGATTACATAGTGACTTTTGTATCCACACGAAGGGCTGGTGATGGACCCCTAACCCCGGAAGTTGGCTACCCTAGATCTTGGTCACAGGCAAGATACAGTTCTGGTTCCTTCAAACGACACAAGTAACCTTTCAAAAATAAGGAATGGGAGTGTTTATAAATGAGCAAGGACAGAAATATGCGAGTTTCGCTTCATGAGATTTTTTTATACCTACGTCTGGAGTTGTTTAAGCATCACCAACATGACACGGGAGAATCCTCCGGCACCGACACGTGTACGCGTGTACGAGGCCGCCCTGCCGCCTAGCTGCGAACCCCGAGAGATTTGTCTGACCGCAATCCAATAGACTCATGTTCAATTTAGTAAACCGCGCACTAAATCATCACCCTGCACTCTGTAGGAAATAGACGGTGTAGCTTTTGGGTAGTGCGAAGTCTGCGCCACCTAAGAGGCCTGGGGACTGTAATCTCGGTATCCTCCCTCGCCCTGCCCTGCCGCCCCCTGAATGCGTTATCCCTCTGGATTTGTTACATATATCGAATAATATCTCACCAACGCGCTCTTGAACAGTACTTACGGTTAGTTCATCGAGTTCTCGGCGCCTTGTTATTTGAATGTTAATATTAGGCATACTATATAGAGGTAGGTGAAGTGATTTCTACGTTAGCTATAGTACTTTTCCAATTGGTGGTGGTCGGGTCTTCTCCCCGGACCAGGGATCAAACCACATGGCAAAACTAGCACAGGCCACTGATCAGCAACGGGAAGGCAACAGAGCCGCATGTTGCCCACCTACAGTACATAGATACTTGATGGGCTTGGCATTGGAACCTGGCGAAACAAAGGTTTCTCTAATCGTGTGAACGAAATATACAGAACGCTATTGAGTTGATCTCGTAACCCTGATGGTAGTCACTATAGAGACGTAAGCAGTTATGAGAAAAGCAGTGCCATGTTGGGGCCGGCAGTTTATTCAAAGCATCGCACTTCATGAAATCATTCTCAGATTCAGTCGTGATGCTGGGAAAGGCCGCCTCCCCCTCCAATATGATGTATAAGAATCAATTCTGGGTATCATGCTGAACAAAAATCTCAAAACCAGGCCAGCGTCCACGTTGCTGGCAAATTCGGCCATCTCTCCTGCCACTCCCCAATAATATCCGGGACCCGTTCATCGAATGAAGCCCGGCTAGCAGCACTAGCCATATCAAACGCTGCAGACCCTATAGCTTCCCGTTCTTCCTTGGCAGCTTTGTTCAGCGAATCCGCGAGATCAAGTATGCCCCGGCCGCCTGTTGAGGCCTCCTCGTGATTATCCTTGATATCGACGTTGATGACATGAACGGGCCTGTTCAGGGGAGCGCCGCGGTTCATGAGATCATCGATGACGGCATCCCAACATCTCTCTTCGCAGGTGATGACCACGTCTACCACGCCACCTTCCGTTCCCTCGTGGCCTCGATCTGAGGCGTGTTCAGTTCTGGGAACGCCCACCTGCCAGTCTTGCCATCGTTCTGGGCCCCACTTCACCTGTCTATTTCTCCCCAGCATATTGAGCAGGCCATTGGCGGTGTACAGCCTGGGGTCCTTCTCGTTAAGTTCTTTGTATATGGCGTCGTAGGATACCTTGTTGAACTGATAGACATTGGGCTGGGTTATGGAAGGTCCAGGCAGTCGGACTAGAGATCCCGTGCCAAAAGATATGACGGGATAATGAGCCTCTGCTAATCTGAGGTGTGCCTCCATAGATCTTGACCATGTTAGATCTTCTCCTGCAAGTAGTGCTATGCCGGAGGAACGACATACCTGTTCTGGTTGCTGGCACACACGGTGCAGAATCTCAATTTGTAGCCTCCTGGATCTTCCCGTTCGCCATTGGTTGCTGGTGCTGGAGTTCCCGGAGCTCCATTGGCCGCCTCCATCTTGAATCTCAGGTTATATCCTCAACTCGGGTACACGGTAGGTTGATAATGGGAGACGTCTATGGCATTTTGCACGGCAGTAACAAGCTGATCAAACCTGGGGGGGAGGTTCTATTCAAGGCGTTAGCATAGATAGCTTTCCAAACTATAACAATTGTGACATGCGAAGAAATATAAGCAAATCAGACAATGTTGCGTATGGTAATATGTAGGGTGTCACCATGGAAGGGCTCAGACAGCTCCAATATCAATTTTCATCATTCAAATGGGCAAAATCCTTGGGGAGATTAACGGGTCAGCAAGCTCTTGTTTACATACCTTTTGCTGGATTCGTGATGCAGAGGAATCGGTAAGTACCTAAACAAAGGTGATGTATGCAAAGAGGAACATCGACACAAAAACTATTGCCGTACCCAAATCAGTGAAGGTAGGTACCTAAGGTACCGATGTACCTCCGTTAGGAGAGGGATTCCTGAGATAGTTGTTCCGGTTCCGGCGGGGAAGCAAATTGAATGTTACCTAATCAACTGGATATGTGTACACGTACAACTTGCTTCCTAGCAGGTACATACCTAGGAACAGCTCTAAGTCATACATGTGCTTTAGGTACTGAGGCAGACGTGTCAAACGCAATAGCTGCTACCTAGATAGTATTCAGGTAGTACTATTAGACTACGAAGTAGACACCGCCAAGTGAACTCTACAATAATAAACCACAAGATTTCAGGTTTAACATAGTACTTCTTTGTAAAATATCGATGATCGACGGTTGGCTTTTCATACTTTCTGTCCGATATCATCAGGAATAATGTATCTGTGTCGTATTCTATATTGTTCTAACCTAGATTATCAACAATTGTAGTTTGTTGGCTGTTGTTGGCTGCTTGAACATGGGGGTGACATTTAGTGGCGTTTTGCTGACTTACGATGGTTATGTTTGCGGTTGGACAAAGCAAATGCAAGAAATGTGAAACAAATGGCAGAGCAACTCCAACGATGCAGTAGGAAAATCTAGGACCAATGCAAAGGATAACGACGCACGCCAGCGGTTTCGATTCCGCTCAGGAGGACACCAACTTGCTGAAGCCAGAAATAGCACACACATCATCTGCAGCTTGGCAACGTCTACCCCATTTCTCCCGCCCGTTAGATGCAACGTCCGGCCTAAGCTGCAGTCCGAGAAAGGTATCTCGCGGCTACGGAATCATCATGACTTAGTCTACGACAGTGTTAGGTTGGCACCGAGATTTGGAGGTCTCGGGATGGTAACCAATTATGTTGAACTTCCTGAAGGCTAACGGGAATCGGTGCCTTGGTCAGTGGACCCCAAAAACCCGATAGGCAAATCCGAAGGTGTTCGAAAGACTCAACAGCCTACATTCATACATAACCGTCAATCCTGCGGCTTCAAGTTCCGTCTTACATGCATCGTGTGTCCCGTCAACGAAACAGGGATTTCCACAAGGTTTACATTCTCTAACATCAGACCGCTTCTTTGCGCTCTCCAATGCGAGTACCTATGTCGCGTGTCGGATCAATAGCTCTCAAGAATCTAGTAAGACCGATGACGGACTGAAGCATTAGTCGGGAATCACGTGTGCAGTATGTAGATATCCATATGTTTCACCATCAACTACTATGTAGATACAGGGCTGTTTTACACTACTACCTCTATTGTTGTGGTGTTGCTGCATACACATCGCGAGCACGAGCGCCACCAAGACAAGCACGCAAAAAAGCCGGCTTATTGCACGTATAACAGGATGGCTCTATCTGCTTGCAGGCGTCTATGACTAGTTAACTGTCTTCACTAACAGAGTGTCAAGGACCAAAGCTATCTAATTTGGTGGAATGGATTAGCATGAGTTATTGCCATGCTGCCATAAGGTCAATAGACTGTTTCATGTATATGCTGTACACGCATGTGTGTATTTTGTTTAACCAGCAAACCACGAAGACCACGAGTCAACAAAATGGGGAACAAGCTAAACACACCGAAAGTGGCTATGAAATACGAACAGCAGCGATGTGAACAGGCTTTGTACGTGTACGAGTACAGAGAATGTTAAGATGTTGGCGACTGAGTAATGGCATGCAGAAGCTTGATTTTCTCTCTACTCACCACTAGGACCTCCTGTGTAATTTAACGGAGACCAACATATCACTAACTTGTAAACCTACCCACAATCGACCAAGCTGATCTAACAGATTCTTCTATTAGTAACGGTAGCTAATAATAGACGAGGGGCTTCAGGTAATAAATTTTGGGAAGCTTACATTTAGACGACATATTAGACAGCCTCGTCTCTCCAAAGGCGTCTGACCACCAGACTATTGTCAATTCGACGACCTAGACAAGCTTTGATCGATTGGTAAAGGTCTCTTGAACTTGTATTAAGATAGCAGCAATAGCAAGGAAACCCGGCGCTTGTGAGATACCGGGTACTTTCTCACCGACGATTGCTGCAGGAGTATACCTAAGATATATATATTCCAACCCACTTATTATCTGATTAACTGCCAACTAACAACACTTTGACCCACACCTCCACACAACCCCGGCTTAACAATTTCACACACAAGCCACATTGAATGTGGCTAGGAATGGCAGGCTTTTTCCCATTAATGCCTTTTTTAAATGGCTTTAAATAATATAATAATTTCTTAAAGGATAGCTAGTAGAATAGGAACCGTATAGAGACATTTTTTCATAAGACATTAACCTATGTGAAAATGTGGTAATATAGTAGAATGATATAGACTGGTACATGTGGCGCAGGCAAACTTAGGTGGGAAAGGATGTATCACGGCTGCAAGTGGATTTGATTGGTTTATTTTCCCTGTATGTGTGGAGAGTGTTGTTAGTTGGCAGTTAATCAGATAGTCATTGACAGTCGAAGCATTTCCATATTCCAGGGTCGGGGAGGCCTAGGGAAGAAGGGAGAGGTCATAACTACATAATGGGTCTTGCTTATACGCTGGTATGTACATACGTATATGCAGTTGGGTATTAGTCTTTTTTCGGTGCCGACTCGCCCGCCTCCACCGTCTACCATTCACCGTTCACCACCTGATACCCATCATCCGCCCTAGCGGGATCACCAAGACAAGCAAGACGCCCAGCCAGTAGGAATTCCGCACGACGCGCTTAATCACAAGCTGATCTTTTGAAATCCTGTTGAATGAACCATTCATCGGCTCAGAGCCGCTACTCTACTGTAACCCTCCCGACCTCGACCTGTGCTGCATGCACTTTGCTGCATTGTCCTGTTGTACGTACATATGTATAGCTTCAATGTTCAAACTTACCTAATTGACCCTTTACCTACATGTGTGTATAGATGGGTGTATTCACACATTTAGGTACCTGATACATGGGTAACGTACTGCGTAGATGTTACATAATGTACGGATATATGTACGTATGCATGTACAGATATATGGATGTATACGTATTCTTGACGGAGTACGTACGCAGGTTACGTCCAGGGTATGAATGTATGTATACGTACATCCACACATGCATCAATGTTAGGCTGCCTGGCCTTTTTAGACTACATACCTCAAGTACATACAGTAGGTTAGGGGGTACCTTAGCAGCTTAGGTAGGTAACGAAGCCATGTCCTGGCGATTCCTGGCTATTCCTAGGTACCTATCACCTATCGCAAGCTGTATTTTGGGCTCCAGTTCAATTCACCACACTCCACTCTTCTTCGAACTTTTCTCTTTCTCAAGTCTGGTCTCCGTTCTCCATTCTCCACAGTCACACAACCCACTGGAATCCCTTACCTTTTGCTTTGCCTTGCCTTGCCTTACATCGCCTTGCCTTGGAATTGATGGTCTGTTCTCTGCTCTTTGTTTCCAATCGACTCTCCGTGCTTTCACCCACCCCCCAAAGCTCGGACTCGAGATCAGAGGTCTTAACTACTTACATACATACATACATACAACTTTGCGCCAGCGCCTCATTCCATCTATTACAATCCGTCTATTTTCCCTTCATTACGTTCTTTACATTACGGCTTCTCTTCTCTTACTGGAGCCATTGGACACTACGAATTGCGTTATTACTTACCTTGGTCCCATGAGATAGGTAAATACGTAAATACAGCTCCGGCATAAAGAGACAGCATCCACCATCCGACTCGACCCCCTTCCGATGATGAAAGCTCCGTAGACCCATCTCCGAGTGGATAGACAAATCGCTCCAAGATTGGTCGTCGCATCGTCGCGCAGAGGTGCCAGCCTCCCTATATATTCTTTTATCCTACACCATCTTCAACCCATCGCCATAGCAAGGATCGCGGAACAGCTTGCGGGTCGAGTTTGTTGGGCGGTTAACTACATACGAGGTCTGCCGCTGCGCGGTCCAAATCTTATGACAGGCCACGAGCATATATAAACATATTTATGACGTGGATATAACTTGAAAAATAAAATCTTTGGGTACGCACGCCAGCGCTTCGGCTTCTCCCTCGATAACCGCAATCATGTCCTCCAGCTCATCCCCAACTATTTCACCTCCAGCAGCACCATCGCCACAGCCTACGAATCCAAACCACCCGGCCCTGCCTCCTTTAATAACATCACCGCCTATTCGTCGATCTACAGTACCAAGGCCAATGTCACATACTTCCAGGAATCGATTGTCGCAATACTCGACGGGCTCGGTCCCGTCGCGATCGCGGCCGCCTTCTTATTTGTTTCCGATATTCCACTCTAGCCTTACGTACACGATCGTCCGCGACTTTGCCTACCCCCCCGTAAATCCTATGCACTATGGCCCCCCGCCAGAGCCTTCGAGACCGCCCTCGGGAATGACTACCGCCGCTAGCGAGACCAGGCGACTCTCTGACCCGCCCACATCGTTCGACAGAATGGGGTGGGATTGGACTTCGGATGGCGGACTAGGAAAGGCTGGTGAGCTAGCCCAACTCCATTTTGGTGACGGTCCCCCCTGGAGCGAGGATGAGGACCTACAGAGCCCGGTAGTGAGCTCGAGACATAGGAAGCACAAGTCAACATCCGCAGCCATAGGCAACAGCAAACCCCGGGGTCCACGAGAGGGTGCATCTTCTCTATCTAACGTGGGTAGTTTTGATGCCGCGAGGGAATATTGCATGGAAACAATAGGTGACGGGTCTGAGAGATATTATGTGAGTCAAGGTGGAGAGGCCAACGGTCCAGGGGGGGAGTATGTTACATACCACCCCGACCAAGCGCAACACTCTAGCCATGCCTATCAACGGCTAGAGCAACAGCCGGGGCACTATGTACAGGACAATCCAGGCTATCAATCTGAGTCTGATGCCTCCAGCACTTCTTCGTCCCCCGGCCTCCAATCCTACGATGAATCAAGGTATTCTAGGGACTACCAGTTCACGATTACCTCTCCGGACGAGGAAATGCACGGCAGAGCCGTCGCGCTATTCGATTTTGCAAGAGAAAACGAAAATGAGCTGCCTCTAGTTGAAGGGCAGATCATTTGGGTATCATATAGGCATGGACAAGGTTGGCTCGTGGCAGAGGACCCAAAAACACAAGAAAGCGGCCTAGTACCGGAGGAATATGTCCGTCTTATTCGTGACATTGAAGGCGGGATGTCAAGCCTGACCGGCCATCTTGCTGATGGACCGGGAACGCCCAATGATGTAGGCACACCAACGCAAGCTGAGCACACCAGCCAACCTTTATTACCAGCAGTCACACACGCCTCGCAACCAGCACATACACCGACGCTGAGCAATCCCACAAACGGCTATCACCAACCGATTGTCTCGACATTTTCAACCTCGAGCAGAGACCTAGATCCCTGCCCGCAACATCTACTAGGCCAGCACGGCCAGCCACCTCCCCAGGTCGTACATTATCACGGCCAACGAGGAGGAAGTCAAGCCAACACTCCCACTGCTCAACACTCGTTCAACGAAACGCCATTAGCTCGCAGGGGAAGCCAAGACGCTAAGCGCAGCTCAGCATCTACGAAGACGCAAGTGCTCGAGACTCTACCTGATGCGAGGATGAAGTCTCCAACGCAAGAATCAGACTCTGAAGAGGATGAAGAGACCCCCAAACGATGACGTTAAGGAAAAGAAGTTAAACATCAAAATTACATTGAGAGGCAGCAAGATGTACCTGAAATGTCAGCTTATACGTCCGAGATACTAGACTTTCGGTCCTCTCCACTGGTTCTTACCGGTTATCTTTTTGACCATGTAGGAGTTGTATGGAAGAAAAGTAGCCTTACACGAACAATACCCGTTATCTTGATGGTCTGTAACGTGCCGGCGTTTAACACTGTTTCCTCCTTTTTCCTCTTTGGTCCCTCCACGGGGTCTAAAATTGATCCCTTCTGATAACAATAGCCTTATGAGTTAGCGCAACACATGCTCAAGGCTACAAGGAGATAGAATCGGACGGATCGGCATTGGGTAAGGTCGTTAAGCTTACATATGCTTGCTGCATCGGGGATAGACAAAGAATAGGAGTTGCAAGATGCTAAAAAGTACATGATCACATGATCAGAAGATGAAATGAGTACTAAGATGATTCGTATGAGAGAATGTCCCACTCATTTCTCATTGACGTGAGGCCATTGACATGGCCGACCAGGGTGCTTACTGACTACTTCCTATAAGCTACGTCAGGCAGATATTTAACACGGACATTTACTACGCGCCGTAACAGACTAACCTAAATGCGTGTGCTTCATTTGCAATCGTGGCTAGCCTAAGCTCATGTTATCGCCGGCGACTGGGTAAAGCGGTGATTTTCCGCCGAGGAGCCATAGTTAGCACGATACATGGCACCTTGAAAGGCGTCAGCCCTTAGAAAGGATCATGCAAGAACGCGTCCTGCGGTAGAGGCTCGCGAGTAAAGGGGATGTTTTCGAATAAGTTATCACACTCCGTAGGCTACACGGCCTTAGCTCGCTTCTGCTCTTCCCATTGACCTAATATTGGTTAGTTAGCTTTACATTACTTGCTTTGTCGGACGCCCCGGTTTGTTTCCTCGTCTTCGTTGAGCTATTTTTTACACGCAGGCAGTTATCATGTCTTTCGGTGGTTTAGTCGAGAAGAGGAGGCAGGTACTTTGATTAGGTACCACGAGCGCTTGCTCTACATTACACGACGCAAGAGAGGCACGCGGTGGTTGAGAAAGGGGGTTATATATCAAACGGCCATGCAAGAATTGAAGTCATATATACATTAGATAACACATGATCATCACCCATTAATCAAACAAACACCTAGTTGGTTGCTCTCCTTTCCTCTCTCCCTCTGTCACAAAATACTGAAGTACCCTCCCTCCATCCCCTCACCCCCCAAACTCCTTTATATATATCTCTCTCACTTCCTTCCTCTCATTTCAACCCAGCGACGTAATAATTATAATTGCAGAACCCGCCGTCACCCGGCTGGTCCGAGACGTCGCCGGCGCCCGACGCCGACGCCAGCACCGTGCCCGCACCGTCCAGGACCTCGAGCTTCTGCGCGCCGGTGCGCAGGCCCGCGACGGCGCCGTAGTTCAGGCCGGTGCTCAGGCCGCGCGTCGCGAGCTCGGAGCCCCCGCTCGAGATGCGCACCTTCAGGCCTGAGCCCGCGTTTGCGCCTACCACGATCGCGTAGTTCACGCTGTCGAGCGCCGCGTCGCTGTACCGCGGCAGCGAGGCCGTGCAGGATTTCGTGACGGGTCGGTACCAGGCTGCGGTGCGGGGGAGGAGAGGGTTAGTGTTTGTGCGGTTACTTTTTCTTTTTTTGTTTTGGGGGGAGGGGTGGGAAGCCAGTTTGTTTGGGGCGTGGTAGGTAGTTGGAAAAGGGGCAAGGGGGAGGGGGGCAGATGAAGTGGATCAACGGATGAGGACGAAAGGAGAACAAGTGAGAGAGGGGGAGAAGTGGGGGCTGGCAATTACGTACCGGCTCCCGCCAACTTTCCGGACCGCGGTTTCATGGCACTCGCGTCGGACCCGGCTTTGAACGCGTCAATGAAGGATGAGATTAGCGGCTGCCAGCCGTCGTGGGGTATTTTCTCCGAGTTGCCGTATTGCAGAATCTCGTCCGTTAGGCCCTCCTTCCAGGTGGGGCCGATGTAGTGGCTCTCGCCGGCGTCGTTCTGGGAGGTGGCGTTAGGTTGTGATGCGGGAATAAAGGGGCTTGGAGGTTAGGCGGGAAGGTGAAGAGGGGGGTGGAAAGGGGGTTTGGGTTGCCTCTATGCTTACCCAGGTTATGACTTCGGCAAACTCGGGAGAGAGGGACAGTATCTGCTCAATACGCTCGGGCAGGTTCGTCTCGCCCGGCTTATACCAGGAGTCACCGCAGCAGTGCTTGTACTGGAGGGGCGAGAGGCCTGGGATCCTGTCAGCATTTCTTGCTCTCCGGAGAGAAGCAAGCCCCTCGCATGGATGGATGATGGAGCACACATACCCATCATGTAAGACTTCTTGGCCGCGTCAGCAGCTTTTTTGACTGCCTCGTCCATCGACGAGGACACGTTTCCAGGTTTGTCCGACTCGGGCGGCCAAGCAGTCTCCCAGCTGAAGACGCCATCAACTGCGCTGCCCCAGTTCTTGAAGAACGTCGCCGGGTCCTTGTAGTAGTTCTCGGCGGCCTCGGGGTTCGGGAGGACATAGGCCTTGCTCTGGTCCTTGAAATTCTTCCAGGCGTCCGGGCCGACCTGGCCGCCGCTGTACGAGGAGACAACGGGCCGATTGTCTGACCCGTACCGCAGGTACGCCTTGTTGTCCTTGAACTGGTCGAAGAGTTTCTTGTGCGCGCTGATATCGCTCGTCGCGTAGAAGTCGAAACTGAAGAACAGCTTGAAGTTCTTAGACCCCGCGTAGTCGAAGAGCTGCTGCGCTGTGTTCTTGACAAAATCTTTGTCCGGATAGCCCACGTTCAGGGCGAAGGCATCGAAGCCGACGCTGGCGGCGCCGTCGATGTCCTTCTTTGCATGGTCTGTACTTGAGTCTACGGTGCCGACCTATGTAGAAACAGGTCAGCTGATAGGGGCTTATACGGGCATAAACCGCAGTCGGAAAACTTACCATGTAGTGAGCGAATACGAGCTTGCTCTCTACAACCGCCTGGGTGAGGAGGGTAGAGCTAGCTAACAGAATAGCTAGGCCCGACTTTACCTTTCCGAACATGGCGACACGGTCAAGTATCTTCGAGGAATTTAGGGGGTTATGGCAGCGAAGGGACAAACTCTGGCCGAGAGCATGACCACAAGGTATTCGACAGAGGAAGTGGTCGCCCTGAATTATATAACGGCCATTGTTCTGACCGAACGGAATATGCCATATTACATCGTTCCTACGTGGCTACAATGACGAAACGTTTGGGTGATTCCGAAGTGCCCGGCCAAGGAGACATGGCCAATATAATATGAAAGGCTCGGGCTAAGGATTAGAAGGCGAAACGACTAAAGCCATTGTGTTCCTGATTCAAGCCACTGTAATCTACACATATTAAACCTAAGGTATAGGTATGGCGCAGTTACCTGCCTACCAGCACATTTTACTAGTAGATATAATAATCGCTTAGGTTGAAAGGCTGATTGGCTCCTCCCTTCATGAGTTAGTTCGTGATACGCAGATGAGTGTTTTGGTTGCATGTAGGGCCATTGCTCGGCCCCTTTTCAATAAGATGCCATGTAGCAGAATGAATATGTTAGGTAACGTAGTGCCTGAGTGCGTAGCATCTTCACCTAGATTCTAGAAGCCATAGGCCCAGCTATACTTCAACCTTCGGTCCCGTCCATGTCATACCCGTAGACTTAGGCATGCAGAGGAATAATCGACTTTCGCCCTTAGACCAGCAATATTTAAAAAGGACTCCATTATGGACAGCATCCTGAAGACTGAAACTTTATTCTCACGGTTAGTAGTATGCTCTTAGCAGAGATGTCGAATCCTCAAATCCTTAAATCCTCTGGCCATGCTGCCATGTGAGGATTTGCTGGGCAGCGGGGCAGCTCCTTGATTGGGTACTAAGTACTAAGTAGGTAAGGCCAAGTGACGATGACAATGATTAAGTAATTATACGCATGCATAAAACCTTGTGACTGCTACGGCAGGTTCCTAATAGGAATTGAGACAACGTTGGAAGACTTGGAAGACAGGAAGAGTATGCGATGGGATGTTGGTAACTTGCAGTGGACGTGCTGACAAGGGGGGAAAGTAGTAAACCGAGGGCTTTCAGGGGTGTGCGTAGGCTGGCAGGTAGGTAACGCGAGAGGGCTGCTGACGTGAGGGCCGGCAACGGCAACAACCCGAAGCAAACCGGCTTCTTCCCCATTGGTTGACATTTATAGACATACCTACCTACCTATTGTGCTACATACTGTGAAGGTAAGCACACCTTAACCTACATATACACGCCTACCTGCTTTAGGTAGGTAAATTCATTAGGTACTGTATATACCCCTGTATATACCCCTGTATATACTATGGCGGTGGTGGTCTATGCGCAACACTTTAAGTTCGGGAATTCCTGCGGCGCTTGGAATTACCTCATCATCATCCTTACAACCCACAAATCCAACAATACGTCCATATCTAGTGGAGACTCGATCTCAGAGTTTAAGCTTATAATAACGCTGTGGTTGGTTATAACTTGTATTCTACTGTTGAATTTGTGGGTTGTAAGGATGATGGAGAGGTACCTAGGCCTGCTAGGTAAATTCCATACTCGCAGTACAATTGCCTCCAGAGATTCCTGAATTTAAGGTGCTGGGCACGGACCACTCCCTAGCAACCCTCGCAAAGGATTCCTTGTACATATGTACTAACCGAGAACCTTCCATAGGTTCAATGTTGTCTCTCCTATTTTTTGCAGGCACCCAACAAAGTAACGTGCCATAGAACTGCGCAGAGCATGACCATTTTCATCCACCGAACATGTAGGTAAATGTGAAGCCGAAGATACCCTGGGTCCAATCTGTCCCTCTTGGACAGCTATCTTCTACGAAGAATTAACCACTGCCAGCGTAACCTGAATGCAAGGGCGCTCAGGTGTCCAAGCTATATCAACGATTCAGCGTCATCCTAGAATATTCATCTCAAGGAGACCTTCACTCACCTGTGTTGTTTGGAGGCGAGTACCGGAACTCATATCTATCGCCAGATGCGGATCTAACGCAGATATGTCCGCCCTCCAAGACGTCGCGAGCCTTGAAAGCCAATTCCGTTTGTACAGCATCTGTATCGGGATTGCAGCCGTATACAACATCGTAATAAGCACGAGGGTCTCCGCGCTCCGTCATGAACATTTTTGTCGTGTTATCCTCCGGTGAGTACTACCCATGGGCTCGCGATTAGTCTTAGTTTAACGACAAGACGACATGCGACAACGTACTTCTCCATTGATCACCGCACGGATTAGAGGCGGCTCATCAAACGTGATGACACCGTCCACAAGCGTCAGCGCGCTTGTTGCATTCCCAGCCGGACTGAGATAGAGGTGCTGGTCCCCGCCGCCGGACTCCCACAAGTTCATCATATGATTATGAACGTCCGGGTATGATGCATTCTGCAGTTGGATCGCGAATCCCTGTGTGATGTTATTGTTCAGGGGAGCATCACTTGGTAGTTCACACGCCGTTGTGATGGCCGCCGAGGCGAAGAGAAATGAAAGAAACGGTGTCGACATTGTTCAAAGGACATGCTATTTGACTTGGCTGAAGAACTGATTCAAATGGGCAGACTACTGCAGTTTATTATCTCCAAAGGTAGGTGATGTTGGGCCATCGGCTCGATGTGACTTTGCCCCGCCAAGACCTAATACGAGGTCCTGCATTCTTGATATCTATTGCGCATCACGAGACGCTACATTCAATATAGCCTCCAGCCCAGGCAACTGTCAGACCTCTGGCCAACAGCTAAATAGGTAACATCTAAGGTATGTAAGACGCCACCACTGCATAACCAGCCTTCGGTAGTATTGCGACAAAGCACCTTCGAACTACGTAGCGCAATATATATCGCAAATAAGTTAGTTCTATCATCCTATTCGCTTCAGATATTATCATTATTTACATATCTATAAGTCTATTATCAATGTACAAAATTGTCAGTGCCAGCTTCAGCTTAAGTTCTATTTAACCCGAAAAGTCAAAGCCCCGAATGACATTCTATCTTTTCTTCAGCCACTGTACCTTAAGGCTCACTCTTTCCCCCTTAATCATCACCCTTCGACTCTTGAGTCAACGATTTGACTCAGTTATTGGAGCCCAATATAGTTTCAACGCATTCCTTCGCACCCGTGCTACTTTATCCTTGGCACTCCAACCATGCGTGTTGATAGTGGACACCGATCATATTAGAATCCGACCGTATTTCAACTCTTGTTCTGGACGTTCTTGCTCATAGCCCGGATCTTGTGACCATAACGATAACCCAGAAACGGTACGGGAGCCATGATAGCCATTATGCAACCTAGCATGGTAAGGGTGTAGTGTGGACCTAAGTTCTCATACATTGGGATCGAGGCCGGGATCAAGGCGCCGGAGACGACGTAGCGGGTGAAAGACGAGAAGACAAGTGCTGATGCAGCATACGTCGTATAGACGAAGCATATGTATAAGTAAGTCGTCGTGAAGACGGTCACGAGGCCGTAGCCAAACACAAATGAGCCGACAATAGGCGACCATATGCTGACACCAGGCTAGCGAGGGTTAGTATATATGGTGTTCATCATAAATAGGGGGAAAGCATAAATGTTATTGAACTTACGTAACATGTCCAGCCCATCCAAAATAGGGCGATTGGTAGACAAAATGACCCTCCCATCATCGACCAATACATACACACTTCGGGTTCTACAACTTTGCCCTCCGCCTCGGCTTTGGCGACGGCCTTCTTGGTCCAACCATACACGATCGGGATGAGAATCAACGCGACACCGTCTCCGGCAAGCATACCGCACCAGAGTATGTAGGTCAGGGGTTCGGAGATACCGTAGGTTTCCATGAAGATATACGGGTATCCGTTCAGAAACGTGAACAAGACGATATAGAGGATTGTCAGATAGAACGAGAAAACCAAGATGATGGGCTCGGTGTAAGTCATCAGAAAGGGACGATAGACGTTGGTCACTAGATGCTGGCCGAGCGTGCGGAGAGAAGCGTGCTCGTTGACCTGATAACGCGAGTCGCCCGTAAGCTCACGGAAGTGTCTCGCCTTCCACTCCAAGATTAATGGCTTGTACGTCTCCGGCAGAGACAGTATGACCACTACTAACGAAAAGCCCGATATTATCAGCGAGATCCAATCGGCCCAGCGAAAGCCGACGCCGGGCAGGTAGGCGCCGATGATGGGCCCGGCTATCGGGCCCGCGTACGCGACCATCGTGTAGAACGGCAGGCCGAAGGTCATGTGGAGAGGGTTCCATATGTCGGCAATGCTGCCGCCCGTGCACGTCAGCGGCGGCGAGCCGAAGAAGGACGCCAGGAAACGGAACGCAAGCGCGGCTCCGAAGTTGGGCGCCAGCGCCTTGGCCATGGTGAATATCATGAACAGTATTATACTGCCGATATAGACCAGGTTGCGACCGAACGTCTCCGAGAACGGCCCTGCGAACAGTGAACCCACGCCGAAACCGATTAGGTAGATGCCTGCTCCCATACTAGTGTAAGCCTCGCGTTCCGCCCAATCACCTGGTGGTTCAGGTAGGTAATTCGCTAAAGAAAAGCTGTCATACCCGTCGTCATGGATCCTGCTATCGGGCCAACGCCGTAGTACTCATCGAACGCGTTGGTCACCGGCGCCTCGATGGAGGACGGGATACACAGCGCCGCGCCGATGACCGTGACGATCACGGTGCACCACCACTTCTTGACCAGACTCCAATTCTGGGGGTTGTGAGGATCGTCGTCCTTCCAGCCTACCAGGAACGTGACTTTCCCGTCGTGCTCGGCCGGTCTTGAAACCTGAACGCCGGCCACCATCCGCGGCGGTGACGGCTCTTCGTCTTTCTCATAATCGCTAACCTCCACGGTGTCAGGGGTCGAACTGCCTGTCGAGGAGTCCTGTGGGTTAGGCCGGAAAGCTGCTAGATCTCTTTCCACGGCTCCTCGTAGACGGCGGTACTGGAATATGGACTGCATGATTGTGAGACGGCGGGCTGCAACGGTGTGTGTGAGGGCGGTGGCGCAGAGAGGGAGAAAAAAGACAGGCTTACCTACACCGTCATAAGCAGAGACGGGGGGGGGCTGATATACCAGCACACTCATGTTTATAAGCGGCTATTGAAGTTCAAATTTTCTTCTGACTGTTACTAGAACTGACCGCCGACCCATCAACTGTCCCGGATCCGACGGAAGGCATAGGTCAAGCCCTTGCGGAAACATTGCGGACCGGAGTCAGGTTACACGGGCCGGAGTCAGGCTTCGCAAGCTTACAGCCAAGACTGTGATGAGGCTCACTGACGATCTCGGGTCTCCCCAACCAATTTAGAGCTTCGGCTGGTAGTCAGCTCCAGTTGATAGGCTGACGTGAGGCTGTTCCCCCACCTCCTAGTTTTGGGGGGCAGGGGGGTTCGAGTTTTATCTACTTTAAAGCCGTCAGGTTCGGTTCCAGTTCCCCCGGTTGTGTCTGCTTTCTTACCATCCTTTGATAGTTGTCTTATATTCGGTGATTTACTTGTTCGTACCGGACGCCACACAGTACCCATTACGAAGACAATTCTAAGTCGAAGCCTTTAGATAGGATATATGAATTGAGATATGATGAGTGATTTAACTTTGGTGGTAAGTAGAAGAGTTAGAATAGAAGATAGATGTGATAGGTATATTGACATATGTAGTCATAGGTAAACGTATGGACATACCGATTATTATTTCCTCATATTTCAACAATGACCCCTCCGATAAAACATAGGAGTAAACACAAAGACTTTAATATGCAGTCGAGTCCAGGACTATTACCTACCGAGATGAATGGGCTCAACCGGTCCTTTTCAGATGGCACCATTAGTTCTGGTGGGTATCTCTCCCGGGTTACGTTATCCCTTGGCCACGTCAAACGTGTTGCATGTGACAATAGAGGTTAATCCAACTTCCTGGATCTTTTTATACATGGAGGGTGTAATCAAGATAGGCGAAGGCATGATGGCATGCTCTGCGTACATCATCCATGACTGCCTAATCGGCCAAAATATAACTAATAGAGCGGTGATAAGCTTAAAATATTCGGACAACCTAAATGGTGAGAATTACAGTGTGGCTGCAGCTTACCCGTAGGTAAGCTAGGTAAGCATCTTACCTGTTAACGGTGAATTTCTAGATTTTCCACAAGCTTGACAAGTATTATATAAACTTATATTTCTTGTAAACTCATATTTCTCGAGTCTCAGATTCAAGTTCGCCGGATCCTTTCGGCTAGATCCGCCATACATCCGGCGGAATCAGATCGCAAAACATTACCACCTCGTTCGCTTCCTTACTCATCGCTATCATAATCATCATCACTATTATCATCGAGCAAAGCCCCCCACGATAATAAGACGAATAGTTTGCTTTGTCAGCGGTATTCGGTCAGTTGATCAGGCACTCTCCCCACAATACCATCGAGGTTAGGTCCATCAGTTTTCACCGGATAACTTTGTCTAGAAGCGTACAGGCCCTCGTAGCCATTCATTCACATGGTGTAATTTAGGGTTGAGTGCATTAGCCTTCTACTATGAATAATGAATGAGTGGTCGTCGTAAAGGTCCACCAATAATGAATGATGCTTGGCCACCTGTTGGTACCGCTCGCCAATTCATGCAGGCGTCCAGAACCAACATGCGAAACGTACATGAAAGAAAGTGCTGAGTAATTCGAAGAATACGGCCGCCGGGAATGTAAAATGTAAGTGACAAGGATCAGGGGTCAGAGAGCGGCTCACCGCCGGTGAATTACCGCATTCCAGGGTAATAATTGTTGTTGTCTATCTTGTCTAGCGAATGTACATATCGTAGCATAGCAGTTTTATGCGGGTTATTTGTTAGCCTGGGTACGCCTCGGCGAATGACTATTGGAGAACCTGAAACGAATCATTAACTGGTAAACATCTTACATGGAGGTTAGAAGCTTGACTATTCATCCCAGACCCCCATGAGACCCTTTCTAGGAGGCTCAAGCTAAGTCTACTTTGGGACAGGGGTAATGACACACATAAGCTACCTCGCTGCTTCGGCAGAAGCCGCCTCGGACGAGTCCAGATCCCTATTATAGAATGATAAGAATACAACTGCATATCGCCACGAAAGGATTCCTGAATGTTGTGTAAGGGCGAATGGAATAGCGGACCTGAGTATTACCTCCCTGTGGTTGATGATATGCAGAAAGTAAGCTCATACTTGAAAAGGGAGGGGGGAGGGTGAGGGGAGCTTCAGGATTCGATTTGTAAAAGGAGATTTGTCGCCCGAAATTTCGGAGAATTGGAGATAAATTAATGAAGAAGGTGTCACTGGATTTGATGTGCCATTATCGCAACCACATACCTACAACTATGCAAACCAGAACAAATGAGAAGCCCCAGAAGCCTCTCCATACTGGCACCTGGTCACCTGCTGAGGACGGACGCCTTCGGGAAGCAGTAGCAAAACACGGAACGCGATGGGTGGCCGTAGCTAATGAGGTTGGCACGCGCAACGGGGACCAGTGTGCTAAGAGATGGAACGAGAACTTGAATCCGGACTTGGACCATAGTCCATGGACTGCACGAGAGGTGGGTGTCTCCAAATATACCCTACTGCCCCAAGTTACGTAGGTGGGAATGACGACAGCTTCCACGCTCTCGCGATATACTTAAGGCAAACTTGCTAACTGACTGGCCCTACGCGCCACGATATTAAAGGACAAGCTTCTCCTGCATCTGGTGGAAGTATACGGGCACAACTGGAAATTTATGGCCAATGGCTTTCTCGAGGCACGCGCCCCTCTGGCTCTCAAGAACCGTTATTCCCTCCTGATGCGTCGCTTGAAGCGTCAGGGGGCGGGGAAACAGCTATCTTCCTCTAGTACAAGCGGCAACACATCACCGACTGTTTCGTTCCCGTCTCAGTTTCCCACATCTTTCGATCACAGTTCAGGCACATGCACCCCGTTTCCTTTCGAAGATGGCGAGTCGGGTAACAATAGCCCCTTTCGCGGCTCGCTGAGTGGCACCGAGGGCGAGATAACGCGGCCGAATAGCTTGGATTTGACCAATATGTTTGGCGCCACCACTGTTGGAACGACGGATCAAAGCATGGGGAATCATCAACACTTGCCCACAGCATTCGGAAGCATGGTCGCAGGAGATCACCATTACTCCCATGATACAGCACCGATCACATGGGACGACCAAGTCTTCTTTGGGAGCGATGCATTGACCGGTGATGGATCTGGACATAGCGGCTATGAGGTAGACAATGCATCTAACGGTACGGCGATGCTGGTTCGTCACGCACTGGAAACGGGTAGACATCCCGAGGGTGGTCACGACCAAATACAGAGCGCTGTAGCCCAGAATAGTGCCGACAATGCGATAGAGTACTCGATTACTTGTCAAAGGGGTAAACTCAAGAAGGTCGTGCACCACCTCGTCGACGCAGCGGTGTCAGATACCTCCGCATCATCAGCGGGTGATCCGGTAACCATGACGTTACGACTCAAGTCTCAATGACATTCTATTTTATGAGGGATTTTCCAATTTACTGCGACTCGGCGTTTCAAGGTCACGGGGTTACTAGATAGAAATGTAGGTTGACAACGACCTCCGAGGAATCACGGCGCTTAATGAGTCTTTGTTTGGTTAGATAGATGAGATGCGTCGAGGGCAATTCGAAGATGGTGGCGGAGACATAGTTAACCTCATGTTAACGCGGTTTTCTGTAATCTAGTATTAGAATCACTTTCCAGAGTCTAGCCCTTCTGAGAGGCTGGATCAATTACAAGTCTAATAGGTTTCATCGACGCTGTATGCTCTACATCGCGGAATCTCTCGTGAGTATCTAAAGCGAGACGGGTAATATAGTCCAAATTGTTCGTCTGCGTGTAGACGAACGTCTCCACAGGCTCCTATACCCGACATCTATCTAATAATGATAACATAATTTGCCTTGTTTACTTCAATAAACACCTCCTATAACCTAACTGGAACCTAATAGCATATTGTCATACCTTATAAGGCGCTATTGCTTGTTCAACAATAGCAGCATCACTTCTGCGACACACACACATACACACACATATATATACATGAATAAGTATACAGATATTATTCCCATATCTCTCTCGGTCGTTGTGACAAATCCAAACCGGAGGCAGCGTATGCAACAAGTCAAGGCTTAGGTGTGCCTTGACTTGATGCTAATCAAAGCATTTTAGGTTATTGACGCATATATTAGTCACCTCCCGTGAGAATTTCCTGGTGTTTCTCGGTGATTCAGCCTAATTAGTCAACCTGTCACCCCTGCTTACCACTTATCGTTATAATGCCTATGTCATGTTATTTGCTAATGAGGCTTTTCTTTATAATTTGAATAACTTATCTCCTAAAAGCCATTACTAGGAGACTTAGCAATAGATTCCAGGGGGCACAGATTTAAGAGGTATTTTAATACCTAACTCAGTAAGGCAAGATGTAAATAGCATTGAGTCAAGGCAGAGGGAAAGAAGAAGAAGAAGAAAAAAAATCCAACTAGACGTGACTTGGTGCATACGCTGACCGGTGGCTAGAAACTGCACAGAACCAACCCCCTGATAGACGTGGATAACGGGTGCCCATGGGAACCCATGCAAGAAAGAAAAATTTCCATGGTTTCCGATGGGAAATAAAGAATTCTGTAGGTACACATACAAGAAATACTAAAAAAATGAAATAATATTGAAATAACCCTTGTACCACTACTATCGCCGATCACTTACCTATCGCCGACCAGTGACCACTACCACCATCATTATTACCATAACTATTACCACTACTACCACTACTACCACCATTATTACCTTTGATAAAAGCTCATGGGAAATCGTGGGTACCCATGGGACTGTGGGAAATGACTTGCGGGACGGGAATGTTCATATCTACCCCTGATAGAACCTCCGATGAAAAATGGGCATCAGATTATTCAAGCTGGCTCTAAATATCTTATACTAGGTTATATCTCGGAAATAAATTTACTGCGGACGTTCATTATTACCCTTAGACTAAGTTTCAGTATAAACTTTCGATGTTATATACGTTGAGTCCCTTAGGGTTTCCCATCGTTGTCTTCGTCCGAAAAGTCATAGAGGTAACAAGAGTCTAGAAGGAAACGATGGATGAGGACAACTTGCATAACAACTCGATTCTTAGTTCTTGCGAAATGATTGATACATTTTCATTTCTATATGAGTGTGGCCGACTACACCTCTCCGAAACCTGAATTAGATAACGAAAGCCGTTGCGGCCCAAGTATTGCCATACTTCTAGTCTAGTCTAAGTTGATATAATCTATTCTAATCTTCTTGACCCAAAATCTAGTGTATTCTCCCTTCCAAACATAAGAAAGCAATCTGCAAGCTTTGTAACCTCGGAACACCGCCTGCCCCAACTTAGACAAGGATAGGACTTGTAGGGGTTATCTCGACAGCCGAGACTTGCGAAACAATCTTTTCGCTATTCGAAACCTTCACATTCACAGTCGCTGGGGCAAGTTCCATGTCCATCTCGCTTGGCCACCAAGTATGGATATTCTTCCTGTACCATTCTATTGTGGCCTTCAGACCAGCGTCGAAACCGGTGTTTTGTCGCCATCCAAGGCGCTCAAGTTTGGATCCATCGACACGGTAGTCATGGTCGTTGAAGGGGCGGTCGGAAATCCATGCTAGCCGGTGGCGGAAGTCGGCCTGGGGGTTGCAACCGAAAGCCTCGAGCATGCGCACCGCGACCTCGAGGTTCGTAACCCCATAAGCCGACCCGATGTTGTACGCCTCACCGTCGACGCCCTTGTGAAGGATCGTGTCGAAACCGTCAGCGGCGTCGGCGCCGTACAGATACCGCCGCTGGTTTAGCCCAGACCCTTGGATCGTGAGTGGCTGGTTCTTAGACAGAAGGCTGAAGAATCTGGGGATGATCTCTGTATAGCGGTTAGTGATTCGTGTTGGTGACTTGCGGGAAAGAAAACTCACTTTCAGGATACTGGCAGGGTCCGTAAACATTGTTGCTCCTGACGATTACTATTGGGATGTTGAACGACTTGGAATACGCGTGCACATATATCTCGGCTGCTGCCTTAGAGGCCGAGTATGGGTTGGTGGGGAGGAATTGCTTGGTTTCGTCGACAAACTCATCGGGTGTCTCGCCATATACTTCGTCGGTGCTCACATGCACGAAACGATTGATGCGGCCATGATGCCGGACGCAGTCAAGCAGGTTCTGCGTGCCGATGACGTTGTTAAGCGTGAAGCTACCCGGGTCGTCAAACGAGTTTTGTACGTGCGAAGAGGCCGCGAAGTGCATTACGCAGTCGATGTTGTTGGCTGACAAGGCTTCAGAGACGGCATCATGATCTATGATGTCTCCCTGGACGAATTTGAAGTTGGGAAACGACTTCAAGCAGCTAATATTTGCAAGAGATGCGACGCGATCCAGTTTATCGAAACAGACGATGTTGTACTCGGGATATTGAACCGTCAAGTGACGAGTGACCCAGCTGCCACTGTTGGGGAATTTATGTCAGTCAATAATATATGATAAAGACTACCGAGATATGCTTACATGAATCCGGCACCGCCAGTTATCAAAATGTTCTTGACATCGCTTCGAGGTTGGAATCTGGTAACACCAATGAGGCTCAGACTGTCTTGGTCGCTCTTGTTCTCGAGAACTGCAGACACAGCTTTCCATTTAGGGCTGTCTGGTGGCGTACTCTCCGACAGAGCAATAGAAGGGTTGGAGGAATCCATCTTGAAAGTATGCATCTTCACGGTATCAACTATATCAAGTATGAAATTTTCAGTGACGGAAGTGCCTGTGCTGAAGAAACCACAGAGTTTGGGATAGACGAGGATTGTTTGGATCACTCAAAGCTGCGGAAGATTGCACACAATATATCTTCATTTTTCTGGTAGCCTCTCTTGCGCTACGGAGAAACTTATCTATCTATCAACTCTGAATTACTCTGATAGAATGAACGACTTGCAATCCAACATCCCATCTTCACTCTATCGGAGCTGCCTAGACGCAAATACCGCAGAATCAAACTAGTTTCACCGAGAGAGACTAGAAACAGATGTTCTAGACCCTCTTGTGGCAAGACTCGTCTATGAGTTACGGTGAGAGCTGACTGATGCAAGGCACATTTCCCTGAGATATCTTTCACCGGGGATACCCTTGATAAGTGATTTACCTATTATTAATGACTCCGCAAGATAATCAACCACGACATAATCACAAGATAAACATATCACTTAGTCAAGTTTGACTATTCTCAGCCCTGTTTAGCTGAGTAAGCTATTGGTTGGATGGTGGCCGTCGACATATCTTATTGGTCCACCACACGTTTCGGTAGCTACCCCTATCTTGGTTCAATGCACATGGCAAATTCGCCGTGAAGCAGTGAACGGCAGATTGTTAAACTCATCACATCAGAGTTATGATATTATGTCACTCTAGATATGCAGTAAGATTGAACACGTTTGCATATACCGCCATCAAGGGTCTTCCACCCAGAGTAATGGAACGGAGTCAGTGTATCAAACTAAGCTGACTGGTCCGGAGTTAGATTTGAAAAGATCGAGGTAGACGTTACCTTGGATTTTATCTTAGACGAAACTGATAGTAGGCCTTATATAAGGCATATAGAAAACAATACCGCGAAACATACTATAACTGCAAACGCAGCAATTGTCAGAAAAGCTTCAACACAAGCTCCTTGCTATTACCACCTCTCCAGACTTTATATTATATTGATTCTATAAACAACTCAAAATGGCTATTGGAACTGCTCCACGCGTCTTCTTGGTATTCGGTATGCCCTGTTCAAATGGCCTCTTGAGGCTCGTAGTTCAGGAAGCGTGACTCACTCGTAAACAGGGAACGGATATATTGCCACGCAGATCAAGGAGTTACTTCAGGCATCCGGCAAGACAGTCATTACGGCCAAGGCCAGGACTGAGAACCGGGAGCAGGTCTTGAGGTGCGCAAGTCCTACATTCCAGACTATATCCTCTCTTAGGACAGCTGGGAAATAGCCACACACCCCTCCTACTTAGCCTATTATGTACCTACATACCTTACTAACATGGTGTCAGTGAACTGATCACCCACAAGCCCACTCATGTCATCAACTGTGCTGGTGTGCGAGGAGTACCGAATGCGGACTGGTGCGAGGATCACAAGATCGAAACTTACCGGTCCAATGTTCTGGGTGTGTTCAACGTAGTTGATTGCTGCTTTCAGCAGCGCATCCACGTCACTCACTTTGGATCGGCCTGTATCTACGACCGACCGCCGGCTCAGCTGACGACATGCGCTCCCTTCACCGAGGAGGAGGAGCCGTTCTATGGCGGGTCGACGTACTCTCGCTCGAGGCTGCTCAGCGAGCTGTCCATCCGCCATTACCCCAACCTGCTGCTCCTGCGCATTCGCGTGCCGATCGCTGCCGACCTGCACCCCGGAAACATGATCCCCAGGCTGTTCAAGTTCGAGAAGCTGCTAAACCTCCCGGGTTCTGGCACTGTTCTGCCAAATCTTCTCCCCGCCGCCATCCTGCTGGCCGACAACAGCGAGACGGGTATCTATAATTTGGTTAACCCACAGCCGTTTACGAACAACGAGATCATGGAGCTGGCTAAGCAATACATCCGGCCTGACCTGAAATGGGTCAACTTCGAGCTCGAGGACATGCAGAAGATCCTGAAGGCCCCGCGGTGCAACGCCGTGGTGGATTCCAGCAAATTGGTCAGAAAGTGCAAGGAGTTGGGGTATGAAATCAAGGACACTCACGTAGCCTTAGAGGAGGTGTTCATTGATATGAAAGCAAAGGGATTGTAAGGGTCAGGTGTCGTTTATTCAAAGGAGTTTGACTTAGATGCGGGCGAACAGCTTCATTGCAAGTAATGAGAGGGAGGCGAATTTTTCGTTTAGACTGCTTAACAGTTTGGCAAACTGACAGATTGGCATCACGCATTGCGGTTTTTATCAGGTACACTCGCATACGATACAATACTTTATAGACATATAGATCAGCGGGCAGACGAAAAGATGGTTCGGACCACCCCCTTGCTTGAAAATCCACAAGTAATACACTCGATCAATGAAACATTCGTCCCAAAGATTTATTCATGAATATCGAATAACTTAGGATGATATCAGTTTAATAAAATCTTCCGTATAATGACACGGGAATTTCGCAGAATCATTACACCTAGTTGAGCTCTATCGTGCTGATTCACTAGTCTTAACTCAGCGATGCGCATCAAGTAGCCAGCAATATTGGTCGCTAGCTTTGAGGCCAGCAGTTAAAATAGAGACGCAATTAATTATAAAACATATTGATCACAGCCAAAGTTAATATCAAAGTTTATAATGAGAAGAGGTCTTGATCGAGTCTCTGACTTGCGTACTTACGGAGAGAGAAAAGGGGGTGGGGCTATATACGGTAATAAACTAGCGCACCCCCTGGCTGGACCATCTGACTCCGATTTACCATCTCTTTATATCAATACAGTAAGAGTACTGGCTTAATAAGGCTTGATTGATCTGGAGAAACCCAGACACATCATTAGTAGTTTTTATAAGTGCTTGCTGAACATGGTGACTAGGAAAGATTTCCGGATTCGATGCTACGATCTTATGAACACTGTATATTTGGCAAACGCATCTAAAACCATCTTGCAATTAAACTTTTTCTGCCCCAAACGCCCATTACTGGATTGACAGGACACCAAAACTCTCCTCTATTAATCGCAAGGTTCTGTTGGATACCGCAAGATTACAATGGCGTACCGCAGCGTTAAGAGTGCTTCAACTTCACCTCTCCGATTCCCCATCTGCGAAGTATCTATCGGGCACGTCGACATCCCACAACGGTCTCTCAACCAGGGCCACCTCGAGCGCCTGCGGCGAATTCTCATGCGTAGCTTTTTCATCAACCCCGTTTGCCACTTCGCCCTCCTTACCCGTAAGTGGCACGATCCCTAGAATCGGCCGATACTTGGAGGTATGCCAAAAGGCCAAGCCGCCGCTTGATTGGGGCTTGGACGCCGACTTGCCCTGGGCGCCCCGGAGTAGTGCCAGCTCACCTTGAGCATCCTCGTCCGACTCTTCACTTTCACTGTCCTCTGCGGGTTGGCTAAGCTCATCTTCATCCATCGGGTCGGGCAAGGGGCCATCTAAGGGAAGCTCTTCGACTTCTTTGCCCTGGACGTGACGTAACACTTTCGTGGGCCCCATAGCTCCTACCTCCATCTTGCTGCCAGCACCACTGTCGGGTCCTCTTTTCCGTTTCGTCCCTTGTTTCACCAATCCACCATTAGCAGCGGACGGCTCGGTCGGGGCCGGCTCTGCTAGGTCTTGAGACATATCTAACATAAAAAGAAACGTGTTACCATAGAGCCAGACCCTGTTGCCTGACCAGAGTGCCCCCTTCACAAGGTCACGGAGATTTCGAAACTCGACCGGAAATCGCGATATTGGATTCCGTCTAGACCAGGGTGTGATGGAACCCAGACTCGGGTGAAATACAAGGACCTGAGGTCTAGCAGTGATAGCAAGGAGTAAATAATCATCTAAAGACGCCTCATCGCTTCCGGGGGATGAATTCGCAACCGGAACATGATTGGAGAATGTGAGGACAGTGGGTGCGGCGTTGAGTCTGGGGATGAGCGAGCTGTTCCGATTGCGAGTCCACCGCAAACCTCCTTGTTCATTATCAATTTCTTCGCCATCCTCGCTATCGGATGAACTGTCGTCAGAGGGCGTGCCGTCATGGCTCCCATTAACACCGTTCTGGTGGCTTGAACGTGAGGGTCCCAATACCCAGGTATCGATGTAGCCAGCTAGGTCCGCAACCGCGAGCATCTTGCTATCCGGAGAAAATGCAACGTGAGTCATCGTTCGGTCGTACTGACCCAGACCGCCCATAACTAGATGCTTGGGTATATTTCGTTTAATGCGCCGTAATCGAATCACTCTGGGATGGATTACTGGCTTGGTCTCTGATTTCGTGTCTCGCAGTATCGGTAGAACAATGACCTTGCTTCCTGTTTGAATGAGGCACAGCCATTGCCCATCTGGTGAGATTTGAACCCGTGTTGCACCTTGCGCAGCGATATCCTTATGCAGATCAACTTTAGAAATCTTAATTTCATCCCTTTTTCCATCACTCCTAGGCTTGAGGTAGAAGGCCTTGATGTCTGATGTTGTTAATACCATAAGCAAAGAGCCCTCCTCGTTGATCGTGGCCGATGTGATGTTGGCTTCGCCCTTGATTAGAATTCGCGCTAATAATTTCCGATTCTTGTCAACGCCAGTCTCGCCATCTGCGAGGTTTAGCAGGTCCCTTAGCGATCTTTTCAGTCGCCAGATATGAACTTCTCGCTCCCACCAACTGACTATCAATCGGTTTCGCGATGCGCTTTGAAGTGGGGGGTTCTGAGGCAGATGTGACAAAGCCCGGTGGTTTTCCATGCCGGCTTCTTGTAAGGGCAGTACGATCGGGCTTGCATCGGGCCCTGGAATAAGTTAGTAATTGTGGTTGGTTGGAACCAAGTAGACGAACCTCCTGAAACTACAACGCTGATGCCGTTTCCCTCGAAAGATGCCATCGTCTTGACATCATGACTGTGGTATCTTCTGTGCCAAACTTTCCCCCATCTTGAACCGGATCCTGTCGTCTTCTTGTAGAGGACAGTCCTACGGTCCATCCCGCCGCTCATAATTGTCGAGCCATCCGCACTAACAGAAAGAGATAGAACGTCCTGTTTATGTGCTTGCAACCTCTGTGCCTGCGTGTACGTCTTCCCGTCCCAAACGCAGACCTGACCGGTGGAATCCCCTGAAACAATGTCTCGCCCATTGAGACATTTGACAGACCACACGATAATCTCCTTGGCACCACCGGCAAGATCCGAGCCCAGCGTCATCTTTCTCAAGACATGGCCATTGCGCATGTCGTAAACCCGAATGGCGCTGTCCGAGCAACCGACAACGACGACGTTGCGGTTTTGGAAGGCGATGCTGACCATCTTACTCTTCTTAGAAGACGATCTCACGAGTATACGGTTGAATATCAGGTCGTCGTCGTCGATGGAATAAAGAACGAGGCTCCCGTCCATTGTGCCGGCGACAAGATTTTTTCCGGTCCGACTTACGGCTGTCGTCGACTTGGTCTTATCGTTGTTCTTCGATGTACTGACAAACGGTTGAGCCCCAAGACACCAGATGTCTCCATGCATTCCGCTTGCCTGCTTCTTTGGCCGTCCCTTCTCAAGATCCCACTCGGTGACGGTGCTCGTGTAGCCAATGCTGAATAGCCTCGACTTGCCGGTGAGCTTTGTGCCATCTTGCAGGACTTGATCAGGCTCGGTGACCCATACTAGGCCGTCAATGCTTCTATCCTTTCCTCCATGCAGGATTGTCTCTTGATGCCACACTCCATTCAGCGGGTTCCAGATCTCGATGTCACCGTTCGCTCGGCCGATCGCTAGACGGACGGGGGCTGTTCTCTGGTGTCTGGAGAGCGTCGGATAAGAGAATGCGACGGCATTGATGGCGGAGGGCGGGTATGGCACAAAGCGACAGCGGTGAATATCCATTGTTGCGGCTTCGATCTGGGCCGGTCAGCCTGAATGAAGAACATCCAGAGCACCTGCAACTTTTTTGAGATGGGGCGTAAAGTAAACTTTTTTTTTCCCCTGGTCCCCTTATCCACCTTATCGCTGAAATTTAAGATGTGGTCAGTGCATTTACCGCATCGCTACCCCACACTAGTTAACTTACCTTGGCTGCTTGGCAGCTGCATAGGTACCTAGGTATTAACAGATCTATCAGCAAGTAATGTAGCTAGGAGATCGCTGTTTTCTTCTGTATACTTATACATCATGTATTGTGCCGGATGTTCATCAGGTTAAGTTACAGTAAAGAGTTAGTTTTGTTTCCCTCTTCCTATTATCATTTGGTGAGTTTGAAAAGTTAGGTATATTCGGATAAAAGTGGAACCTTGACAACACTTATTAGACTCGCATCGTGAAGCAACATCAAGAGCCTAAGAGCGGTTAATTAGGTCGACAAAGACGCGAGTATGCGGTAATAGAACGCTGATATTTGCATTATGAGATACATGATTATTGAGACAGCAGTCTATACCTCCTAATGAGCAAGATAATAAACATATTAGTCCCAATGTTATAATATTCATTCAGCTTATACAAGCCCTAGTCATGTAGTATTAGGTAACATATACCGTGCCGGCCTTCAATCCAGGCTCTTCAATCAACACTCGTTAATGTTCTAGAGGTCGGCTACATGTCCGGCTGTTCGGAAGCGCAATCCCAACCACTAAGGAATCTATCAAAAAAAAAATCACATCAAGCCGGCAATCTATTCCACACAACCCACCATGGGGCGTATAATAGAACTACCGCTAGGGATTACTATCACTACTTCCAAGAATACATCACAGCTTTCTAGCAAGTATAATATAGTCAGTTAGGGTGATATCACAGTTCACGTAGTTGCTTTTTCCTCTAACTTTATTACTATTAAGTTTCGAATGCATGCCATAGGTACCCGTGGACCTTTTTCGTCTTTCATCTTTATTATATAGTATTTTACTGCTTAGTAATAATATAATTATTGATCACATAAGAGGGTCTTAATTACTTTGTAAGTCTAAGTTCGAGGATTCAAAACGTTTAATGTATAGGAAAGTCAATTGGGGTACTTTCTCAATGGAAAAAACCCTTCGGGCATTGGTTCAATGTTCCATATCCTCCTTGCATTTCCTTCAAATATTGCAGCCCATAGCGGCGCAAGGTCGTTAGGTATATCCCAACCTAGTTCAGCATTCCTTAACCACATCCTAGCAAGGTGCCTTTTGACGAGTTGACTATCAGAGACTTTGCCCCGGCGATGTAAGATTGCCATGTTATTAATGAAGTGGAAGTCTCCTGTCTGAGTTGTGAAGTGGTAAGAATGGGCTTCTGCTATATGTTGAACCACATCCAACGCTTCCTTTTGCTCGGCGGTGCATCTTGGAAAATCCAATGGCCGATGGTATCGTTCACTTTCGAATAATGAATCTGGCTGAAAATTGATAACTAGCCTAGAGTTATGATAGAAAAGTATCGGCCGTCGATGAGGATACGGTCTAGGGTATGAAATATTAGCAGAAAGAGCGCTTTGAGATATTTTCCCCAGGAGTTTCGACCTTGGGAATATGGCAACGTACGCAATGAAGGGCCAATCGGCTCTAGTGAGCGTGTTGATTACGTCAGGTCTGGTCTTAGCCAGCACATTGTATAGAGTATATGCGCTTGACACTACACAGTCACCGCCAGTGAGAGTTGCTGAACGGGTGTGAAATGCTAAAATGTCACCCCAGTCTGTGTGAAAAGGCTAGATGCATATTTAGGAATGCCTGTTCATTTTAACAAGAACCAGAGACTTACCAGGGCGGCAGTCGAGTGCCTTGGGTGCTCGGGCAGAGAAGATCTAGGATACTGAGAAGTACGCGGAATGATATGTGCTAGAAAGTATGTCTTCAGCTAGATCAAATAAATGTGAGTCTTGGTCCTTACTAATCATATTCCCTACTTCGTCCTGCCGCCCTCTTTCTTCAGCGACATAGCTTTGAATGCCTAAAAAGATGACCGTCATCTCCTCTACAGAATACTTCTTATAATTGATGCCACGAATAAGGAAGAATCCTCTGCCGTAGTGCAACTCTAGAGATAGTTGTCGTAGACGAGGCCCTAACTGTGGCAGAACAAAATTGGTGCAATCGACAAGGTCACCATCAAGCTCTCGGCCTATTAATAAGACTTAATCTTGGGAAGAACTCTTTATTATCTAATGTGTACCTACTATAAAAAGAATGGAGCGCATTGTAAATTTCCATCTTATCAAGATTAGTGAGACGGTAGATATAGTCATCATCGGCAATGTCTGCACCAGTCCATGCCAAATCCGATGACAAGCGATCTGGGAGTCCCGTGAGAGCCTCATTTCGCAAATGACTGGAAACATGGCTTTGTTGAATAACAACAGGCCCGTTCGAGCCTTCGGGGCCCCTAGTAGCCATTAATGAAGTACAATTCAGAGTGGATAACGAAGCAATTGAAACTAAAGTTTAGCTGTTTATTATTGAGGGGAACTTTCTTTATTTAAGGCTGTGGTAGGTAGTTAGGTAATAATAAGTCGCTCACTTTCTAAGTATGTGATCAACGTTCGCATACCTACCCCTCTTTCCCCTATCTCGATTCTACCATAGACACGAAATATCCATGTATGTACACCTCGCTTATCCTGGCCAGACTTACCTATAGCTTCATGAGACATATTCATGGTCTTGTAACCCCACTTGTTTTTCAGCCTCATTGGAATAGTGCCGAATAAGCGGTGTTAAGCACATATCATACCTAGAGAGGGGGTGCGCCCAAAGCTTGGTTAGGATTCTGAAGTGATGCTAAATATCAAGAGCCGTCGAGTAAATAAATTATAAAATAATATGTGTAGCTGATGCTGCTACACAAAGGGGCTTGGGTATTGCATTTGGAAAGTTTAGTAGCCAGCCCAAGACAGTCCGTCCACGAAGACTCAAGAGGCACTTGAGACTTCACTAAATAAGCTCAAAGTGCCGGAACCTAACCCCACGCTTTTCCAGTTCCTCCTCTAGCATTCTCGGGTCTACGTTTATGGTTTCCCCGCTGACCTTATGTCTGAAGCAAGTAAACCATCGAGGATCATCTACTGCGCGGTCTCGCTCTATGTGTTCCCACTCGGCTGGAAGAGAGCCTAATCGTGGGTCACTGGCTGTCAACTCCCCTGTTATTTTGTTACGAAAATGAAGGACCGCCACACCCATGGCATCCCGATAAAACTCCGCTATCCAAGGATGTGGAAGAGCACCAAGTATAGCTTCCCCATCCATAATGCCGTGAACAAGACATGGTCCAATAATCTTGAATCCATTCCCTGAGCTTGCAGGTCTACATACCATTGGCATGTGACAACCAAGGAACACACAGATAAGATCACCTAGGCGAAGGTCAGAGCTCTACTATCACAAATTGTAAAAAAATGGTTCGTACTCACCTGGTTCCGTATTTATCGGGGCAAGACCGAGAAGTCCTTGCGTGGTAAACACAAACGAGAGATTTCGGAGGCGTGATGGACGGACCTCTGGTAACATCCCAAGAGAGATAGCATCGGTAGCTAGATCCTTTAAATATTTGCTTTTGAACTCCTGCCAACTTGGATACGAGAGATTCGTTGGATATCGCTCGCGGGTGCAGCCGACCAGGAGGAGATCCAAGAATGCGTCCAAAAGCTGTTCATATTGGCTCCCTGACCATGTTTCGATGCCTAAGGCGTCTGAATGCCGCCAGATTTCAAAGATCCTATCACTCTCTCCAAAGACAGCTCTCTCAGCCCGATGCACCTCACCCACCGAGACGCCTTTCACCCGCAACGTATTAGGAGCTACTAATTCATAGCTAGCCTTTGACATGCCCGCCGCTGTTGAAAAGAAGTTCACTTGAAGGAAGGTATCGACTCCTTGTGACCAGTCGGGTACCCAAGACGGCATTTCCCAAGATGCGGTCCCATAATTGATGTGAGACAAGAGGTCCAGACGACAGGTAATAGCAGAGAAAGCAAGGAAGGCGTCCTTGTAAACATCAATAACAGACTTGCTATGCTGTGGTTTGATTTGCTGCGAGAGCTTGGGAGGGCAAAGGCTAAGAACCCCGTAAAGTTTGTCCCTGGGCTCCGCGCACTTTTGTTTCCGGCTCATCACCATCAACCAGAAGAAATCGTTTAGATACCTGGAATTGCAGACTTCTCTAGCATCCTCCACGATCCCGACTAACCTCTTGGGGAGTGATGCTTTCTCGCGAAGGGTTATAATGGCTCTTCGAAATATATTCCAGGGCATCGTGTCGAAGCCGCACTGGACCTTCGCGTGGCGCGCAAGTCGCGCCTCCTAGTCGTAAAACGAGAGTCAGTAATTGCCTTCTTCAGCAAGAATTATAGGTATGTCTCAGGAGCAGAAGCCTCCATTAGGAAAAGTTGACTCCTAAGACACACAAAAGGGTAAAAAATGACACCCAAATACTGACCTGCTGAACCCACACGCGTTCAAACCACGTCCGCGAAAGAAGGTCCTGGATGGTGTCCCATGACTTTTCGTCGAATGGCAAAGGCACCCGTGGATCGCCCAGTGCTGGCTCAGTCGCGTCAGGAGACGGATACCAGCCATCGAGTGTGTGTTCGACTTGTGAACCCAAATGGGTTAACTTCTCAAGCGCAAGCGGGCTTGAGCTTGAAGCCATGCCAAGCCAGATCAAGACAGCCGCTGACCGGCCATAAATCTTGCCCATCCGTTTGATCTGAAGATCTCTTTCTGACCAATCATCCTGATTGATACAGATTGCGTCTATCCACAAGGTTCGGCTTCGGTCAGTATACCGTAAGTGTCGCAAGGCAATGGCAAGATTAGAACGGATAACAATGGACTGTCGCAATGTTCGAGCTTGTTCCGAGGATTCTTGACCCTCTGGGATAACGTAGACCGGCTCCTTACTCGGGACACGACCCCAAGCATATGACAGTGCTTCATACTCTGGTATCCGGGCATATTCCGGTTGAGCAAAGTATGCACTCTTCGGGAAGCTTTGGGAAGGGTGCTCCCAAGATGTTGCCTTAGTGGTTTTGAAAACGAACAAATATCGACCTTCGATGGTTTCTCTTACAGTCCAGTCATCTGGTAATGTCTGCTGGAGTTCTTTGGTGCTGAGTCTTCTTGGGGGGTTATCGGTCGCAAGTCCGAGCTCGTTTAAGGATTGGTGGCTGATATGAATAAGGAGATCATGATTGAATTCGCCAGGAAGCAGTTTTATCAGCCGAATTTCTTGCTTCTCAACGTCCAACGGCGTGTACTTGAACGGTTTCGATGTGCGCACTACCATTGTTGCTGCTGACCTTCTAAGTGGAATATGAGATTATGGAGTGTGGGAGGCTTCTGCAAGGTCACGGAACACAGGGTGAAACAGAGCCGCGGAAATACTTGGTCATTCAAGATCTTAACCATATAATTAATCACTCACAGACCGGGAGGAATAGGTACCTATTCACAGCCACCTTGAGTTCAAGTAGTCAAACCAATCTCTCGTAATCCGGAGAATCCCTGTGCGGGGTACCGCCGTTTGGGGGGCTATGCTATGTCTGTTTGTAAATAATAGGGCAACCTATCAGGGCCACGCCACTCTTCTCCCTAGCAATACATCTACATCTAACAGGGTGATTGGAAATTCTGCCTTGCCAACTCGCTTGATGAGCATTTCGTATTGGAATATCTGGTGGCTGGTATGTGAATATACAGGTGGCTGGAGGACGCCCCACACCAGTGGCTATATAGGAGGATATCCCCTCCTACCTGTGATACTTTACCTCTCTAACTATCATCAATATAACTGATGTACACACTCATAACCTGCGTATCTATTTCAACATTTCGATAAGGCTGCTACTTACTGTATTACTTAATGCCAATACGAAACTTCATAAGACCCATCTACACTTAGTTCTATAGTGTATTAGGTATATCAATATTTAGTCGGCCTTTGGTGTACGGAGGATCGAAATATTTAGGAGTACTTCAAAAAGGAAAGGAAAGGCACATTGGTGACACATCATATATACTGAGTTCAAGTTGCGCATTAATAAGTTGCTAACAGTCCGCAGATCTCATTCGCGTACAAACAACTTTAGCACTCTTGCAGTTCATGACGGCTAGAATGATCTCATTGATTATTTAGCTGCAAATTTGTATTATTAACTCTCAACTCTTTGAAGTATTATATCTCAGATACGGAAATTTTCCAGACCCGCTTCAACTCCCCTTATAAGTTTGCAGACGCTGATCGGGATTGTCAAATCGAACCAAAAAGCGATTGTGACCTCCCATAGCGAAGCTAATAGCAAAAATCGTTTCATCATAACATGTCCGGTTGCAAAGTCTATGTGCCCAGTGGGAGTCAGAAAGGAAGAAAAGAACGTGGTGGAAACGTAGCCCCTTTCTCACTAACTAGACTCCGAACAGTCGGAACCCAAGGAACCCCCACGTATACGCTGGAGATAAAGAAAATATGGCCATAGAGAAGTAGACGATATCGGTATTCGGAAAGTTAGAGGGCATACTGCAGCTTACTAATGCTCCCCAGGATAGGTGCCAGCAGACTAAAGAAGGCCGTGCTTAGTCCTATCAAGGCAGCTTTTGTCATCCCCTCGGCCACGGATTCCAGCAACATCATCCGACTTCTAGGCATGACCGGCCTCTAGGCTAGGACCGTCGCCATACGAACGAATGGCAGTACTGCCTCTACTGAGGGGGACCCGCTGGCCGCCGTTAGTGGCAACCGTCACACCGGCGCCCGACGTGACACGATGGAGGGTTGGGTCCTCGTGTGTCTCGGCCTCCCCCTTGTCCTCGATAGTGTTCATCTTACTGAGCACCGAGCGGCCGCCATCGGCGTCGCCGGAATGGTCCTGCTCTGGATTGACCGTCTCGTACTCGAGGGCCTTGATAGCTATGTAGAAGGCGGAAGCAAGGAGCGCCCCGAGGATGGGGCCCACCCAGTAGATCCAGTGGTAGTTCTCGAAGGAGGCTAAGACGACGTTGGGCCCGAAAGACCTTGCTGGGTTGAGGCTTCCGCCCGTGTAATAAACGCCCCTATAGAAGATCGCGGGTTAACACCGCGGAGGTAAGGAGGAAGAAGGGCTAAATCTATGCGCGAATGATTCAAAAATTAGAAAACTGGGATAAGTACATTAACTCGGCGATAAATAGAGACAAGCCGATGCCTATAGGAGCGATGAAAGTGGCCCTGTGCTTTTCAGCGGCCAGCATGAATATGGTAAAGACCAACTGGGCCGTGAGAAACATCTATTAGACATTGAGGAGTTAGCGATTATCCAATTCACTGGCTTCAGGGGGTCTTCGAGGTCGTTATGAAGGGCGAGCAAAGGGTCTAGGAGTAACGACTCCTGAAACGACTGAATGAAAAAAAAAAAAAAAAAAAAAAAAAAAAAAAAAAAAAAAAAAAAAAACCGAAAACAAATGGCCCGATACTGACCTCGATGAAGAGACCCTGAACGACAGAGGTACCACCACCCAGGGAGGTTCCGACGGTGAGACCACCCGGTTGAATACCCAATAACACGGCGGACGCGGCAATGCTACCGGCAAGCTGACTGATAATAACCAGGACGCCGCGAAGGTACCCGACGGCGCCGACGATCATCATGCCGATGGTGACGGCGGGGTTGAATAGACCGCCGCTGATGCGGAAGAACACCCACGCGTTGACGGCGAGACTCATGCCAAAGCAGAGGCTGATGAAAAGCAGCTTGGCCGGGTTGGCGGCGAGGTCCTCTGGCCTGTTCACAAACCTGAGTTAGCAAGAGGCCTCTTTTAGATGGCATTGCAAGATCTCTATCTCTTGCCGAGAGTTTGTTTAAAGGACTCTTGTAATACATACTGGCCTTCCTGAGGCGCTTGATTAACGGCGTTAGTGCCCCCCAACGCGAAGAGGAGGAACATGAACGTGCCAGCGAACTCGCTGGCGACGGCCACGACGTGGTTCTTGACAGCCAACGGCAGGAAATCGAGGAGCCAAATCCGATGCTCCTCGACGGACTGAGCAATACTCGGCATCCGGTTTCCCATGGTGGGACGCCGTAGGTAGCTCGGGCGCCGCACCTTTGGGGGGTTCGGTTTCTCCCAGGGACGGCGAACGCTGCTGCTAAGCTGTGCTGATTCCATCTTGGTAGACTAAGTAGCGGATGCTGATGTTGTTTGGTGTAGGTTGAAATTGGAGTATGAATAAAGCCGTAAAGATCAACCCTGCCTGGTTGACCGAGGACTCGAGAACTCAGGGTTACTTAACATTCCTGTAACGGATCCGTGCTTGCGGTGTATTTGTAGAAATACTACCCTCCACCCAAGCGTGGCCTAGCTGTCCCATAATGGCAGCCTACATGGAGACCCAATGACGATGTTGCCACGAGAAATCTGGGGGTAGATCTGAGATAGGTATGTGTGCAACGACATATCTGATCCGATCTATTGTATAATGCGTCGTAGCACTGGTGTGTTATTGTTCTCTGTCGATCACGCTCAACAGCCGGGCAATATCATTCAATGGCTGTTCCTCCGGCCACACAGATATGCTCTCCTCGGTTTCGGCCACCAGCCTGAGTTGACTCTTCACTCCCCGGAGCAAATTTCCCGGTCTGAGAGACCAATGTCAATGTGACCCCTACGTGTGAATCAACTTGATCATGTCGTGCCAAGGTTTCATAAGTAGTACGTGTGTCCGTGTCTCGACGATCGCTCGGAATTCAGAAGGCGATGGTCGTATCGACTGAGAAAATGACGATACCGTTGCGGGGAATGCATATCGTGCAACCACCTCCAAATATATGCGATTGAGATAATAATCAAAAGACAACGGGGTGTGGCATTGTTTTGCCGGCTGACGGGTACTCCATAGTTCAACCTTAATATACTTCAGTCGATACCCGCGATCTACTCTCGAGCTGTAATCGCCTTGTATAGGGAATCCATGGCATTGGAACCTGCGACAGGGGTTATGAATAGGAGAGGCTCTCAGCTGCTCGCAGCTCGAACCAGTCATCTGTTGGGAGCACCTATGTTCTGATTGGAAGTAAATGCGCAATGCATCCAAACTTTAGGTATCAATGCATATGCAGAGGTATTGCTATTCTCTTTGCGTCGAGTCTTATGTCTTCGTACAGGAATTGAATGCTTGTGTCGCATAAAATCGGTATTACACGCAGTAGCATGTTATGCGTATATAGATATCGAAGCCAGCTCAATCTCACCCCCGCATGAGAAGGCGGATGAACCTAGTCTGTTAAACCCATATCTGAGCCTCACTTATACGACCGGTATATTTCATATCGCCACTATCAGTGTCCACGCCTTTTGGTGGCCGACTTTGTGGCATACTAATCCTGAATTTGCCCCCCATTCGATAACGAATTTAGATACTCGAAATGATTCCATGTCTCTTGTAGTAAATTAGGCAAGCGAGATAGTCATGTAGCCGTGCCACAAACTAATCATCAACCGGTCAGGCTTCTGGTTTCAAGATCATGGGGTGGTGACAATAGGTCTGAAACTCCCTTCATCTGCATCGTAAACATGTAGATACAAGCCTTCTGAAATAGACATGGGAATCACAACCCGGAAAATATCGGCTAGATAGCTTTGTCTATGTATTACTGTATGTGCTGATCAAGGAACGAATATCATCCCTCAAGCATAAATTTGTACAATATCTGCATTTGCTTCGCCATGCTACGATGAAGTACTACCTAGTATTAAGGCAGTCTCTTTCCAATTTCTAGCGAACTCGGTATCAAACATTTTTATGTTATTTGCATAGGTATAGTGGTGAGTCCAAGCAAAAAGGTATGTAACAGAAAGACTCTAACTCAGAAAGGGCTTAGAGTAGAAACGGTCTATTATAAGTCTTCTTAAAGAGACCACATGTATAGAATCCTAGACACGTAGAGGTCGACGTGGTTCGAATACATTGATGAAGATACTGAGCTGCCGGATCCTTATATTCAAGATATCGTCATTTCCCATCACGGGATCCGAAAAGTAGACCCCGATCCATTCAAATTGAAGTCACATTTCTTATGAACACATGTTTGCATTCTTGCCTTTTCTTCCCTGTGCTAATGATGTAATTCATCCCAGATAGAAACTCCACTCGCCGTCTAACATGAAAATTGAGAATGGGAGTACAACCGGTAAGCCACAAAGATCTCCTCTGTTGTACGCATGTGATATGTAGTAATAGTGTAAGGTAAAATGAATGCGATTTGTTCCTAAACTTAGATCCAGAGGGAGACCTTTTCTAGGGAGTGATCTTCGCGTCCAGTCTATTGACTCCTGTTTTCTCATGGAATAGCTTCTGTGCGACTCAATCGATCTTTTAAACAAAGTAACATAAACCTCGAATCTTAGACCTCAAGACTATCCTAACTTGGCTGAGGATTATAAGAGGTCGCTCTATATAATAGGGGCGAACGGGATGAGGCCCTGGCACAGCCACTGATGGGTACGGCTCCCCAACGTGTTTCCGATAGCCAATAGTATGAGAGTATTTTCGCAGCGAAGCTGATTATGAACAAGGGCAAGTCCGAGTTTGAGCAAAGCTAACTTTCTCTCTCTCTCTCTCTCTCTTCCCTTTATTCTACAACCCTAAGCAATCCTAGTTTACATCAGGATGGGTGCACCATATATTCTTTCGCCTACGTGTAAAGCTTCGCTTTTAAGTGTAGGATAGGCATCTAACTGGTCATGACATGAGGGCAAACTGGGAACTAATACATTCTTGTGTTTACTGCACTCAATAGCATCGGACAATTCACTTTATCTTGGAAAAATCTGTAGGTTTGCAAGAACTACTCGAGAAGTGAATGTCAAAATTCTAGATCCATACTCATCGGACTGCCGTCGTGTCTCAACTATCTTCACTAAGACCCCTTAGATATATCACACATATATATATATCTTGTGGGACGCCCAACTCCTAGGTATTTCAACGGCAAAGATGTTTTGCAACAGCATACAAAGCGCAGGCTTCACATATTAGAGCATTTTGACAACCCAGGACCTGTTAAAGTCCCGATAGAGTCCTTCGAGTCCGATGCGGACGGCACATTGTTGTTCAGGTTCTACATCCCGTTAACATCAGCTTGCTTCGTGAAATTACCTAAGTAATACTAAATCATTAGGAGTAATAACCCATTGCTGCCTAAGTTGAATAGGGGCTTTCGCTAGCATGGCTTTATATGACTGTACAGTTATGCAACACCTTCAGGCGACTGCTCTGACTGGATAACGGAAACGAAAAGCTAGCAAATACCTAGGGCCGGAGGTAGTAGGTCTATTAATAGGCAGTTGTGAACCGGGGGCTGACAATAAATAGACCACTTGCAAAAGGTTGTGCGATTCAACGCGAGACGATGGCCTTAATTAAAGGTCATGTTAGTAGTAGCTAAAGAAACCAAGAAAGAGATAGAGAGAGGGGGAGAGAGAGAAACAATTCATCTTAGTACCTGAAGATGGTGGTGAGATGATGTAATCTCACACTATGACCCCCTTAGAACACATCAGGCAATTCCGCTTTAGTGAACACACCTCGCAGCTTGAATGATGCTGTACCAATGGCGATGAAAAACTCATTGCATTGTATAAATTTTATTATGTGGTACTAGAGATCATTTAAAGAGAACTTCGTAGGAAATAGCGGTACCAGGCTCTAGCAATCGTCCTGCCTCGGTGATACTGACTCTGATCAACCTAAGATATTTATTTGCCTAAAGGGCTTATGAAGAAGCGAAACCATGATATTCCTAATGAAAGCTAATTACAGGCTCATATAAATCACTAATTTGGTAATATAACTGCGGAAGGTAATGGGTTTGACAGTATCCATTGAAGTGAATACAGGTTGATTATTATAATAATTATTACACCGGAAGACCATCACAATAGTATAGGCAGGTCGTTCCCCTCCTCGCTCCATATCTACAGGTATAGCGTTGAAAAGAACCGCTTGTATACTTGTACTAAATATCATTATTAGCCACCCCATGCTCCATAATCTATCTTAATTTTGGGGTTTTTGTAGTAAATATATCCTACTTCATCCGTCTATAAATTAGTGCTCATAGCTTAACCTTAGTATCGGCACTGGCATATAACGTTCCCAGAGTGTAGGTACTTTGAGTGTTATCATGAAAGTTTAATACATTGAGCCACGGCTATTGGGAATTCTTTTCTTAAGCTGGTTACCTTGAGCTCGATAAACTCTGTAACATATCGTCAAATTATTGTTTACTCAGCTGCAGAAACATCGAGTCAATCGTTGCAACTCTCAAATCTACTTGGCTATATAATAGCCAAAACGACCCAAACACAAATTGGGGCGAGGCTGTCTCCCTTCATAGTGAACTATTGGAGCACCACATCTCGAAGAAGCTCAAGCTTGTGATGCAGTTTCAATTTAATGAGTTTCGGTTAGAGCACTTGGTTCCTCTTCATTGATCGATTATTGCTTACAACGAATTTTAGTCGGCGTTCTGCCTTATATCCTCACATTGTCACTTAGCAGCAACAAGTACACTTGAAGTTTACCTATTCCCCCAAAACATCTGATCCGGATAGGGCCACATACACACCAAGGTTATATATATTCACATTACAAGTCAGGATGATAAAATTAGGATTACAGATATTCCTCCTAGCCTATTCATATTCAGTTATATAAACATATATATACCACTACAGCTAGGTTTTATAACAAAGCACAACTCTATAGGGATGTACTTCTGTTAATCTCCGTATTTAATTTCACATCGACGTGAATTTCTCTACCACATTGTTGTCGTTTTAACTTGGTATTCCAGCGCTACGGCAACATACCATCACATGTCGACCCCTCGTTTTCCTGTCACTGATCTAACACTAGAAGATTCCGAGTGACCAAATTGTTTGCATGGTGAGGTTGTTCCTCAAACCATACTCTCTCCCCTTCATCTCCTTCTACCCTTCATCTCCCTCTACCCTCCGGCACTCTCGTGCTCTTCATCGTCCTTCTATTCTTCATCACAACCCACCCCCACCCATCATGCCGGCTCCCAGTATCATCCGATACTCTGCAGACGAGCTCGCCCGCATCCACGACAATACATACTATGTGCCCACATTGTTATTGACCCATGAACTGTACAAGCCCAAAGACCCCCCGAAGTGGGACGACCTTCTCGGCAAGAAGGTCACCGGTTGCTGGCTCGCGGCTCGTGAGCGTACGTTGGACGATGCATTCGAGAAATACCTCGATAAAGTAAACGATTGGGTCATCGTTCTAGAAACTCCCGACCGACGCACAGTCACAATCGAGCTCAAGATGTCTGATGCAAATGGCAACACCATCACTATCTGCCGTCCCGCTCCTCCCATCCACATTGTTGAAGTCGAACCCCCCGCTGAATTTGACTGCCTCAATGGTTACGCCGCCAGCTTGAAGCTCAACGTCAAGGCCCAGGCCAAGGTTCAAGACTGGCTAGACTACCTAGTAAAGACTGGGGTGACGCGATACAAACTGAATATGGTACCTGTTATTGACGTTAATGACCCCGATCCTGATACTCGGTATCATACCGAGCGTGGTAGAGTCCCTTCTCTTGATATTCAATCCTGTTTAATTTGAGCTACACTGACCTCTTATCCCTTTAGGCCGCCGTCATTGGGTGATATCTGTTCTCCGCCAGCTTCAAGGGCACCTATTAGACACCGTTCCCACCGTCAAGGAAGCCAACATCACGCGTTGCTGGGAACTTTGGCGAGAGGTCGATATTCCCCCAGCGTACCGGAAAGTCAAAGCAGGAAGATTCCTACCTATTAAATGGCCCAAACCGAAACTCCAGGATATTCAGTCATAGCGCTAGGTCTCCCCTACCAAAACCCTGAATGATCGACAGCATGGCGAAGGATAGTTCTCTCCACCTCCCGCCCCGGCGATCGCAACGGCGGAATCTCTAGCATAAGGTCTTGGGCTTGGAAGTTTCTAGGTATGGATGCGGAATTAGACACTCTACGCACACAACTATAGACATACTGGGCGGTAGAGCATCTTCTAATTCATCGTGAGAGTGATGAGGTCCGTGGGATGGAGTCTCTTCTCCAGTGGAAGACGTCGACGAGGCACATCATCTTGTACTCTAGCTAGAGCACCTAGAAAGACAAACTAGCAACTCAGCTGATGAAAACATATTGCTAAAGCTTTTGGGGATGTAGAGAGTGAATAATAATTACGTAGTAGGGCTAAACACGATGGTCGTGGCTACAAAAGCTTGCGAAAAAGCTCGAGACAAAACTAAATTCCATACGATAGCTCGAGCATTCGGCGAAACCCTATGACCCTTTGTAGGGTATTTTTCTTCGATTGATTTGATTCCTGTCATAAGGACTAGACATGATGGCAGTTGAGATCTGTATCGCTATCATGTACCGCAACCTCGCCCTCCAAAATCTGTCTTCTCTAACATACTATCGATAGCCAACCCATTCATAGATTCCCAGATCCTCGTGTCTTTCTTTGATGTTCGGCCGCTCCTTTAACGATTGGCATGTCGGCGATGCGCTGAGCTACCTCTACGAGGATACTAGGACTATGATTAGCAGGGGGCGCCGCATGAAGTGTTCCCTCTCTAATCTTACACCAACTTTTCGAGGCTACATTTAAGCTCACGTTTAAGACATCTTTGGAGTGATTCTCTATTTCATATGACCAATCTATTTTGATAACTACATGACCTGTTCAAGACAACTATGCCACCACGAGGCTGAGATGGGTCGTTTCGCCATCGCCTCCAAGTTTGACCCTTTCTGTGTCTGACTATGTACCAGGACGAGTATTGTTGAAATAGATACGCAGGTTATGAGTGTGCACATCAGTTATATTGATGATAGTAGTAGTAAGAGAGGTATCACAGGTAGGAGGGGATATCCTCCTATATAGCCACTGGTGTGGGTCGTTCAGCCACCCGTATATTCACATACCAGCCACCAGATATTCCAATAAGTATGAAGATTGACGCCGGTGGTATCACTACGGTTAGCGGCATGTTGACCATGACGGTCATCAACGCCGCCTAGTATCGATGTAAGTTCATCAATAGTAACATTGGACATGTGCTTTCGGTAATGACGAAGTCATCGTGCCATGTCGTCATTCGGGGGTGTTGAGTCCTCCCGAAGAAGTTTCCTCTCGACGTGTATTAATCCTCACGAATCCAAGGCCCCTTGAATACTCTGTTGAGCTCTCAGGCGGACTAGTATCTCTGTCGCCTCCAGGGGCCAGTAGTACTAGGTACTGGTGGTGATGATATTGGCGACAGTGATGGGTATCCGCCGGACGGTCACGTATGTGGGCGATCCAGTCATGGGCTTCACCTTTTTCTTGTTCGCTTCCCCGTTCCATAGAGTGCCTCTTGACTCCATCGTCATGCTTTAGCTCGCTTGCGAGATGGCTGACCATTAGTCCCGCCAGGGTCTTCTCTCTGTAGCCGACTCTCTTGGCCACCGCCTCCGCGTGTAGGCTTATGATCATCCGTGATCAATCGGAGCGTTAAAGAGTCTCTCACAAGACTCCTCAGATGCTTGATCTCATGCTCGTAGTATATCGTCGGACTTCTGAGAGTGGTCCTCATCTAGGAGGCCTTGGTCTACCTGGCTAGTTTTTGTTGTCAGGAATACCGTTGCCTCGAATTATTTGAGAGCCTTGAGCTATTCTATTCCTGCTCTGACATGCCTTGGTATCCGTACATACCTTCCATATCCTCATACACCACCAAGAGTAGGTAGATGGCTGTATGGGCCCCTTGAGCATGGTTATATTTAGAGGTCCACGCGGGCCCCGGCAACCCCGCTGGGGAGCCATTCTATGGTCCCCCGTGCCATAGTCGCCCGGTCCCCCGTTATCTGGGGGCCCCGGGGACGGAATGTGAGCCGAGCACCTGGGTTGTAGGTGCTGGGCAGGCATCTCGGATATACCATATCCTTAATTCGTTTGTCTCCACGACATGTTGTGGAGACTCCATACTCGGTAGCCTGGCTTAAGTAGGCCAGGCGAGTGCATTTGATTTCCGGTATGGTGTGCTTTGCTCAGTCGATTCCGTGTTAATTCGTAACTCGTAGAAAAAAAAACCCGAGACTGAGAAGTCAGGGCCCGGACGATTGGGGCGATATCAGCGCGACACCTTGCACGGCGTGGAACGTCAAAACGAGAAGAGTTTACACTCGACCGCATACAGGCACCAGTAAGTCGTTTGTTATGTCCTAATAAGCAAGGTTAAAAAGAATATTGAAAACAAGTTTAAAAGGGATAACATACCAAGCTTCTATTGAGCCCTGAAGATATATATGACAGCATTTGGTGATCTGCGCTGGCTTTCAATGTTTTGAAAGTAATGCTCAACTAAAAATTGTCAATATGTGCTGATAGTCTATAGATCGTATTAGATCAGCCCAACTTACACAGCACTGTGCCGCTGTATCACGGCCAGATATTGCAAGCGTCCAGATTCTTGCTCATTTGAATGCCCCTGCTAATAGCAAATTCTGATCTTCGTCGATAGCGTTTACGACCAAGCTGGCACGAGAAATATAGTCTGTCGAGGTCAACGAAGACACTGTTCGCCGACTAGTATAAGAAACACGAATGTTAGCTCATTATCTTATACGTGTGACAATAGCAATTGTAATAGTTATGAGATAACTTACCAAGGACGATGATGCTGACACCGCACCAATGTCTCCATGCCCATCTCACCTTCTTCTCGGGATCCTCGCCTGACGGCACCAAGGGAGTGCCGAAAAGCTCACGCCGCCAACTCTTGTTTCTTTCCCTCATTCCTGGTGGCATTGCCTCGCCCCACCCGCTGTCGTCGGAGATGAATGCGTTAGTCCATTATCCTATCTATCGGATAACATAATGACTTGGAGTAAAATAAGCACGGTGTAACTTACCATCTTAAGCCACCACATTGAGCAACCTCCATTGCCCCCCGCCCATCTCTTCATCGTCATCCTCTTCATTCTTCTCCTCCGCCGGCTGGAGCAAATCCTTCTCCTTTCCCTTCCCCTCGTCCTTCCACCCCTTCCTGTCTCCGGGACATCCTCCATCTTCTCGTCTTCCTCGTCCACGTCGGACGACTTCGTTAAATGAAGCGCCGACGTGAGTCGCAGGTGAGGATCGAATGGGTCTTGACCTTGTTCCGCTTTGCTCGGGACAGGCCCCCATACGACCTACACACCCTCCCCGAGCTTGCCGCTCTCCGGTTGGGCGATGCGGCTAGCGATGTCGCCGGTGACATCGCTGTTTTCGACGGGTTTGCCCAACCGGGTTCCCCTATCCTTCTTTTTCGTCGCAGGTCTGTGGTAGGTCTCCGTCTCGGCATAAGCGCCGAGAAGTTGGACGCCCAGAGTGCGGGAAGGAGCGATCGTGGTGCGAGGTGGCCATCCCAGGTTGACGATCGAGGGTGTGTTGGCGTAGGCGGCGTGGGGGAGGGATAATGCTCGCGCCCGGGCCCAGCCGCGATCGAGAAGACGATCGTATGAGGGGCGCCACCACAAACGGCGCCATTAGTGGCGCGTTGTGCGATTGTCATTCTCTCCGCGTTGGCCGCGGCATCCGCCAGGATGGTGGAGCCGGGCGCAGCGGGAGGCCGGTACGCAGGACAGTATCCTCGAAGCCATCAGAGGTGGTGGTGGCTACGGCGTCCACCACAAAGGAAACATCCATTGTGATGATTTGATCGTGCCATGCGCTGTACTACGGCCATTCCTTGCGCATTTGTGATACGCTCTACCGCTCATCTGCCAGGGTAGCAGAGCCCAGAGCGGCGGGTGAGTGCCCATGTAGAATTAGCAGAGTACAGCGTGCCTAATCCTCTTTGTTATCGTTGTCTCGCGTGGCATCACGATATTTGACCCGTGTTAATGGGCCAGGGAGGGGGCGTTAGTGCGGCGCGAGCCGACCTTCCCAGGTCGGCGAGCTTGGCCTTGGCGGCACCAGCGCGGGTGCGGCTGGCGACCTCGTGGATAACATCGCTGTTTTCCACGGCTTTTCCCAGCCGGGTTGCCCGGTCCTTCTTCTTGGCGGCAGGCTTGTGATAGGTTTAGGTCTCGTGCTTGTGCCTAGGGCGACCGCGCTGGGAAGGTTGGCAGGGTGCAGCGCGGCGACTGCACCGGAGAGAAGACCGCGCTCGGTGACGACGACCGTAAGGTCGGCGCTATTAGGAGCGCTTGGCCGGGGGCGGTTGATACAGGCGCCACCACAACGAGCGCTATTGCGACGCGTTGCGCGATCGCCGACCATGTATTGTCTGTCATCCTGCATTTGCTTACGCAGCTTATTTGTTTCGGCGTGTGCGTAGGTATCGACATCCATCCTTCTCCAGTCCAAGTGTCCATATCTATCTGGTGTACTACGCACGACACCTGTCTCTCCGCGTCCGCTCTGGCCGCGGCCTCTGCCAGGCCGGCAGAGCCGGGTGCAGCACAGTACGACGGACCTGCGGTATCGCTGGCGGTGCCGGAAGAAGTGGAGGCGACGGCTGTGGTTGTTGGCGGCCGCGCGAAGGCCCGCGTGGTCGGCGGCGCCGACGGAGACCGCACCGGGAGCGTTGGTAGGGCGCGGCGAGGGGATGGCACCGGAGAGAAGATTGCTCTAGGCGACAACGAACGGAGAACCGGCGCCATTGGGAGGGCTTGGCCCGGGGCCCGAGGGATCGGAGCCATCACCACCGGGGCCGCGGCGATGCGCTACGCAAACGCCAATCGCTCAGCGTCTGCGGCGGGGGCCAGAGGGACGCGAGATGACGGATCCGCGTCGTCGTCGGCGGTGGCGGAGGATGTGGGTGGGGGGCCGGTGGTGGGTGTAGGAGGCGGGCTGGAACCGGAGCCTTCGCCCTCTTCGGGCGGCGAGGCAGATCTGTAATAATACAGGATTAGTACTTGTTTTTCGGATTAGGTAATCGAGGAATTCCAAGCCATGTTGAGAAATTTAGACCCTAGGAATAATATAGAGTTATTTTAAAAAGACAGGCTTAGCTAGTTGATGGGCACTGGGAATAGGAATGAAGACTGAGGATGTATATCTGGAACAACAGGGCAAATGGAACTGAAGTTAAAGGGAACATTGGCTCACATACCGAGACCGGCCCGCCCACCACCACCCTCAAACCCCTTTATATCTGCGTTAGAAATGCAGCTTTAGAAGCTGTCCAGGATTAGCTGGACCGTATTGTCCACACTCGTTCGGCTTGAGTGGACTGCGTTATATGCCTTGCCCCAGGATGACAGAATCCCCACGGAACTGTCGTGGGATCCCTAGATTGGAAGTGGTTGGATACTTGAGACATTGTTAACGCCTTTGTCGATCGAGTCTTCCCACCGCCTTCTGAACATCAGACAACACCTTTAAAAGCGACATGTCGTCGCGAGCGTGCCGAGCTATCTTCTCGTCAATGTGAGAACAAGATAAAGCAGGCAGAACGCCTCTCCCCACCTAGGACTCGCGTGGCATACAAGTCGTAGTTGTTGTACAGCAATCGTGGCATCATCTTGAGTGTTGACGGCGGTAGTAAGAAAGTGATCTCTCTCTTAGATCTTGAGCGGTCTTGAGCGAGGACCGTGTGTATGGATGTGATCAGTCGTCGTCGTAGTCGCGATCAAAATTTGACGTGTCGTAATTCTCGACAAGTTGTGTGCGTCATCATCGTTCTCCTTCTCGTAGAATACGCCTGCATACCGTTCTATGGGAGTAGGGAGGTGCGTAAGGGACGGTGCTATAGGAAACCACCAACATGCTGTGATGGGTACTTCTCTTTCAGTCTGGACTTCGCCGGTGCGTTGGTCGTCCTCATAAATATGAGGTATGGGGACTACCTCATTAGGTAGTCGTGGTAGTTTGCCCCAGGGCGTCTCATCCGTGCCAGTGGGAGACCACGAAGCATGACGCCGGGTGAAGTGACAAATTGCAGCGCCTAGTTTTGTGTGACAACTATTTTTCGTCGTTGGTCTATTTTCAGGTCACGATCGGAAAGGTTATTCTCTTGTGTATACCTTAGATGAGTAGCAGGACTTACATTTCGACCAGTGTGTGACGTGGAAAATGGTCAGGGGACATACATCTTCCTCTGAAGTGATATACTCTATAGACCATTGGATATCCATGACCGCGTTCTTTTTCCTGCCAGAAGGGAGCTTGTCATACAGCCTGATAACGGTATGGAGATCCATATGAAGTTGTCTGGAGGTCCCAATTTACTTGTTCAAAAGGTGGGTGCCAGGAGGGTTAGTCTGAATAGCTAGCCCGGAATAGAGTCCGGAACGGGAACATATCCAGTATTTCCTGCGGTATCTCCTGAGTAGCATCAGCTTGGCTAAGCTCCCATTTACTGACTCCGACCATGCCAGAAAAGCATGTCGAGTACTTCCTGCGAGTCTCTGGGCCAATCCCTCATTATTATCGACCTTTGGTTTATAATTGGGATTCATCTGCTGCTTGTATAACTCCAGGCGCTGGCGCCATGGCATCCCTGACCAGGGATTGGATCTTGTGAACAAGTGAGTATTGTTCACAACGGGTTGCTGCTGCGTGCTTCCTTGTGTTTATGTTAATAACACATGCTAAGAGGTAAAGGCCGGCTAAGGTGTAGTGGGATCGATAATCTGAATTTAGAAATTAGTATAAATAATAATATACGCGACAAATGTGTTTTCAGATGTGAGAAGGAAGTGTTTCCCAATATCAAGAGAGAGTCTTGCCCTTGAGAACTCGTATAGACGCAGGCATGACAAGGTCACCATGCTTAGATCTATGTGAGTGAGACTCGCAGCGAAGCATTCTCACTGCCTCTTAATATACATAAAATTCAGGAATACGCTTGATAGGTGAAGAGGGTGGTATTTACCTCAGGTGTCTTGGCATTCTAGGGCCTATCCTAAGAGCTTTTGGCTCCCAGATATACCTTAACAGGAAGTTTTTGCTCTTGAAACAGGACGTACGAAGCAATAATAAAGAGGCCGAAATATTACTTACCCAGGAGAGTCCTCCCGCGCCCGCGAAGCCTCTGCCGATGCTAGAGGTTCTTCTAGTGCTGCCTGTTCTACTGATTCTTTCGGTTCTATCATAGCCTCCTCGATGGCTTCTCGCACAGCCTCGAGGGCCACGTCTTCCGGGTCGGGTTCCTCGTCGGTCTCTTGATCGACGTAGGCTTCGCTATAGGGTTACGTTAAAAATCGCGCAAAAGGTAAAATAATTCTTATAGAACAGCTTAAGGAGGGTTCCGACTTACTAGTACGGCATGATTTTTCCGTACAGCATCTCGGATTCCTTGCCCTGCTGGGCTTCGTTCATTGTCTGGTACTGGGGGTGCTGGAGAAGGACCAAAGTGTACAAGTATCAAATACCTATATCGGAAAGCGACTAAGTGTTAAAGAACACCTTAAGTCTTAGTGCTTGGGGAGGGAGGAAATCAAGCCCTATTTCTCGGATGACATTGACCAATAGTGAGAAGTGAGAAGGAAGTTGGAGATAAAAAAAAAAGATGATGAAAGTTGATGGGAAAGGCGATAGGAAAATTGATGATGAGAGATGAAGGTGGAAGTTGAAGGTGAAGGTGAAGGTGAAAAATGATAATAAGAGGTGATGATGGGAGTTGAAGATGGAAAGGTTCTAGGTGGGAGTTTGAAGGCTAGAGACTACCTATTTATACTATGGAGGCCCAAGGTGATTCCTTGGCTTCAAATCAGTACCTTGAGTATAATGTACGTATAAGCGGATATACTATACGTATAAGCGGAGCAGTCGAGCAGGTTATCTACTTCCAGGGGTTGTTTGTGTCTACAACAGTGCAGAATCGAGCACTGTGATTATCTCGGCATTAGGCTAAGAGATTCTAATATGGAAAGTATGGCACAAACTTTGTACTGCCGAGCCCATTGAGAGAAATCAAGATGAGCTGCAAGTGTAATGTTGTGCGGTACCAAGTTAGGGGGTTGTATCGGCGACTATACATAGTAGTAAGTTCACATATTGCCAACCCTTAGTGAAGTTTGATACAACAAGCCCTTCCGTTTCCCTATAGAATTTGATATTACAGCATGACCAGTCAACTACAATACGCACGTACAAGTTCATTTCAACCTGTTATGGTATTTTGTTCAAATTCTCGCAAGCTTTGGACATGGTGAATAGGGTCATTGTCCCAGATCTTTTTGTCACTGTGAAATCCATGGCTTCTGCAAAATAAAGCCGTCTCTATGGTTTTACAAGTGTCCAAGTAATATAAGATACACCCCTTCTGAGAATGTTGATTTGTTGATAGTTGAAATTGTGTAATGATAGCAACTGAACACTTTGGCACTGATGAAACCTATGAAATTTCCTGATTAGATCTATATACTCCCGACCTCCACCCAGCAGGAACGTTTAGTTATCATTAACGATGAGTTTAACGGCCCCCCGTCATACCAGAATAGCCCCATGCTCCAATCAACAATCCAACAGCCAGTCGGAAAATCGCTTTCCTGGGATTACCCTCACGATGGAAAATATAGCTGTCTACCAAGCCCGCGAATGTCCCCATGATCGCCATGACCGTGTCGATTTCAACGAACTTGTTCCGCAAATAAAAGGTAAAGATGACCATGCCCAGAATAGTCGTGCGGACCTGACAGCATACCATAACAGGGTGCGTCGCCGGTGTTTCAGCCAAGCGGGCTGGGAAGCCGAACATGAGCATCGAGGATCTTGGATTCCACAGGGGCCATAACCCAGTGTAGCACGTCCCGACAGCAACGATAAGAGGGGGTACCTATATCTCGCAGCGAGAATTGCCTAAACATGTTTGATTCAACGTCAGGCACCGGTAGAAATAGAGAGAATAGAAATTGTCGATACGACAATGCGTATGGCTGTCGTTTCTGGTTCCTATTTTAGTATTGTTGGTTTCAGTATAGTAATGATGGTGGCGGTGGCTGTTGCGAGATGTACAAGTTATGAATGTGCTCCTACGCCGCAGGGATACTGACTTTATGAGCCTTATGAGTTGCATTCAAACTGCCAACATAGCGTGTAACACGAGTACCAGCCGGACTAAGGGTATCCCAATCCCAAGGTCTTGAGAGGAAGTTGCTCACACTCGACTGCGTATACTATTATTCTATTCTCTCATTTCCCTATGTTTGGTTTTTTTTTTTTTTTTTTTTTTTTTTTTTTTTTTTTTTTTTTTTTTTTTTTGGCCTCCCTATCGTAAACTGCTTCCTATTGCAAACACATTTCTGGCACTTGCAAGACAGCGTCTCTTACGAGCCCTAACGGCCTCACCCGAGCTGTTCCTAGGTTTAGGTATGTCGTTGACAGTTCCCTGTGCTGTGTTTGTCCTCAATCGCTGCATGATGAGTTTTATTTTGTCGCGAAGATTGAACATCGGAGACCGTAAGGCAACTCAATTACATAACGAAAAATCAATATGCTAAAGTGAGGATTTGCAGACATCATTATCGTTACATGGGCTTCAAACACTGCCCTGTTTAGACTTAACGATACTGTTCTAAGATGTATGTTCTAAGATGCAAGAGGAAAAAGGTGGCTCGAGGCTGATCAACCTGATTTCCCCTAGCAACCCACAACACATCTCCATCTTACGTTATCGTCATAAGCACACCTCCTTGCATCGTAAATTGACTCTGACTTTGACCATTCTGTGGGACTTAACAGGTATCAATTGTTGGAAATGTCCCCCATAAAGTGGCGTTATAGTCGTCCAAAGCCCCCATCTTGCTGTTATATGTTGAACTCTTCGGCATTAAGCGTTAGCTGCAGTTCTCATCTTACACTACGATGATCGCCCTTGGAGTTCTCGTGCTAGTTGCGATATCCATCACTCTCTAAACCTGCAATTTGAGGACTGAGATGGACTTCTAGCACCTTCTAAGTTATTCAAAATATCCTCCTCAACTCTTGCGGGACACAGGTGTTACATAGACATCCAGAGCCGGCTTTTCCCACAGAATGTAATTTTTCTGTTGATCCAGCCAGTTCTTGCTTTCATCAGAGAGCCGTACGTCAAAAGCATAAATAACCCTTGCTAAGATCAATCTCATCTCAGCGTAGGCGAGATTTCGACCGATGCAGCCCCGATGGCCAACGAGAAACGGCTGGGCGGTGTCGAGACGATCATTTGCAAATCGCGGATCCTCTCCTGTCCAACGCTCAGGCTTGAAGCTGTATGGGTCGGTCCAGTATTCAGTGTTATGGTTGATGGCCCATTGCCATACTGCTATGGTAGTCTACTCCCCTTTAGTCTTTATTGTATTGGAAAATCATATAACTTAGAGGGGCTTACTCCTTCAGGAACCTGACATCCAGCTACAGTCGTTCCTCCAGCTTTCGCCACGCGTGGCATCCCATTTGCCACAGGAGGATATCTCCTCAGTGACTCATCAAGACAGGCAAGCATATAAGGCAATTTCTGTACAGATAGTAAAGTAATTTCCTTCTCGTCCTTAAATGTTGACCGCACTTCTTTGATCAGCTTTTCAAGTGCGTCACGGTTAGTGGTTAGTAGGAACACTGCGCCTGACAGCAAGGTCGCTGTGGTTTCGGACCCGGCGATTATCATTGTACTTGCATTTGAAGCAAGTTGCTGGACAGTAAGGCCCTGCCACCACCTTGTGTTAGCGACTACATGGATGTCGGTGACGAGATGCATACCTTTCCAAGGAGACCTTGTAGGAAATCAGGCCTCTCGCTGTGTTTGCCGAGCTCAATTCTCTGTTCAACCTTTTGACGCGTTAGTTTCCTATGGCTTTCATATCCTGCCTGAGCCCTCTCTATGGCCCATCGTATCACTGGCGTTAAACCAACGTATGCCAAGGCCTGGTCCCACGCCCCCTTTTTCATACTGACGGTAATCATACGAATCCAGGGTACATAAGCTGCGTCCTCCAGACATCCGAAGTCAGATCCAAAGCCTAGATTCCCGATGATATCGAAGGTGGTCCAGTTGAACCATTCCTTCATATTTACGGGTGCATTGCCATTGTCACAACGTTCGTGAAGCCGCTGGACTAGTAGATCGATGTAGCCGGAAATAATACTTTCCTGGGCTTGTAAGCTCCGGTCGCTGAATCCGTAAGCTAACCATCGACGTAACCTAGCATGCTCTTCTTGACCTGCGGAGATGATGGATAGCGGAGCAGACTTTACAAGGCGGTAGAACCGGATGTCTTTGGGGTTCTCCTCGCCTGCACCAGGGTGCCCGTAGACGTCTTTCCAGGCTTCAGCTGTCATAAATGCAAGCTCAGAAGGCCCTATACGCACGACAGGGCCGTAGCGCTTCTGAAATCGGGCCACATCAAATGTCAAAGTTCCTCGAATGAGAGCGGCAGCCCGCGGGAAAGGTGTACTACACCACTATACGCTCGGTATTAGGACTTGGCACATAGAGAGAATATCAGGGGAAGAGACTCAACATTGTTCAGAAGCGTTAATAGATAATTTAGCACTACTTACGAGAAAAGGGCCCGGATAGGAACGTAGAGGATGTAAGACGCAGTTATAAAAGACAGAGATGATTATGTAGAGAAACAATCCGGCTATGACCAGAGAGGTAACCTTACCAATCATCCGAATGACGTATAAAACATAATTCCACATGATGAAGGATTGGAACAAGTCTTCAGGTGCGGGGAAAGGAGATGCCAGGAATGGTGAGGACACGCAGATGACAGATGTACAAATATGGTTTGGATTAACTTATATTATAAGGAGTGTTGAATGACCAGCCTCAAGAAAGGGATTCATCCCTTTGCGATATATCCAAACCTTGTGTGTTAGTTACCCTTTAGTCGTGTTGGAGGCACTGTTGCCCTTAACCCCTGTTGGTTCTTGAGGTGGGGTCCACTTTGACAAGTCACTGTCCCAAGGCTTGCACCAACATCAATGTAGCTAAAGCTGTAGTTATTCGAGTTTCACAAACGAGCAAGGAGTCAGCACAGCAAGTATCGTAAGGGGTCACACAAGCTTTGCCAGGACGTACCATTTTGATGATCGACTGGACTTGAAGCTGGCTATCACGGCAGCAAAAACAACTACGTAGGGACCTTGACTGGCTCTAACTACCAGTAGAATGAATGGCTCTAGGGCGCGATCTGCTGTAGTTAAAGCTATCTCGAGTGTGTTGTTATTCATGATCTCAAGTGTGTTGTTGTTTGTGGATGGATGAGGTGCTGCAGGAAGTGCTATCTAAGGTGTGTGTGTGGTGTGCTTAGTCAGCTGCCACTGCCATGATACTGGCGTTCACCTGGAGCTACAAGACTGGTCACTTTGCTACCAGGGACAGCCTTAAGGACATCATCAACATGTTTGTTTTAGTTTATCTAGTTATAGTTTAACACCGGGAGTATTACTGCATAGCAGCTGTCGAAAATCCTCCCTTTGGGTATATGGGCGTGCTAGGTTAGGGCTTTCATTTTGAATATGCAAAGGACCTCTTCAACAAACTCTCGTTTATAAGCACTTCGCTGGGGCGTTTCCTGCTATATCCATATTTAATTAATTTATAACTTTGGCTTTTAACCTTCATTATATAGCTTATATATATTTATAACTAACTTATATATACTCATAATTAACCAACTCTTACGCTAACTTCTTCCGCCTCTTATTCTCACTCGCAATCGCTTTAAAGAAGCTACTATACGGGCCCTTGTTCTTCCCCTTCATTAACTTATTCGCGATCTTATTCTGCTCAACGTACGCCGTATCTTGCCCACCGCTGAGGTCCTTTAACGAGCCCGCCGCCCTCCTTACCGCCTTCCGCAGCGGCTTGCCGTCCGGACCGTAGAACATGTTCCCGTCCGCCGAGAGGCCAATGCTCTCCTTCTCCTCCTCTTCCTTCCACGACTTGCTCTCGGCTTCAGCCAATATCTTCTGCAAGAGCTCACGCCTATCCCCAGGAGTAGCAAAGGCCAGGTCGGGCATGTCCTCCATGTTCTTCAACTGCGTGATCACCTTGAAGCTGTAGCCCTGGTTAACGAGGAAGGCCTGACGCTTGGATGAGAAGCGCATCTCCACCGTGTCCTTAGACACGAGCGAGTAGAAGAAGGCGTTGAAGCCCTCGTCGTTTCGTCGCTTAGCCCGTAAGATGCGGCCGAGGCGCTGGGCTTCTTGACGACGAGAACCGTATTGCGCGGAGATTTGAATAAGGCAAGTCGCTTCGGGAAGGTCGAGGGATGTGTCGCCGATTTTGGAGAGGAAGATCGTACTGCATTGTGGTAAATTTCTAAACCATTCTAGGATTTCCTGGCGTTCTGCATTACTAGTGCCACCATATAGGAACGGCTTCATCAACTTCTTTGCGTAGGCTTCGAGGGCGTATACGTTATCTGAGAAGACAATAATCTTATCACCGCGATTTTCGTGATATTTAATCAAGTACTGACAAGCCTGGAACTTGAATGGGTTCATAGCATAAAGCAATGACCGGGTCCGCAAGCTGGCCTGAATATATTGCTCAAAGAATTCAGTCGGCATGGGGCACCAGACCTCAGCACATTGGACTTTTGCAATATGGCCCTGCTGTGACAACTCCATCCAGTTGGCCTCATACAGCTTAGGTCCGATCAGAAAATTTAGATCCTCGATTTTATCATCCTCTCGGAGAAGTGTAGCCGTTAAACCCAGTTTCGAATGAGATTTAATAGACCCAATAACATTCCGGAACATCTGTGCGGGAACAACGTGCACTTCGTCTAAGAGCATAAGGCCCCATTCCCGACTCCGGAGGAATCCCATCATTTTAGCTGAGTCGTGGGCACGCTGTCGCGTGTTTGTTACCATGGAGTAGGTTGTGATGATGATTCCCGTATTTCCAGTAAATGTAGACTTACTTTCGGAAGAAAAAATGGCAATATTACGAGGGTCAATATTTGACCATTTTAGAAACTCGTTTCTCCACTGGATTACTGACATATTGTTGGTGGCTAGAACAATCACCCCTTTCTTAATCGTACAGGCAGCCGTAACGCCTACTAGAGTCTTACCAGCTCCACAGGGTAAAACGATAATGCCGCTCTTTGCACGACCGTTACCAAACATCTTGCTCAGACTCTTTTCTTGATATAGTCGGATTTGAGTCCCTGGTCGCAGATCTATTTCGAGGTTGGCATTGATATGGTCATTCCTGAAGTCATATTCTTCGAGCGCAGGATAGTGCAATGTCAAACACCGCTCTGCAACCGTGCTTACTTTTTCGTCCTTGATCTGGAATGCATGAATCAGATCTTGGTCGTCATCGTCTTCCTCACCTAATACACCATATAACTTTTCTGCCAATAGGGTTTGTTCGGTCTGATCCTGGATGGGTTTTCCTTTGTGTAATGCTTCAGCCTCGCGCACACCAGCAGCGTCCTTCGTTCCAGCAATGGCAAGTCCAGTTATCGCCGAAGCCGTCGTGGTGATTTCTTCAGCGTCATGAACTCGGCATGGTCCAATCACAGGATCCCTTAACAGTGTCTGCAATATTTCCGGATCTGTAGTCTCTAGGAAATACTTGGTGTTCTTCAACACCATCTTGACCTTGCCATAGCTCTTGCCACAGTGTGTAATGTATTCAATGACATTGGACGGCATCTTATTCTTGGAGAACAAGTCAAGAGTATATATGATATCCTTCGGTTTTAGGCCAACCGAGACCGCTGCGTATAGACTGTGAGTCGTGAGTCTATACTCATGTAGGAATGTTGGTCGCGACGTTGGCTCGGCAATCGTAATCAGGAAATCCTGCGCCTGAGGTGCTAGCGGGTGAAAGTTCTCGAGAATGAGCTTCCCCCAACCATCGATCCATAGCGGCCGGTTGTGATGGTCAGGCTTTAGCGGGAGGGCGCTAAAATCTCGCTTCTGCTCAGGCTGAAAGTACCTTGAGGCCTCGTCTATGACGCCGGGTGGGAGTGTGTATGGGAAAGAGCTGATGTCGAATTTCTGAACATTCCGGGCAATCACGTTGTTCAGTTCTTCGGACTCTTCGCTTGGCTCGTGGGAGTCGCTATTAACGCCGCGTGGCGTCGCTAGTCCTGGGGTTGAAGCTTTGGAAGGCTTGCCTGCCTTGTTGGCACCCTGTACGCCGGGGGTCGCTTTCCGCTTTGAAGACATTGTGAACACAAGTGGGTGTATCTGGGAAATGATTTGCTCAGTGGACAATATTTCGAGGACAGACAAGTAGATGAGAAGTTAGTGGCTAGTCGTTGTGCTTGGAAAGAATGTGTGAGATTGTGAAGTGTAAGGATTGTGGCTTGAGTGTGTGGCGAAGCCACACAAATAGTTTATCCACGATTTACGTAGTGAGACTATGTAGTATGGGGCTAAAAGATGACTAAGCCCACAGTCCATACTAAATACCACTTTTTACTGTATTTTAGTGTGAGATCTTCATCTCTAAAATATAACACATTCGCCACTCACATTCCCTTTTTCTTGTCACAGTAGAGATATATTTCTAGCGAGCTTAGACGGGCAAAGCAGCCTCGTGGAATCGAAATTGTTGTGGTCTGTCTCTGGTGTGGCAGAGACAATATCATACAAGATCAATCCAAACACCGATAACGATGTGGCGAAAAGGGGGGTCCAGGTGTTCATTTCCATATACAGAGCTTATAAAGATGATCTTCACTGGCTCAACTTGTAGAAGCGAGCTGGAATATTTGAAAGCTCTTGTGTTTCGAACATAGGACAAGAATATCTCTAGTCCTAAGTACTACCATGCTAGTAGCAGTAGACGGGATGGCCTTGTAATCTGCCTTGAAGTATCATGTCTACCTATCTACGTAAGCTCCTTTCTAGATGTTTTCCCGAGCCAGGCACGGATGCCTCATGATGTAAAACTTGTAAGCAGTTGGATCGAATGATTAGAAACTGTAGATGTTGTCAATATTACAGAGATTCTGATGATCAGAATGTAACTATGGTACTATGCGTAGATAATGGATGACAAGATGATTTCATCAGAAGTCCTCAGGGAATACGACGACGTTTAGGTCTCCTTTATGAAAATTATAAGTATCGTCGTCTATGCTAGATATCTTGGAGATTTAGGTCCGTCCTCTCCGTAACGAATTGCCCAGTCGGCCCTTGCTCCCGATCTGGCACAGACGACGTGACTTAGCCTTGTTTAGGTGACATCGATTCAGGCTGAATGTGAAGATTGGCCTTCTCCGCATGGCTTGGGTTTCTCCAAGATGCGAACTATGACGAGATCTACAGATATTTATTGAAAAATTTTTTTTTTTTTTTGATATGGTAACCCCTCCCTTCTGGCATCCTCAATAACATTGAAATTAGCTTGTGGGACATTGTTTTCTGTGAAAGTTGAGATGCAAATTGTCATCCGAGTTAATTGTCTAGAGTCTTCAAGGCCTCAATGTTAAGTTAAATACGGAGTCCCAGAATGAATAGCTATCCGGCTAGTGCTCCACTGAGAGGACTCCTCTCAAAGCCCCAATCGACTACATATTTTCCCCCTCAATACAACCTTCGGTAGGCTACTCCTGGCGCTGTATGGAGATAATCAACGTGCCTGCTGTTGTTGCTCCAAGTTCTGGCAGGACTCTTTTCCCGGTTTTCTCACCTCGCTTCAATTTATCCACCAACCGGTGTCCTTCCCCGATCGTGTATGTACATAGACATGCATGAGTTTCCGATCTCATGCGTCAACCACTGCAAGATATAGTGTTCTAATATCATCTCAGGCACCACAGCACTTGGTAGCCAATACGAATGCGGGTAAAATAATGATGTTGTAGCTCTTATGCATCGAACGACCTGCCCGCAGTACTAACCTCTCCTGGAAGTCTGATGAGGCGAGAGAAATTGATTAAGGTGTACTCCTAGGGCTACTGGCGGTGGTTCTACCTAAACCGGCATACTGGTATCTGGTTATAATATAAATTGTTGCGTTCCCTTCCTGTTACATGCGACGCTCCCCAATTCACTCAGCCCACGAGTGCTGATGGGGTCTTCGTCGCATTTGAAACCAGTGAGACTGAATAACTTGTACTGTGCCTGTCCCAAGGCAACCATTCCTTAAGGTATCCGGACACATCAGGCCACAAGTCAAACCGTTTAAGAATGCAATTGGCCTCCAAACGGACGTTGGTAGAGCTGGCGGTGGCAGTTGGACTCACGCCCTTGATAGCTGCTCTTGGACAGCAGCCGATCATCAGTCTTACCAGTGAGCCGGGAGCTTTCCAGATCGCCGGGGGGTCGATTTCCGAGCCCCAGATCCTCGTCTCTAGCAATGACTACTGGGGCGTTATTCGCGCCGCGGGTGATCTCGCAATCGACTTTGGACGAGTGACGGGGACGAACTTCACGTTGAGCAATGGCGAGGTTGGAGCTACGCCCGCCGCGTACGAGTACAGACCGATCACAAAGAACTACACACATGTAAGCGGTATAATTTAGGCCTATTTCGTCGTAAATACTTCATGACCCAACCGAAAACCCTGGTAGCTTTTTTGTTCAGTATTATGTTCCTAGTATATACGGATGGGGTTTACGCGATAGGAGTTACACCCCTGTGTAAGACACTTTACTAATAACCGCAGTACACGGTGAACGACACGCAATATTTCTACGGCCCTGAATACGCCGACTCATCAGCGGAAAATACAGTCATAATCGCTGGTACTATTGGGCATTCCAAAGTTATTGACGACGTTATCAGTTCTGGAAAGCTTGACATCTCGGAAATCGAGGGGAAATGGGAGTCGTTCGTGACCGAGGTTGTTGAGGATCCGCTGCCTGGATATGCTAAAGCACTGATAATAGCAGGCAGTGACCCACGGGGTACCATATTTGGCTTATACGACATCAGCGAGCAAATCGGGGTCAGTCCTTGGTACTGGTGGGCCGACGTCCCGGTCAAGCAGTCCAAGGAAATCTACGTATTGCCTAACGGAAAGGTGCAGGGCCCTCCGTCGGTCAAGTATCGCGGCTTCTTCCTCAACGATGAGCAGCCTGGCCTGTCGGGCTGGGTGCAGTGGAATTTCGAGGACACTCCCTACGGGGTTGGCTACAATAGGCACTTCTATGCGAACGTGTTCGAGCTTCTCCTCCGGTTGCGGGCGAACTATCTGTGGCCGGCCATCTGGGGTTCGATGTTTGAGATCGACGACCCGGCGAACCAACCGTTCGCGGACGCGTGGGAGGTGGTGCTTGGCAGCTCTCATACGGAGCCGATGATGCGTGCCCAGAACGAATTCGCCACCTTCTACACGAATGAAGGTCTCGGCCCGTGGGCGTATGATCAAAACAACAAGACGATCGACGAGTATTTCGTCTATGGCGCTCAGCGAGCTAAACCATACGCCCGTAACAGTCTGTGGACTATGAGCATGAGGGGGAGTGGCGACACCGCTATCGAGGGTCTCGGTGTTGAAGTCATTGTCAGCATGCTGGAGACGCTTGTTCGGAACCAGCGAGACATCCTTGAAGATGTACTAGAAGTCGACGTTACCGATGTTCCCCAGCTGTGGTGTTTATACAAGGAAGTGATGTCTTATCTTCTCGAAGGCCTGACGATACCCGAAGATATCACCCTCTTATGGCCTGACGATAACTGGGGTAATGTCCGAAGAGTGCCCATCGAGGACGAGAAGACGAGATCCGGCGGCGCTGGCGTGTACTACCATTTCGACTACGTCGGCGACACGAGAAACTACAAGTGGATAAATACAATCCAGCTAGAGAAGACGGCAGAGCAGATGCAACTTGCCTACGCCCACGGCGCAGACCGAATCTGGATCGTCAATGTGGGCGATCTGAAGCCCCTGGAAATTCCACTCAGTCACTTCCTCGACATGGCGGTGAGTAACATCTGAAGTTATTAGGACCCCCTTCTGTCTTGATTCAAGAACAAGAAAACCCCTAATAGGGCATATCTTTGTGTTAAGACTCTATTCTCAATTGGTCACGAACTGCTCAGCAAGGGAAGATACTGACTACAGACTCTGCAGTATGATGTGGATCAATGGGGAGTCGAGAATGTCGGGAATTGGACCCTTGCCTGGGCAACTCGGGAGTTCGGATTAGAATATGCTGAAGACATAACCGATATCATGACGCGTTTCGGCATGTTCGCCGCAAGAAGAAAATTTGAGCTGGTCGAGCCGTATGTGTATTCTGTCGTCAACTACAACGAGGGCGAGGCAATACTAGAGCAATGGCAAGTATTGGCCAACGACGCGCAAGCAGTATACGATGAGCTAGACGAAGCTCAGAAGCCCGCCTTCTTCGAAATGGTCCTACATCCAATTCTAGGAGGTCAGATTGTACATCAAGTTCATATCGGTTCTGAGAAGAATATGGTCTACGCCAACCAGCACCGAAACTCGGCAAATGACATGATTGCAGAGGTCCTATCTATTTTCAACGCGGATGCCAATCTCACAGCAAGATGGGATAACCTCCTGGACGGAAAGTGGAAGCGAATGCTTGATCGTAAGTCAGGGTATTCTCAGTTGCTCAGAGTTCTGAACTGACTCGATGGCACAGAAACGCATTTTGGCTACGACGGTTACTGGCAGCAGCCTATGCGCAACGTCCTCCCTGCGATGGCGTACGTTCAGACCGCAGTGTCAGCGATAGCAGGTAACGTGGGCATCGCGGTTGAAGGACTGAACGCCAGCATTCCCGGAGACGATAAGTATCATGCCAACTCAGCAAGTAATCTCGTCCTCCCACCGCTAGACCCCTATGGTCCTATGTCACGATGGTTCGACGTCTTCTCACGAGGTCCTATGAACTGCGATTGGTGGGCCGAGATAGACATGCCTTGGCTGAAACTGTCACAGTACAGCGGAACAGTAGGGCCTGATAACGGCACAGACTCGCGCGTCTTCATCTCGGTAGATTGGACAAGCGCACCACAGATCGTTAACAACACGATGGCCAATATTAACTTTTCGACCGGCTGTGGCCGTGAAGGGTTCACGAGCTGGTATGGTGCACCGATCGTCCAGCTTCCTATCAACCTCCGCACAATTCCATCCAATTTTACCGAGGGCTTCGTGGAGTCCGATAAGCACGTGTCTATCGAAGGGCCGAATTATCAGCGCATCTACACGCCACCCAACGCTTCAGACTCGGACATCACATATAACATCCTCAAAAACTACGGGCGTACATCTGGGGGCGTCACTCTTTGGCCGCAGACCGCATCGCCTCAGACGCCAGAGTCTGGCCCAGCGCTTGAATACGACATGTACCTATTTACGAACGTGTCGAAGGTCAACGTAACTTTGTATCTGTCGCCGACGCAGAACTATCTATCCGATGAGAGCCCGCTGGAATTCGCCGTATCTCTCTTCCTTGCCGGAGCAGAACAAGCCGAGCCGCAGAGAGTCCGCTTCGTTCCCGACAGTATCGGGCCGGGAATGCCTGCGGGTTGGGGCAGAGCTGTAAGCGACGCGGTCTGGGGGCTAGATCCGAACCACAACACGACAACGCGATGGGATGTAACGCAGGAAGGTGCCTACAGGCTCAGGATCTGGGCACTTGCGCCAAGCGTCGTTGTGCAGAAGATCGTGGTGGACCTTGGCGGCGTTCGATCGAGCTACCTAGGCCCACCGGAGAGCTTCCTAGTTGGTAGGGACGAATTGGGCGTTTATAACCAAACGAGCTTTGCGACTGGGCCTGCAACTGTTGGACGTATCGGTCCTGGGACTAAGACTATCAAACAGAAGCGAACTAGCGTTGATATGAGATGAGGAAATGTATCATAAAGACAATGCCTTGGTGTTGTACGGACATTATAAGTACATATGTAGAGAGGCCATGTACATGTACCTAGTAAGTTGGACTTATGTTCACACGCTGACACTTCAGGCTTGTAGAGCTTTGGTATGACTAAGATGCACGTGCATAGTAGCTGTGGAGGGCGCTGCTGATTGGCTCTAGGCAACTGAAACATAGTCCGGGGAGCCTGACCATTCGCAACCTATCAGCTGTCTATCAATCCTGGGGTTTGGGTGATGACGATGTTTTGGAGCCCCACCAACGCATCCTTAATTGGTTAGAAACCCCCTAATAGTAGCATGGTCACTGGTTGCCGTGGTGAAAGCTAGTACCAAAAATCAACAATACTTTTTGCATGGGTAAGTGCGGATCTGTACATAGGCAGCTCCTTATGACGATAAGGTCCAGCCAGCATCATCATACCTGCCTCCTATCTGACCTTATCTTTTCTACATACACCATCGCAGTCTCACCCAAAAGGTCAATCACTCGTTGAGCGAACTACTAACATTATAGCTGGCGTTGTGTTGAGTTTTCAGATTCAAGCACAAGACGAGTTTTTTTGTCTGTTTCTTGACACGGCATTACATATTCTGGTTATTGCGTTTGTTTATGTCAACCAACACCAACACCTGCATCCAATTTCAGAGCAAAATAAGGGGACAGCGCATTTTTCAACAAGACTGAGACACAAACCAAGGCACATATCAGCATGGCCATACCAGATCCCGGGGCATCATCCATTACGGTCGCAGGTAAGAAAAATCTTGCTCTTAGATATTGCGTTGGGCGGTGCTGATTCGTTTTGTAGTTCGGGTGCGGCCCTTTACTATCAGAGAGGCTGCACAGTTGTATGCTGACACCTAATAAGTACCTAAGAGAGCGGAGAAATGGAGTGGACCCTAACTAGAGTATAGGCAGCGCAACGACGATGGGCAATTATTCCTCGGAGACGGCTCATTGGCCGGCGTTCCCACGCCTAAGCTCAAGCAATTTGGAATTCGGCCAGTCGTCAAGGTGGTCGACGACAAATGCTTGTAGGTGCTATACCTATCCGATAGATATTAATGTCCACTGGCTAATGTTGAGGCTGGCAGAGTGTTTGACCCTCCGGAAGACAATCCCGTCCAGAAGTTTTCGCGATCTGTAGTACCAAACGGGAAGAAGGTCAAAGACCAGGTCTTTGCCTTCGACCGAGTATTCGACGAAAACATTTCACAAACGGAAGTATATGAAGCAACGACCAAGAGCCTCCTAGATAGTGTCCTCGATGGCTATAACGCCACTGTCTTCGCGTACGGAGCCACGGGATGCGGCAAGACACATACAATCACAGGCACAGCGCAAATGCCCGGCATTATCTTTTTGACCATGCAGGAACTGTTCGAAAAGATTGCCGAACGCAGCGATGAGAAGCATACCGATCTGACGTTGTCTTACCTGGAGATCTATAACGAGACCATTCGAGATCTACTGGTTCCCGGTGGTAGCAAGCAGGGCTTGATGCTGCGCGAGGATTCCCACCAAGCTGTCACCGTCGCCGGGCTTACCAGTCACCACCCCAAGGATGTTGGAGAAGTTATGGACATGATTGTCCGAGGGAACGAATACCGGACGGTATCGCCAACCGAGGCGAATGCGACTTCTTCGCGATCCCATGCTGTACTCCAGATAAATGTGGCCCAAAAAGACCGGAACGCAGCCGTCAACGAACCCCATACCATGGCGACTCTGAGCATCATCGATCTTGCCGGCAGCGAACGTGCCAGCGCCACCAAGAACCGAGGTGAGCGATTGATGGAGGGTGCAAACATCAACAAGTCATTGCTCGCCTTGGGTAGCTGCATCAATGCCCTATGCGATCCTCGCAAGCGGAACCATGTGCCTTACCGAAACAGTAAACTGACACGGCTCCTCAAATTCTCCCTGGGTGGCAACTGCAAGACGGTCATGATAGTATGTGTCAGTCCGTCGAGTGCACACTTCGACGAAACCCAGAATACTCTACGATACGCCAATAGAGCAAAGAACATTCAGACCAAGGTAACTCGAAATGTGTTCAACGTCAATAGACACGTCAAGGATTTCTTGGTCAAGATCGATGAGCAAATGGCATTGATCAACGAACTCAAGGCACAACAAAAGGACGCGGAGCAGATTTCCTTCGCCAAATTCCGAAAACAACTAGAGAAGCGAGATTTCTCTGTGCGAGAGGGCGTCCAGCGAATTCGTACCGCTTATGAAAACTCTTTGCCTGAGCGACAAGAAAAGGTGTCCTACATGAAGAAGCTTCGCGGGATCGAGCGTCGTATTAGCTTACTGTCCGCCTGGGTTGCGGCATTCGACGCAGTCTGCGATGCCAAGGAGGACGAAGACGCAATGCCGCCAAACCTAGCAGTCATGAGGAAAACCGCGCAAGGCATATTGCTAGAACTTGAGAACAGCCGGCACCACTTTCACCAGAAGTTGGACAAGACGAACTGGGAGCGCGCTATTGACGGAGCTCTACAACACAGTATTAGCCAACTACCAACTGGAGATGGACACGTAGACACGGGCGAAATCGCCAGTCTGACAAGGGAGGCCGAACTATTAAAGTCGAACTTCACTCGAGAGGCTTACAGGGAGGTGCTAGACCAGGACAAAGCTGGCGATGCGGCAATCATGCAAGTCCTACTTACCGCGCAATTCGAGATCCTCACGTCGCTCTCGGAAACAATGAATATGAGCGAAGAGGAGGCTGTAGCGCATGCTAAGGATATCATTAACCGGCTGCTGGAGACCGGCTATTCGGCCGCCTCGCAGGTGGTGAAGCCTGACGGCGCAAAGATGCCAGTCGAAGCATTCCCACCAACAAAGCGCGGAACGCCGAAACGCAAGAAGATGTCAATGACGCCCAAGGAGGCGATCAAGCCAATCCCCAATCCAACATTCGCAGCCGTTGGGACTTCCCAGCCGGAGAAGATGTTTCTCTCTCCAATCAAGGGCTCACCTCGACGCCGCAAGGCCCTCAATGCACGCAAAGGCGTCTCATTCACACCAGCAAAGAAGAAGTCGCCCTCAAAGCGCGCGGTACGATGGCGCGACGATGATGGCGAATCAGGCACTCTAGCCGACTTTGAGAAGACCCCAGTGAAGAAGTACGACTCGTCACCCGAGCGAAGTTCACCAGAGAAGGCAATGCCAGCAATTCCACCTCCTCCGCTGTATCTAAACAATACGAACGATTCTGCGGAAGATTCCAGCCCTTCCCTCGTCATGCCTGAGACGACCAGCCTTGCAGCTTCAAAACCTAACAGGTTCCAAGCCGGCTTCCTGTCGAAAGCTCGGCCATCGAGTGCGAACGGCTCTCCTGTACCGCCTAAGATTTCTCTGAGTCTGACTTCATCCGATGCCCAAGAGAAGGGCAGCCCGTTGCGGAATCTGGACGTATCGCGAGCCGCTAATGTCGGCTCGCCCCGACCGCGACTGTCGTCTCTCAGTCCGAGAGGCTCGCCTAGCTCTATACCTGTCCCATCGGCAACCGCATCCTCAGACGAGAACCACCCGCCATCGTCCGACTCCGAGACATCGGCCATCATCGACGCATCCAAGCTCCGGTCGGCCTTACACGCGAACAAGAAGCCTAGAAGGATCTCGTCGCTCGCGGGCCCGTCCCACCTGCCCGGGAACGCTAGGCGGGTTTCTTCGATCGGCTCGATCGGCGGCGGCGCCCACAAGGCCAGCCACAGCTACCCGGGCCCGCTGTCGTCCAGCACGAACGGCATCTCGCGTCTGCGACGCGGCAGCGCTGAGAGGCGTAGGAGCCCTCCCATCAGCTGCTCGCCGCCCGAGCAGGAGTCCAAGGCGTTCACGCCCGGCCAAGCCCGGCGCATGAACCTCGGCGGCAGCGTGCGCGGCGTCGGCCACACCAGCCCGGGCGACCGAAGGGACCGCATCGACGCCGGTCAGAGTCGCCGCATCACTATCGGCGGCGCGGCGATGGCCGGCAGCGCGCGCAGGGACCGGGGCGTCTGGCGATGAAGTTTTTTCGTTGCGCAATCGAAACAGGTTATCGCCTAGCTACTTATGAGCGAACTGAGATGAATCCAGGGAGTAAGGTATAGAGGATGGAAGGAGGGAAAGCCATTATGCGGTCTCGAGAATTTAGTGCTTACTTCACCTGAAGTCTAGGGTCTCGTTCCCCGCACGGCGCAGTCAGAATAGTACGCCCCGATGTGCCTCCCCGCCTATGATTGTTCATCGGTGAGGCCAGTCGGTAGCGCGGTGGCGGGTGTTCCGGAGTTTCTTGTAATCATTGTAGCATTTCTGTATTAATTAGGGTCCGTAGACCGGGTACGATAATGCATAGCTTTTACTTGTTCATATCATTCTTGTTAATATGTCTCAGAACTTGCCTTGCTGGTGATGTTGTTGGTGTGGTTGTGTGTGCATCTTCATCGAACTAAGTAGGTAACTAACTACATACATCCAAGTCATATCCGTCATCAAGCTTCATAAGGTTACAACGAGTCTCCCCCTCAACTGCATTAGGTAACAACTGAATGTCACCTTATCTACATGAATATATATCTCTTACCTCCAAAGCCTACGCAATACTTGCTTATCACTACCTCGGGTAGACTAACACCAAAGAGGCGGGGTGGATACTTGGATTTGTTATTGATGATGTCTGATAGGAGATATCCGCTTCGTGGCCAGAGATTCCGGTTTCGATGGCACGATAAGTAGGACTGCCTCGCGACGAAAGTCGCATCTGTAGTTGACATGCTACTGGTTTTTCTTCTATATCTTGTTTATTGCTTCTAGATAGGCAATCTTCTCCCCGGCAATGGACGAAAAGGAAGTCAAACAGGCCGCTGTAAGGGGCTCGGAGGCGCAGATGGACACGAACGCGAATGGCGAGGTGGTGATGATAGAGACGGGCGAGCTCGTCAACGCGTCGGGCCATAGACAGGAGCTGGAAAGGAACTTTGTTAGTGATTACCTACTGCCATTGAATCTCAGTATACTCCATGGGCCGCCGGCCGCCCCAATTCAGCTTCGTCTAACAGAGTAACTATCTGAAGAGCTTGCTGGCGATGTGCGCCGTCGCCGTCGTTATCGGCAACTGCTGGGCCATATCCGGGGCCACGATCGTGAGTGTGCCCGCCCCAGAAGTCTGCGAAATCCAGGAGTAGGCGGTAGGTGATATCTAATAGGTAATCGGCAGACCCTCTCTATATACAACGGCGGCGCCCCGGGCGTCATATACGAGTTGTAAGCGCCGAACAAGACTTATACGTACCTATCCGAGCTAAGGGATATGTACATAGCTAACGCATAAGGCGTCTCCATGCAGCATCGTCGTAGGCCTGCTCTACCTGTGCGTCACGGCCAACCTGGCCGAGCTAGCCTCCGCCATCCCCTCTAGCGCCGGCGTCTACCACTGGGCCTCGGTGACGCCAGGTCGCCGCGCCGGACGCGCCCTCGGCTTCTTCGCCGGCTACTGGAACGCGTTCGCGTACGCGTTCGGCAGCGCGTCGCTGTCGGCGCTGGCGGGCCAGGCAATCCTCGAGATGTGGGCGCTCGCGCACCCGGGCTACGCGCCGGCGCGCTGGCAGGTCCTCGTCATCTACCTCGTCTTCACGTGGGCCAGCGCCGCGGTGCTGCTCTTCGGCAACCGGTGCCTGCCGGCCGTGAACAACGTCTTCATGGGCCTCGGCCTCGCGGGCTGGTTCGTCTCCGTCGTCGCGGTGGCCGCCCTGCCGTCGAGGAAGGGAGGCGGGTCCCACCATGCCCCCTCCGACTTCGTCTGGAAGGAGTGGCAGAATAACACGGGATACGGGCGGAACGGACTCGTGTTCGTCTTGGGCATGTTCAACGGGGCTTTCAATATCGGAACGCCGGATTGCAGCACGCATATGGCGGAAGAGGTGCCGAGGTGAGTTGATATAGCTGCCTACTTATCTACAAGACGTCGGATCTGAGTATAGAGCTAAGAGTCTATGTAGACCGTCGGTGAATATCCCCATCGCCATGGGGACACAGATGACGGCCGGCCTCCTGAGCACCATCGTCTACTACGTCGTCCTGATGTACTCCATCACCGACTTCGACGCCGTGCTCAACTCCTCAGCGCAGTTCCCGCTCACGCAGATATACTACCAAGCCTCGGGCTCGGTCGCGGGCGCCGTCCTCCTGACCATCGTCGTGTTCCTGCCGATGGTCGGGAGCCTCATGGGCTCGATGCTGACCGCGAGTCGCGTGTTCTGGACGCTGTCGCGCGACGGCGCCGTCCCCTTCTCGCGCGTCTTCGGGCGCGTCAGCGCGCGCTGGAAGAACCCGTTCGATGCCATCCTCTTCATCGCGTGCTTCAACACGGCCATGGGCCTCATCTACCTAGGCAGCGACGTTGCGTTCGAGGCCATGGTCGGCTCGTTCGTCGTCCTGACCACGCTGTCCTACCTCGCCGCCGTCCTGCCCTTCGCACTCCGCGGGCGCAAGGGCCTGGCACGCGGTCCGTTCTTCATCAGGGGGCCGCTAGGCTTCGTCGTCAGCTTCGTGTCCTGCGGGTTCATGCTGGTGTGGACCGTCTTCTACTGCTTTCCGTACTCGGTCCCCGTCAGCGCCGCCGATATGAACTACTCGTCGTTGATTGTTGGCGGTCTCACGATCCTGGTCGGTTTATGGTGGCTCCACGCCCAAAGCAGGTATAAGGGACCGCCTGTCGTTCTAATGGGACATAAGGACTGAAGGTTTTTCATGAGATATTATCAGCGCTGGGTTGTCAATGTTGTTCGTTTGATACGCAAATTGCCCGCAGTGTAGTAGAACTTCTCAATAGAACTCTATTGAAGCTGCTCATCCATGATCCGAGTAAACATGTCGCCCCTGACTTGTACCTGCCCTGATATTTTGTTAAATCGTTCGTTATTTATGCCCGCTTCACTCTCATATTGTCTGGGATTGACCTCTCCAAGGAGCTACCTATATTCTACCTCTAATACTATATATGGACCACAATCGTAAGCTACTTTATGGTCTATATTGGTCCCGTTTGAACTCTAGTAGAAGCTAACGGATAGTTCCGTTAGTAGACACTCACTTCTGGGCTTCAAGTCTATTATGGTTGGTGTATATGAGATAATTTGGGAGGCCTGTAACTTTGATGAATACGAGGGTGCGCTTAAACTCGAAGTACGATATGTCGAAATCCCGAAGCTTCATATTCTGTGGGAACGTGATACTCGTATCCATGATTCGGCCCATCTACCTTTCTTCACTCATCAAACTAATTTTCCTCGAGGCCGCGAGTAGGAAGTGCTAACAACTAACAGTATCGAAGGCATTAGCTAGAGGCGGTTCATCTTAGCGATGATATTCTATTAGGCGTATTATGCCGTGCCAGCATTATAATTTCAAGGCTATTATCACCAAAAATCTTAACTATAAGGAGTTACTACCAAGCCTAGGTGTCAAGGTATTCAGAGCTTAATGAACGGCGTCTCTGCCTGTAATTGTTTTGAACCCATCCGACGTTCCAATAAACCTAAGATCTTATTCGGCTCCGGCTGCGATGTGGTTGGCTTAGTTCATTCCTGTTGCGGCCGAAGTTATCATGGAGAATGTGAACGTTGCGCAAAGGTTTGGCTAGACGTCACATAATGGATGATTAGAGTTCAATATGCGAAAAGGGGCTCTTGAATATTAGTAAGCCCACATCCGTTCGAAGACATCATCGTTAAACTCGATGCCTTCTCGCCTACGGAGAAAATAACACAGTGCAGGCTGACCAGAAAGCCATTATCCACATAGTTGCTATCTCAGCCGGTACAGGCAGATATGTTCGACGCGAAGCCTCCAAGGCCCTCCTCTACACCCCTATTTTCGGTCCGTCCTTTTTCTTTACCTTACTCGTGTTCGTCTCGACTCTGGTACTATCTGTGATCCCTCGGCGAGGAAGCGGTACGAAAATGGCATGAACTGGGAAGGCTGCCGGCAGTATGTGAAGCGCACGAGCATTCTTGTTTCATTCACACTCCAAGCCTACGGACGACTCCCCATATTTGTTGAGAGAATTGTGTTTTTGGAGTTCCCAATATAGGTTTTCGACCCCTCCAAACATCCTGACATTGCCAAGAGTCAGCAGTCGGTAGGCGAAGAACAGAATGCAGCCGCAGGTGCTCAATAAGATGAGTAGCGAGTCATTGACGGGTAGAACTTGAAGTAGCTGGAAGAGGAAGCGCATAGACGGGTATCCTAGTTATACATATGACATGTGTAAGTGACCTGACAGCTTCGACTTCTGAGCCCAACTCATGAAGCTATAATACCTTCCATACCCTCCAACGATAAGGGATGAGCGCCTTGATCCAACTACCTGGGCCACCTATTCATAGCAGCAGTAAGAAAATATCAATCTCGTAACTATATTCCACTTAACTCGCACGCGCCCCTTATGGGGCGAGTAGCGGCCGCTCTCTCGTCTATATTAGCTGGTGAAGGAAAACCTCCACTTCCATGCAGCGAAGGGTCGGGCCGGTCCGGAGGTTGATCCAATGTTTCTTGGGAGCTGCAGTATTCCGACTCCGAAGGCTCTTCAGAGTAGCTTTCCGAGCCTTCTGGAATGGGAATCATCGCAGACTTAGTCCAAATATGGATTGCCTTTGTCCAGTCAAGTCCTTCTATACACTGCAGCACACTCCGAGTTAGTGATGATTTATCTCCACATTAACCGAAAAGAAAGGGGATATATCCCGATGCTTCACCGACGTGTGAACCCCGTGGAGGGAGGCCAGCCTGTTGAGAGACCGGGGATCATAACAATAAAGAAAAAAATAGAAAGAGAAATAGAAAGAGACTTGAAGAGTCGGTATAATTCTTACCCCGCCCTTAATAGAGACGAAATTCTTGCCCTAAGACCGTTAGTTCAGAGGTTCTACGTACCATGCCGTGCTATTCGAACGCCTTACCGGAGAAGAGTGTATGAGTCTCGTCCCACAACTGCGGCAGAAGTAGCTGTGTGAAGACCGCATCATCAGGCATATAACAATATAAATGTTGTATCATACACTCAAAACAAACGTACCAGTACAGCATATGACCCGAAGGCGTGGGCCGCCTGTCAGACGTCAGTTTTTGTTCCCTTAAGGCGCACAACGAGGTTCTCCAGGAGACCAACGTATAGCAAGACAGCAGCTCGGCCTTGGGCAGCTGGAATTGCGGGAAGATGGCCGAGGTGCCGAACGCCGAGCTGGACTGTCGGCGACACTCGGCGCAGTGGCAGATATAGAGCGCGAGCGGCTTCTCTAGTGGGGTCGTGAATGCGACCGCGCCGCATTGGCATCGGGCCTCCATGATGTTTACCGTTGACCTAGGTGATATGTGGAAACTTCGTAAAATTCGCGTAGATCGGAGTCTGGTCCTCTATGTCGGTATAATATAAAAAGATGAAGAGTGAGGCTCAGGGGCATGGATCGATCTGAGAGTTGACTCAGAGTATACCTCAGTACTTAGCAATACCTACCGTTCATCGGCTGCAGATAATCCCAGCACATCGGTCTCCGCATCCGATAGGTACCTCTATGTAGCTCGATCGGGTGATTAATCAACAGCCCTATATACGGAGAGAAAAATATTATGTATTAAACGGCAGGCTTGTGTAACTAGCTCGAGCTAAGTCGCGTTATATCTATGGTTGCCTTGCGAATTCACCCTATAGCGTATTCTGATGATATCATCATGTTGTTGTGTCAGCTAATGAGAATTATACACGGGGATATCTATGTACAGTGTACCGAAAATGTTTAGCTAGCATTATCCCTGCTCGCCTGCGTCATCTAGCTGAAGGAGACTGCACTAGGAAGAACGCGCTGTCACATGCGCTGGCGTTTCTGGATCGCCTATGTACGCAGTACATAGAGGAGTAGGTGCACTAGGTCAACCTACCCCCTATCGATCGGCATAACGTGGATACGGTTTTATATTCCTTTTTTAATTAAAAGTTATTTAACTGATAGCCCTAAGTTAAGATAATTAAATTGAATTTTTTTATTTAAATAATATTATAAATTTATATATAAATAATATTAAATTTTAATGCGTGTTATTTAAGATAATATATATAAACTATATATATATACTTATTATAATAATATATAGCTAAATAACTATTATATATTTAATACTTAATTAATTAGATTAAGAAAAAGTTCTTTTTTTCTTTCCTTAATTAAGTACAGTTTTATATATACCTATATATATATGCATTAAATTTTTATATAAATTTTTTATTTTATTTAATTATATTTTATTATTAAAAACTATAATTAAATATTAAATATTTTAATACATTATTATATAGGGATATACACGGACTACCGTGCACGGACCACACTGGGTTATATAAGTAATACTAATAGATTAAATAAGCATATAGCTTTTTTAAAAAGCTATAAAGTGGAGATTTCTCTTTATTTTTTTCATTTATTAATATATTATCTTTTTATATATATCTTTAATTCTTTATTATATTTAAAAAAAATTATTAATTAAAAATTATAAATTATTAAATTTTATTATGATTTTTTAATAATATTTTTAGAAATATTTAAATATATAAAAAATTAATTTTAAATTTTTTCAATTAATAAAATTAAAAATATAAAATATATATTAAAGTTTAAAATAAAAAATAATAAATTATAAAAAAATTATATAAAAAGTATTATAACGTTTATTAATAATAAGCGTTTTTTAATAAAAAATTATCTAAAAAGGTTTATAATATATAAGTTTAAGGTGTAAATAAATGTATTATTAAAAAGATGAAAATGGAAAAAAAGAGAAGAAATCCTCTAATAGGATCTGCATACTATTTATATAGATCCCTATTTATTTAATCTATTTAGTAATTATATATACCCCTTTTAGCTACACATATTAGATTACCGGGGTAGAAAAAAACTTAATACTGCTTTTAACATGTTACTCAGGTTTTTTATAGGCGTTTATAAGGTCGTTTTACCGGTTAAAGTACTATTAGCTAAGGTTTAGGTTTAGATATAAACTAAGGCTTAGGCTTAAATAAAGCCCGCGACTTTTTTTTTTTACTTTAATAGTTTTATTTAATAGCTACCGTTTTTTCTATCGGTTTTAATATTTTTATATTAGTTCTAAAAAATAATATAGCCGTCTTTTATTTATTTAATTATTATTTTTATATCTGTATTTTTTCCATTTAACGAAATAATTAAAACCCTTTTTATTTTATATAATACAGTATTAAAAAATCATCTTTATTTTATATAGCTTTCCGTTATTATTATTAAAGTTTTATTCCGTTTTAATAGGCTTAAAAGGCGGGGTATATTTATAAAAAAGGTCGTTTTTTTTTTCCCGGGCTAATAAATAAGTAATAAATATAACGGGATAAATAAATATATCCTTAAAATTTAACCTATAAGCTAATTTATTCATTCGTTTAAAAATTTTCTAAAAGCCTACTTTTTATTAAATATACTTTTTAAATAATCGGCTAAATAAATAATATCTATTATATAGTTTAAAAAATACCTCGTTTTTAACTATAAATTTAATAGTATAATATTTATTATTATAAATTCGTTTAGCTTTTATTACTATAAAATTTATTATAAATTCGGTATTTTTTTATATATATTTATAAATTATTTTAACTTTATCGAAAATATTATAGTTTATATTAATAATTATTTCTTTAAAATTTAAAAATTTAAAACCGAAAAGTAATTTATATAAAGTTATTTAAACTAATACGAAATATAAATTATTAAAATTTTATTATAATATAGGTGTTACAGCAGTGGTCTTAGCGTACCTTATTCACTGCTATAACCCTATAGTCACGTGTAGATAGCGATTAGATAAGATAAGGACTAGGTGGAGGTTTTACCACATACGTATGGCCATATATACCTAAACCTCCTCCTTTTCCTTATTTTTGTTATTTTGTTATAATTATAGTTATTATTTAGCCGTTATTGTATATTAATGCCGTTATATAATAATAAAGATCCCTTATAGCTGATTGGCTAGTTATTTTTAGGGCATTATATTTGATTTGCGTTAGCTTTATAAGGTAGCGAGTTATCTATTTTTTTTACCGCGTTGGCTTTTCGAGGTAGTAGTAATACCTTTATTTCTATCGGATTCGTTATTTAAGTATGTATAATAAGCTTTTAGGCGTACGTATAGCTTACCGATAATATCTTTATAAATACTATCCTTTTTTAACCAGCATTCGATATACCTATTAATATACGTCCTAGTAGTTTAGCTTTAAAGGGTATGTAAAACGTTAAATCATTTTATATGCATTGAGTATTTTTTATTCCATTCGCATTAGCTTTACAAGGTAGCGAGTTACTATTTCCTTAAGTAATTTTTTCAGCGTACGTTAGCTTTTCGAGGTAATAACTGAAATTTTTTACCTTTTTTACCTGCGTTAGCCTTTTAAGGCAGTAGATTATTTCTTAATTATTTTACTATAGCCTTTATTACCGCTAATAAGGTTAACGGTACCTTTTAAGCCTTACGTATTAAATTAACTGTTAAATTTACTAATTATATTTATTTATTATAAAATAACTATAATAGTTAAGTTTAATAGCTAACTATTTAGATTTAATAGTTTTAAGGTAAAAATATAGTTCTATAAGCTAAAATCGATACTATAAATATTACCTATTATGTATTATTAGCTAATAAACTATAACCTTAACCTTTATTTTTAAATATTCCTACTTTAATTAGCCCGTTAAACTTTAATATATAGGCTTTATAATTAAAAGGTAAAATGGATATTAATGGTAAAGCTATCGGTATAAATTAAGCTAAATTTTATTATATATATATACGTTTAAAGCTTAAAGTATAGTATATTGTTATTTCTATACTGTATATATAACGAAAAAAAAAATCGTAAAATTACGAGGCTATTATAACTATATTAAATCGACTATATAATAATTTTAATAGGTTTTATCGATTAGTTAAAAAATTACGTAATTTTTATTAAAATAAAAACGATTCTATTTATACGTTTTTAGCTATTTAAAAAAAACTTTCGTAAGAAGCCGGTGTAGCGGATCTATCTAATAAGATCAGAATTTAGAATTTACAGTACGTTATTAACGATATGCTAAAGAAAAAACTCAATAATTGCGAATTATTATTAAAGAAATACGACGATTTCGTATCCCTATTTTACCGGCTATTAAGGTTCTATTTTAATAAGCCGATAAATTCGAACCTAAATCTAAATATAATAAATACGTTAATCGGCATGATCGAATCTATATAGTCTAATAATATATCCGATAACGAGGATTTTAGTGGATATATATTTAAAATTATATCACTTTAGACTTTAAAAAGTTAAAAGGTACTCCCGGCTAGCCGAACCGATATTATAAACCGTTAGAAATAAAACTAATGCCTATATTATGAAAACGAAACCTATAGGGTTATAAAATGCCCTTTATTACTACCGGGATCGAACTTTAAGAAGCTCTTTATAAATAATAAGGACATTAATAACGCTAATGCCTAATACCTAATAAGTGTATGTTAAGGAACTAAAGGGGTAGTAGTGGTAGTTATATTATTAAATAATAATTACTATAGTTATGTAACATGGCTAGGTAGTCCGAGCTTTTAAAACGCGTACGTTTTACAATAAGTAGTTTTTTTAACGGATTTTAACGATTTAAACAAATCCCTTAATATTACGTTAACTATTGCTAAGTGGATTTAGGGGGGTAGTATTACGGCAATAGTTTTAGTGTACTTTATTTACTGCTATAACCCCATAGTTACGTATAGATAGCGATTAGATAAGATAAGGACTAGGTGGAGGTTTTACTACATACGTGTAGCCATATATACCTAAACCTCCTCCTCCTCCTTATTTTTGTTATTTTGTTATAATCACAGTTATTACTCAGCCGTTGCCGTATATTAGTGCCGTCATAATAGGGAATAATTTTAACTAATTATTATTTAAATATATAAAGTTATAATATTTAATTCTAATTTTTATAATTTAAACTTTCCTTTTAAAAAAACCGTCTTTTTAAAAATAATAAACTATAGTTATTAAAAGTCTAACGCTTAATATTTTCTATATCCCTTTTTAAAAATCCGAAATAAATTTTCTATTTCGGTTAGAAATAATACTTTTAAAAATACTTTAATTAAAAAATAATAGTTATTAAATAAGGATTTTAACCTAATTAATAGCTAA
>JAJJKD010000086.1:0-173747 GCA_022376535.1 Xylariaceae sp. FL0662B
GGCGGCATACTTAATAAGGGCTTATGTTTTGGTCTCCATAATGCCTACTACACAAGAATAGCCTCAGGGGGGGAAGATTACATAGGATGGGCTTCGTGAAGAGCTATAGATCACGGTTGCTACGGTCATCTAATATAAGGGACATGAGAAAGAGCGGGCAACAAGAAGGGGCCGGGCCTGTAGCTTGATCGCATTTCCATCCCTTTCAATACCCGATGAACACTACCACGAAACTCAAGCTCCCATTAATTCAATGCGTGCAGACCAGGGGAGGACGAAGAGCCCACCAAGCGGAAGTTAGTCTTTCCCGCAACCACGAAAAACGGACATCTCGAATAGAGCATGCTGTGTCCCGTGCAGAAAAAGATCGTAAGTACTCTATAGCCTCGTCAGAATATCTTGAACTCGAGAGCCTCCTTTATTTGAGCCACGCCGGTTTCGCCAAAGCCAGCCAGAGGGAGAAAAAAAAACACGGGTATGATCCCAATTATTTACAGACAGACAGACAGACAGACACCCATTGAAAGAAAGAAAACACCTGATTTCCGGAACGCCTAGCCGATGCGCGTTGCCCCATTTGAATTCATCGAGCCCTTTCCGGATTTACTCAGCCGCGTGCTTCTTCTTCTTTTTCTTCTTCTTTTCGCCGTTGACCTCCGGCTCTACTACCTCGTGCACGTCGCTGTGCTTGCGCTTCTTCTCTTTCTTCTCTGACTTGCCTTCCTTCTTCTCCTTCTTGTCCTTCGACTTCTTCTCCTTTTCCTTCTTGGGCGTGGCATCTGTTACCGGGAGAGGCGCATCGATCATCTCTTTGTCGATAGCCATGCTCTCACCATCCGCCAGAATCTCCGCCATTGCTTGGCTCTGCACGCGAGTTAGTCTGCTGAGATCGATGTTGTCGGAATATTACACTCACCATTGCGTCAGCGTTCTTAGTTGGCTTCTTTCCGGTAGCGTAGAACTCCAGCCGATCCTCAACTTGCTTTCTCAACGCATCGCCAAATTTCTTCGATGGCTGTTCCGCGAAATTGTCGATGCGGCTGGCGATACTGCACTTGTTGGCCAGATATCTCGATATCCGTCCCTTGTCTTTTTGGCCCGCCCGGCCAATGAACGAGCTGTGATAAATGAGACCAAACTTGGGGGTATTGCCCTTCGTCTTCAGAGCTCGGAAAAGAGCCTTCTCGGCGCCAAGGATCTGAAGCGTGGAAGCCGGGTACTTGGACAGATTCGTGAGAGAGCCAGCTTTCTGAATGAGGCGCGCAGCGACAACCTCGCCGATGAGCGCAGCCAGATTAGGTGCCACTGTGCTCATCTTGTCGACTAAGTAACCATACAGAGTTCTTCTGAACTCGGCGAGTTTGACCACTTTCCCGGCGAACGTAGAGATATTTTCCATGTCAGCATCGGAAATCGACCGTCCCATGGAGATCTTGGCCTTGTTGATGATCTCCCGTGCCTTCTCCTCGTCGTCATTAACCAAGGCCGCAAGCTCGTGCAGCTTGTCATCCGAGAGAGTCGACTTGTCGCCGATGAAGAGAGCAAGGCGGGCGTAAGTCAAGTTGTCGGACGCAATGCTGTAAAGCTCGGGGAAATGCCATCCATACCACTCTCGAACCTTCTGAGAGAACAGGTTGATACCCTTGTCAAGGTTGTCGAGTGTCGCAATGGCCTTGATGATGTGGTTGTCGTTCTTGTGGACGTTGAACTTAACCTTGCCACGAGAGTAAGCATGGCCAAGACCAAGCTGTGCTCGCTCAATGTCTCCTTCCTCAAGACCCTTCAACAGCTTGGACGAGTGCAGGCGAATGCCTCGGAGCAGGTCTGCGACAACCTCAGAGGTGTCACCGGTTTCGCATTCAACGCCAGGGAAGACGGCCTTAATAGACCCCGCCAGGTTCTTATCGGCGAGACCGAGGACGATCTTGCTCTTCTTTGATTGGGGCAGGTTCAATTCCAGGTCCGACTTGAGATAATCCGAGAGCACGCCTTCAGAGATCAGGTTGATATTTTCGAGGGCATCGGCAGCATTCCTGGGCGGGGATTAAAACATTAATAACCATTCCACTACAAAATATAATTCGATCCAGCCTACCTCCAGGGAGCAAAGTTGACCAATTGCACCATCTTGCCAAATTTGGCGAGGTCCTGACTAGCTTTTTGGACCTCCTTCAGGTGCAGGCCAACAGTGTCCTGCTGGTGGACGACCTTGAAGATGGCATATCCGACAGCGGACTCATGTAGCAGATAATCGACTCGCGTCATGGTGACTCGGTATAGTTTCTACCCAGAACAGGTAGAGTTGCGCATGCGGTATCGTGGGGTTGGAGTGTGTAGAATGGATCGTGAAGCTTTCAGGAAAAAGTCCAAAATTTTTGCGACCCAGAGCTTAAGGTAGGACCCACTTGGCTCATGGGTACGTACCGTCCTGGCAGAAGTTCGGGATTGATGTCTAAACGGCTTGACGGCTACGCCACAATGTGGCTAGACAACCTCCCTATTTACTTATATGCCCTGAATGCTTCACAAACTCTTCGCCCATCTTGGCTATTCCTCATCGCTCTATCTCTAGCCTTCATAGGCTTTGACGAAGCTTTATTGAAGACATGTGTAACTCATGAATGCGATCATCAGTCTTCTCACGTATAATCGCTTCAGTGTCACGGGCCCATCAGTAAGAGGCTATCTAAAGATTTAAGACGTGCGAGTTGGAGCCAGTTGTTTATCTCTATATAGACCGGCCTATCCGCAGGTTTCCTTAACCCCATATCACTGCAGGCGAAACTCCCAGTTCAAGATTCAGTTATAAATAAACATTTCCGCTACATCAACTTTAACAGGTCGAGTGTCCAATTGCCTTGAGTTACATACTGCCATATTAATGAAAACTCCGGGGATGGTGCAATGTATTGAGGATTCAGTTCGAAACTGTTCAAGTGAATGGGTCAGGGCTGGAAGTGACAGGACCTCGAGTTTAAGAGCTTGACTGATAGTTAGGTATTTCAGTGCTACTAGGTCTAGTTATCCTAAAGAGTTCAAAGCAGGAGCATTTTCTTACATTCATAGCAATACCAGCAGTACCAACTTCACCGCGAAGAACAGTAACTATGTGATGGCAGCAATCGTTTAGTCCAATGCCATCCCGATCATTCAACGCCGTCCCCTTGCGAGTTCTCACCACTAGCCTTTGTCATCTCCCACCCGCGATTCCTATACCTCTTAGGCCAGATGCCGCACCGCCCCGGCGCCAGAATCCCGTTCGGATCCAGCGCATCCTTCAACTTCTCGTTGAATTTCATCAGCGCGCCATCGTTCCAGCTATACGTCCCGGCCACCTGGTCCATGAGCACGAGATGCGTGCGGTACTCGCCGTAGCCGCACGCCGCCGCATCGTCGATCATGTGCCGCAGGCACTCCATCGCCGCGGCGCGGCGTTCGGGGTCGGCGCGGTCGAACACGATCTCGACGATGAGGTGCATCTCGCGCAGGCCGACGCAGAACGCCGGGAACAGGTCGATGCCGAACTGGTCGTGCCGGCGCTTCGCCAGCTCGAACAGCCGCCTCGCGTCGGCGCCGCGGATCGGGCTCACGGGCGAGAAGGCGATGTGCGCGCCGTTCGGCATCCAGTTGACCCACCGCAGCTCCTGGATGTCGGGGATCCCGGCCGCCACGCGGTCGCGCGCCCAGAAGTACTCGTCCGGTGGCAGCGTCGCCGGATCGATGCGACGGGCCCCGCTGACGCGCTTGAACTCGGCGTCGATGATGGAAAGCTTGTACTGCCGGATGTGCGGCGGGCCGTATGACATGCCGTAGTAGACCCAGGTATGATCACCTACGGGCGTATCGGCCGCCGCCCTATGAACTACGTCATCTGGGAGGGTTCCGTTGCCTGTATAGATGGAGGTTCGCGGTTTTCCGCGAGCGGCGATGGTTTGCGTGACATGCCGTAGTTGTGCAACGTTCTCGAGGATATTAGCAATCCGAAGAGGGCGGATAATTTCGATCTAGATTCGGCTCGCCTTAGTGTTGTGCGAAGATATTGTTATCACCTCGACCGTGCAACTAATAGCTACTTACCAACTCAGCGAGATCATCTTCTTTCTGGAAAGTGTACATCTATCAGCTCGAAGATTAGTGTTCCTCGCCCGATTTTAATTAAAAACTTCCTTATACTCACAAAACTCTCGTATCCGCCTGGGTTAGGCATCAAGGTCATGCCCATCCTAGTGACAATACCAAAATTTGACTGCGAGAATATTCCACTAAGGTATGCTACAGTCAGCCAATATCCTACGGAATCGATTGTATATACCAGATATGGAAGACGGACTCAGAGTACGGCCCAAACCCATAAGGGAACGTCTGCCACGTGTTGTTCCCCGGCAGAGCCCCCATGCCGGTTCGAATGATTTCGCCAGTCGGAAGCACAACTTCCAAACCCGAGTGGCAAGCCCAATGGTCCCCATACGGCGTATAGCCGACGCCTCTGTCTACCGTATTCCCTATGACGGAGCCGCCACCAACGTCCGGGACATCGATCCAGAGATGATCGTATCCTCTGGCTTTGATCGCTTCGTACAGAGCGAAAAACGAGACGCCCGGCTCGACGAGACACGTGAAGTCCTCGGGGCTGATGTCGAGTATCTTATTCATTCGTCTGCCGAGGTCAATCACAACGGATCCACGCACTCTAGGCGCTGCGCCTCCGTATCCAACTAGAAGCAATCAGTATCGTGACCGTTATCTCGACACATTTTCTGATGGCACGCTTACGATTCCGGCCCATTGAAATAGGGAAAATTGGTATATGGTATTTATTCGCCCACAAAACAATCTGCTGGACCTCTTCGGTACTGTTGGGATACGCAAGGGCGGAAGGAACCAGCTCTTCCTCATCGACAGCCGCCATCAGGTCATGGGTGTTTGGATCTTTGAGTGTCAACCGACGATATTCTTATTGTGGATATTCCTCAACTTACGCTCCATATACCTGTATTGTGCATTATCATGAGATCAACTATTTCTGACTAACTTATGACAGTAATATGTCACGGATTGAACACTCACCAGCCATCTCTCAACGGCTTATCATTGACCTCAACATTATCTGTACCCAATTGCTCCCGGAGCTCATCCAGGGCGTCGAAGAAGACTTGCTCACTAACACCCTGGGGAATAACAGGAAGCCTATTCCTCGCAAGCCGCGGTTTCGTTCTCGTCTCGAAGATGTCAGCTTTCGCTTCCCGAGCCTTCTCGAGGAGGTAGTCCGGGATGCCCGAGTGCTTCTCCGAAAGGAGCGGCACGTCCGATTGAGCCTCGTCTATGAACGACATAGCTAGCGTAAACGCAGCGCGTATATACAACGTAGTAGGGCTTATGAGAGAACGCCGAGTTCTCGATGATCAAGTCTATATATACTCCATTCATATAACCGCCGTTTCACATGTCGATTATTAGCCATGGCTATTGATTATAAGTTACCTACTACCCCGCAGGTCGCTATACCATCTGCCGAACACAAACGTTGCATAATGCCGATCCACTTGCGGGAATGGAGTATCGCACAAAGCTGCGCGGAGAAGGAAGGAATATTAGCTAGAGCCTAGGCCTATTTGTCTAGGTAGCCGGGCTTGCATACACTTGCGCTGTCTGCGTAGTCACGGAGTGTTTCTAGAGGATAGGATCTTTCGGTTATTAGCCCATTCTCACATATAAGAGTGATGTCACTTGTAATGACCCTCTAGAACTCTTCAGCTGTACTATCGTCAGTCTATTATATTATATACTCAATGCGATCGAAATATCTATACTCCTCCCAGCACTAATGAGATCAGGAAATGTCCCCTGCTAGAATATAGGCTTAACAGTCAATCGTGATCCTCCCCCTACCACGGCTCACGCATGCTAGCATACTGGTTTCCTTCTGCTCGTCCTCTAGCGCTACTCCCTGATGGAGGATCTGGCCCTTGCAATGACTGACTATACACGTTCCGCAATTGCCCACAAGACAAGACGATTCGACATCGAACCCAGCCTCATTGAGCACCCGCAATAGCGATTTTTCGCCCGGCACCTGAAGTACCTGCCCCGTAGCTTTGATCTCTGCTTCGAACGGGTCGCCGGTTCCCGTTGCCGCTCCCCCAAACTCTTCGAAGTGGACCTGCGAGCTAGGATAGCCAAGCTTCTTCGTCTGCACACGACATGCTTCGAGTAATGATGTTGGGCCGCAGCAGTAGATCATCGTCTCGAGGCTTTTGGGCGGTGGGATGAGGTCGATCACATTGAGCCGTCGACCCTCGCTCTTTGCGTAGATAGTCGTTTTTCCAGGTGGGAGAAGGTCAAGATATGCAGCTTCATCTCTGCTACGGACAGCATAGTGTATTTCGACCTCTGCGGATGTCTTCTCGAGAGCCTTAAGCTCACTCATGAACGCAGTGACCCCGATCCCGCCGAGGATGAATATGTGTCTCTTCACCCCAATAGATTGATCGTCACCCTTCCTCGAGACAGTATGGCCCTTGGCTACCTCCACAACATCGCCGACATTGAGGTTGTCGTGTAGGTAGATAGACCCGCCTCTCGAGTGATCATCCTTTGCAATGCCCAACTCGAACGAGTTCATGTCGCCAGATACGACTGAGTAAGCTCTTGTGAACTTGGAGTCCGGGCCAAATCTCAGACGCACGTGAGGAAAGCGGCCAAGTTGAAGTTCTTTCTTCTCGACACTGACATCTTCAGCAGCAGCAAAGACGAACCTCTGGATTCTAGGGGTCAGTGGAGTCTTCTCGACCAATTGGTACAGCCGCCAAGGCACGGCGAAGGCGCCCTGTAGTCGGCCGTCCATATTCTCAGCGCCATTGCGAAGCCTTTTCGTAAACAACTCGATAAATTCCTCGCTCAATCCAGGCAACTCGCAAAGCTCAGAAATCGCCTTCATATTGTTCATATCCCTGTAGAGAACATGCTGTAATCTTGAAAGCGGCCAGTGAGGATTCACGCGCTCGATCAACTCCATCTCATCCCCTATTTGAATGTCACCTTCCTCCAGCACCCGATAGTACCATCCAGTGCGCCCGGTGTTTTGCACCAAGCTCGACATCTTCCTGTGGTCGAACCGATGGTTCAGTTTGTAGCACGGCTGCCGGATCATGGTGACCTGGATGACGGCATCGGGCCCGAGCCGAAACTTGTCGCCGATGCAGAGATTGCTCTCGGACAGATGCGCCATGGATAGGTTCTCGCCGAAAGCGCCGACCTTGAACTTGTGTTCCCGGTGCGGCAGCGACTTCTTCCAGGCATCGTAGTGGCGCGGATCATATTGGTGAAGGGCATTGTCAGCGCTGAGGTGGTGGACGTACTGCCGCTCATCCCCGACGAGGCCCCGCGGCGTAACTCGAACCTTGTCTTGATGTGGCTGCTTGTTGATTGCCGAGAAGAGGCCCTTGACGCCGCCGAGGGGCCGGATTTTCCCTGTTCGTAAACTTAGCAATACGTCCTTTGGGGGTAAAGGCGCTAGGTCAAGATCTGACCAAGAGGCGTCGGACCCCATGTTCAATATGGCAGCTAATTTGTCAAGCTTCAATACAGAATGTGCGGGAGCGATGGGCTATATATTCGGATGTGATCGAGATGATTCGCTGAGGACGACTTTTGGGTATCTACGCAGATAGATCCAAAGGGACGAAGGAGGCAGATGTGTCAAGGGAAGATTATCGGTTCGATACGATCCAGGCTAGCCTTAATTGGCATCTCAGAGTTGTTATCCTGTCCGGCGAGGCCTGATTAATACCCGATGTACGGTAGATATAATGTATGGCAGTCTCTCCCCTTGGGATAATAGATGTTGTATTGGTGATGGTCGAGTGAGGGGTTCCAGTTAGCGAGATCTTGGATTTAACGCGAGTGAATAGGACTACTCCTAGTAAAGGTAGAGTTTTCGGCATAGTTTAATCGGAGCTTGAAATGAGGCACATATTCCATGGTCAGTTGTTGAATAATGTCAACTTATATAGTATCTCTTTCTAAGTATCTTTTTGTATTATTAATTTCGTATAGTATTAACGTTGTCATTTAGACAGAACGAGGCTTAGAGGACGACAATATCAAGCTGGAAATTACATCGATGAAAATAAGATAATTTCATTGGAATGTGTCGAAATTTAGCTGAACTGAGTCGCAGCAGCAGAGGGCAACCACAGTAATACTCAACCTTGGGAATACTCAAAACGTACAAATATATCACCTATACGTACTTTAGTAAGAAAAGGATTTTATTTAAACGAAGAATAAATGTAGCCCATTCCGAACTCAAATAACCCGCCATTACTTTATCTTGTCGCCTTAAGGTCCATACACCGGCATGAAATCCCGAGTTGTTCTATACAGGGGCAGCGCCAAAATGCCCCTTTAATAAGTGCCGCTAAAAAGCTATCCAGGTATACATAGATACTCCTCGTTTATAAGTATTGACTGTCTCAGAAGTCCTCATAATTGTTCTATGTCTAATATTTTCTGTTTAATGCCGTTATAGGTTGGGGCATCCTATTGGACCACACGTGTCTGGTGTGCGTTGTCTTATTATGCCTAGGAACAAATACGTACGCCTGCACAGCGAGCTTCCGAATAAAACTAGGCAATTGACAACGATAGCGAACTTAAAGGATACTATGGAATTCTAGCTGATGTAGCCCTGGCGGTGATTGGTTCAAGACAAAATGACTATCTGCGGGAACTCATTCGTCAAACTGCAAAATCCAACACATAAAGGAACTTTGGGATAAAGTACTAACGGTGTTCCGCTATAATGGCAAAGCTATTCTCTTCGCATTATTATACTCGCTGAACGAGTAGGTGGATGTTGGCGCCCCGCTCGGCAAACCTAGATTCATCCGCCATCCCGAGGGTCACATTGGCTTGGACACAGAGCATGTAAGTGCCAAGCAGTACGTTGACCTGCAATATGATGAGGACAGGAGGCTCTCAAAGCTGGCACGATAATAGAATTACAAGTCAACAACTCAAAACTTGACCAACTGCTTGATAGCTTCAACCAGAAGGAGTACCAACTACCCCGCAAGAAATTCGCTGTGATACGGGTCAAGGCCGAAGATCGTACTGAAGCTTTTTGTTTTCTTTCTTCCAATTTTCAGTATCAATCCATACATGAGGCTTCAAGATCCACTCCGCGAGGTCTTACATCTCTCAGCAGACGGTGTAGAGGGGCAAATATCAAGATTGCGGTTGTTGGAAAGGTCGAACACCGCAACGAGCTGGCCAGCAGAGTCCGGCTAGACGTCAAGAGGAGCGAAATGATATTTGATGCTTCGCGAAGTGCTCAATCGTTAGCCTAGCTCCTAGTGATTTTGCCAGAGAAAGGTACCTATACGTTATTATTTGCAGTCGCTCACATATAGACGCTTGACAGGTTCTTTATGCCAACAATTCATGGTACAACTTTGGATCGAGCCCCTCAGATCAACAGTGTGTGGTTTTGATGAGCAGCTTCATCGCAGAGGACTTGATTTGCTACCTATGGCAATGGCAAGACCAGATCCTTAATAAGAACACAGGCGGAATATTTCACGTTCGCGCTCGGAAGCCATTTCTTTGGGGATTTATGTGCTCTGATCATCGAACTGGCATATGCGCCTGTTGTTCATATTTAAACGGAGCAGGTGAGGTTGAGAGCGTCATGATTCCCATAATGGATATTAGTGAAGTAAAATGGTCTGAGCAGCAATCCCTGTCGCGTACCAAAGAGATTGAGGCGTCCGAGAAAACGCCCTCGAAGCGATGATGACGAGTAGACACAAGGGCCCGTCTATAAGGCTGCCCTATTTCGACGCCATTCTGTGCCATATCGAAATGCTCACCATGGACAGCATCGGATCCGCGTAGGAGTTCCAGCGTCTAGAAGCGGATCGCGAGCTCAGGGGTCGCGCACCGATCATTGGAGTCAAGGCCAATGTGCGGAGTGGACACATCAGCAACGCTATTGGGGTTGACATGGTCAGTATCTAAGCGCATGGCATTCATTACGGTGTTCTCGGTCGAAATGCTAGGTAGTTTGCTTCAGGACGGCGTGCCGACGAAACCTTGTCAGATGCAGGAAGCCCATCGCGCACATCGACCGCGTTTGTTCCGGCCCGTGAGCAATACTTAATATATCGTTACTTTAAGTACTCGACAGGAAACGTCTCTTGATTCAAGGAGATGCCAACCACGATTAGGCTTGCTCACTCCAAGACCCGCCCACCCCGATGAGTGGACCCGTCTCGAATCTTTAACGCCCTTGGTTGTGGCTGTTGTAATTTACTTCAAGCCGGATATCAATTGCCTTTTACTCCATATTACCATGGGAGAAGGACCTAGGCGTTTACGTATGTACTTTCAGATATACCTGCTCTGATCTCTAGGATATCATCATGTTGGCTCGCGGTTCACATCCCGCTCCTAGTCTGCGGTTTAGGGGATCTCCAAAATGTAAGCTCGATGGTTTAAGCGTTGGGTTTGAGGCGATGAAGGCAGGTCAAGGGTTTCTAATTAGGTACCACATGGTGGCTTTTATATAACAATCCTTATTTATTGAGTGGAAACAGATGCTAAGATCATGACGGGAATTATTTCCTTTTAGCCCTTGGGAATCCATACCTCTGTTTCTTTGAAACGTTCAGCTATAGATGTATATGTTCTTGTATAATACAGACCCGTGTGCTAGCTAATTTCTGAACCTATTATAGGATGAAGAACCGATGACATTATGCCCAAGGGCCGGGGCTTGAAGTGACGTAGAGGTACAGTAGCAGCTACGCCAATATATATAGTCTACTCAAATCGGGACGCAAGCTCGATCGGTTCGGTGGTCAAGTGGCCTGAGATATATCATATATGTATGTACTATGTACGATCTGCCGTATTAACTACCTGTATACACACACAGCGGAAACTGTCACTATTAAGTTAAAATTTGCAGCATCTCGCGAGCCGACCATTTCGTCTCATCTCGTAGCACAGTCAATCGGTCAGTCCATTCATCATGTATACAGAAACCTAGTGAAGTCGTCTATTCCATTTCCCGCATGCCGAAGTCCCGGCCCCTGCCTGTCCTTCCTTCCTTCCTTGTCCCCTGTCCCCTGTCTCCGGATCCAGATCCCGATTCTGCCATGCTTCCCTGCCTCCGTCCCTCCTTGCTGTCTAATGAAGTGGTTCCCCGTCCTCTCCCGCCTCGTCCTGTCCAGCCATCCATTCCCGCCCGATACCGCGCTGGCTGACGTACGTATGTACATAGCGCGGTGTGCCGGCTGCTCCCTTCCCCTCTCGAGCCGCCCGCCCGTTTAGATTCCGTCCCCCGTTCGGCATCGCGCCGCCGAGCACGTACGGATACGCCTTCAGCGGCCGCTCCTTGGCCGGCAGCGAGTTCAGCGCCTCCCACATCTCCATGATGCCGGCGCGGCGCGCGGGGAGCATGCTGTACTGCAGGGAGTAGAGGTTCTTGCGGTGGATGGGAGGCACGAAACGGCCCGTCATGAGGCAGAAGAGCACGCGGGGCGAGAGGTAGTGTTTCCGGATACGGCTGCCCATCTGGAAGTACTGGTGGAACATGGCCGTGAACGCGAGAGGCGTCGGCTGTGTGGCCAGTTAGATAATGCGTTTGAAGCGACGCCGCGCGTGTGACGTACCTTGAGACAGATAACCGAGGTAGGTTGTGGGGAGGATGGCGGCGTGGAGGGTTTGGAATTAACACTAAGTCTATCGTGGGTATCATAAAGTTCAAAACGAATACCGCCTATGTGGGGTCAGTATATACGCAATATCGTAGCAGTGGACATTGATACTTGCCTGGGAGGCGCCGGGGGTCTTTGGCCCGAAGCATCAAGGCGAAGAGTGGGAAATGGTTTAGACAAGAAAGCATGGTATCGAAAATAGCCTTGAAAGATATGATGATCATACGTGCAAGGGCGAAGTTGAGATAGAATACGACCACCGTGGGCAGTAGAAAGGATAGAAGTGTGAACAAGATGGTTCCGACGAGCAGTTGGTCGAGGTCGTAATCACATGAGTCGACACGATTCCGCAGAACGTTATATTTCTTGCCTTGGAATAACTGGAACAACGACAAAAGGATGGTAAGTTGCCAGTGGAAGATGCGTGCAGAGGCGAGATAAAAGGAGTATATGTGCATCGTGAGCATAGATAAGAGATCTGAGAAGAGGGCGATGGGCATGCTGGCACCGCCGAAACTGGAAAAGCCGATGAACATGACGATGTGCGGCAAAAGGGGTTGTAATGTGGCGATGCAGCTTGACCAATAGTCGATGACCCAAAGAAACAGATCACCCAGGAAAAGCGCCAGTTCGCTATTCAGCTTCAGGCCGGCAGGCCAGCCCATGAGCCACGAGATACTGCTCTGGAGAGCGTTGATTGTATACTTCCCCAGCACCATACTAATCGTATCAGCCACCCAGTCGGCGTTGTCGATGATGTAAGAGCCAAGAGCGATGCCGATGATGATGTCGTTGGCTACGAGCCATAGGCTGTTGTAGAAACGAATGTAGTCAGGATGGCTTGTCGTCACACTCTCCCAGTCGTTCTTTCGTAGGCGCAGTTTAACGTACTGCATAGGCCAATAACAAAACTGTTGAAGACGGATTTCGACCTGCTGTGCCGTAGCGGATACATCCTTGAGAGCGGGTGAATTGGGCCGGGCCCTCCACTCTAATACGCGAAGTAAACCCTCCGCTACAAACCGATGGCAAAGAAGAAGAATTATGAAGCCTGCGCGGACTATAGGAAATACATAATGAATGATCATGTCCCAAATCCACAGAATCACGTAATCTCTCATATTGGTCGCGCGTTCCACCACCTGCTCGGAGACGCTGAGAACACGCTTTGGTCGGGTGCCGATCAGCGAGACGTTCTTCTGCAAGAGCTGCTCGAGTTCCCGTGCCCAGTTAATCTGATTGACGATCCTTGGAAGAGCCCTGTCTTTTGGGGACGGCGCATGCGCCACAACTGAATGTTGTCTAAACTTCTGGACCAGGTAACGCTTCTTCCGCTTAGCTATCCGCTCTTGCTTCTCGTCCTCAGCTTCGGAACTGTCGGACGCATGGTATGACGAGTGGTCCTCCTTGTCATCTAGTGAAAGTGTGATCGGATCTAGGGAGATGTACTGCATCCGGAGGGGGATGGGTCTTTCAAATAGGATGATCTGAATGCTAGATGCTCCTAAGCAGCTGATCTTGGGAATCCGCTGCGATGGCCCAGTGGTTGCCTGTACCCATGACGGGTCGTGGTCGAAGTTGGGCTCGTGATTCGTGAGACCGAGAACGTGCAGAGAGGGCAATCCGCAGAGCTCGAATATTCGAGGGACCTCGTGAGGCGCATTTCGCAGTAGAATGCCAGTCTTCAAAGCATTCTCGACACTCGTCGGCTATGGCGTGATCAGTGTCAGCCTTCAAGAATGACACGCAAGTTTTGTAGCAGATGGCTCACGTCAACATGGTCTAGGACTGCCACTACGACGACATCTAGGCTTGAATTTCTCCAACCCACAATAACACCGGGGATATGGGACCTCTCAATATCGATAGGCCAGAATACCCTCATCAGTCCATCATGCTCTGGCATGACCGGGCGGCACCAGAGCACTCCAGCTAGAAGGAGCCCCTGCGCCTGAGTTGTTCTCGAGCGGATATTCCAAGGGTGGGCGATCGCGGGTGCTATGAGATAGTCTATCAGCTAGGGTGGTCCGGCGGACGGTGTCGGAAGGGGATGGAAAGGTTCGCAATACCAGATTGGTCTCGACTTGAGCAATATAATGCACCGGTATGAATACGACGAGGAAAGCAAAGCTGAGAAAGACGAATGCCTGGGCGGCGCGAACCTATGGAGAGGGCCAAGAGTTAGACAAGCTTTCCAGGGTCTCTCTACCAAGCCTTAGCTCCAACGAAGGATATATCCTCACAATGACACCCTTATCCCAAGCGAATATTGCCAATACGTGAAGTCGAGTGACCAGATCCCATCTAGCAGTGATGTAGCCGGCTACGAAGATGGCGAGGGTGAGGACGGAAAAGGGGTGCATAGGTCTCTGGTTATTGTAATCCGAGTCGCATCCCTGAAGCTTCCGAACTCGTGCTATCTAAACTCTTGACACCAACAGCAGTAGGATTTCTTCGTGCGATTGAATGAGAGACTCGGTGGTCGAAACAGAAATGTCTTCCTCGGCTAGGTATAATCGGGGGGGCTCGAAAAGTTGGTGATGGGCAATGGGCGATGAGACCGAATATATGCGCCGGGCTTGTTATCGTTTTGCTTTTCGGTTGATCGCACACGACGGAAGTTCGGAGACACAAGCCGGACGTTGTACTGTAGTTATTGTCTGTTTCGACGAGGGTTCGTTCGGATCGTGTAATGGTGGATTTGATGGCATGTGTGATTAAGCATTATTTGTGAAGATACCTGAACAGTGATTGAAGGTTGAAGCCCATTGCGACCCCTTGCATAGGTACTATGTAGCTTTTTTTACCTTCTGCAGAGTCAAGGTTCCAATGCATTGCACACCGTGTACGAAGTACGTACATGCAGCGTACACGCGGCTCTGTGCTATCGATAAGACTGACATAGTGGAGCAGAGTGTATCTACACTAGTACTTCTGGGTACTTCAAGGTATGTGTACATATACCTAAGAGGTTTAGCTGTTCTGACTAGCGGACTCCCGGGCGCAATATCTGCCGAGTGGTCTCTACCTCGCGGCCATGGAAATTTGAACATGGACGTTCTCGCTACTAGGTTGAGTACGTATAGTATGTACCTCTTTTCAGATCTGAAATATCCCACCATGTCGCCGGTATTGTCATCATATGCTTGTACTAAGCTGAGCCAAACGTTGGGAATCATAAAATGATGAAATCTGTCATCCATAATGATTCACTGGTGTTTGCAATATTCCGGATATGCATGGCGATATGGGCTGGCGAGGCACTGATCAGTGAAAACTAGAGCTGACACGGAAATTGATGTTTTCTTAATTGGGGGGATTATGTCTCCATAAATATTAAGAGTTAATGAGGGAGAGGATCTCGTTGCTCTAGGTAGGGTCTTTGGAATACAAGCGCTCTTCCCTTATTTCTTGAGGTGTTACCTATTCATATAATGTGACCCTGGCTGCCTTGGAGTCTTGCGTATGCAAAACCATTGTTCATTTGCTCCGCCTCACCCAGCTGGCATAGGTGGACATCAGCACACACAGGGTTCGTAGACAGCATCAGGCTTATAGGCGAGGTGATCAACATGAGCGGCCCGTTCTAATAATCTCGGCGCGCCCTTCTTGATGGGTCTTATCCGGAAACCCGGCATCTGCCGTATTGATCACTTTCTCTTCATGTGGACGGCGTTGTTCTCCCTGATGTCTTCGCGTGCCTCGTCTAGAAGTTTGTCTATGCCCCGTTCCTTAAGAGCAACCTATGAACCATGCCGGCAGTCAGTAGATGGAATCGCGTTTTCCAACCCGAGCCGTCTGTGTTAGTGGCTGCCTACCTTAAGACATTTCTGGTAGTCCTTGAAGAAATTGGTACATTCGTTGTCATCTGCCTTTCCGTTGCCTCGAAGATATCCTGATGTGCGAGAAAAATCAGACAGAGAAACATGCCGGGAGTGGCAAGACCAACTTACTCTCACTGTACCACTTAAGAAAGCAAGTATCGTATCGTCTACCACCCCGTCAGCCTTCATACGAGCTCTGAGTTTGAAAGCGTCGCACTTACTCTTTCACTTCATTGCACTCCGGGGCAAGCGAGGCAGACATTTTGGCCAAAATAAACTATCTCTCAGTTTTCCAAGTCGGACCACATCAGGCAGGTAGGTAGTCGATTAGTATGTAAGGACTGTTCGTAATGTCGGCCATCTCTAGAGTTGTATGGTAGAAAAGGTGCTCGTTACCTAAGCTAGAAATGAGTAGGACGGCATTCTTATCGTTATCTTAGCGCCCTCTTTGCGGACATCAGGGTACTGTAGTCCGTAAGTACTTGTACATACTTCAATGTTGTGTATTGACATGTATGTCTTTATGGATTACGTGTAGATACCTATAATCACATGTAATCAATATGTCCATCGGATGGATAATAGGTACATGTAGAATATGAAACATACATCTTTAGATGGACTGCAGAGACTTATAATTAGAATTATGACGTGGAAGCGTAGGTAAACTTAACGCTTGTAGACGCAATAAGTGCATTGATAGTACCCAATCAGTTTATCGATAAACTCGAAACAAGGGAGATACCTACATATGTGGTTGTTAAAGTACTAGTACATACTAAATGAGTGGGTCACGGCACTAACTCCACCGATCCGATCCGACCTTCGACCCATTGAATTTTTTGAAATGGGTACCTACAACAACGTACGGCGCATTCTGCCAAACTGCAACCAGATTTCTACCAACAGCGCACACAGCAACCCAACGCAGCGATCATGAATTCCTCCCAGGACTTCAAGTCCATACAGGAGAAAATTCAGAGCGCGCTCGTCGCTACGACAAGAGTAGCCAACCAGGTCGCTGCAGAAGATATCAGTTTCCACCGAACAAGCGACCCTGCCGTCGGAGAGCAGCTCGACGATACCTCCTCTCGACTACTCTCCCTAGCTTCGTCGCTCCTCGCCTCTGCTACTAAAAGCACCGATCTTAAACCTCCGAAGCTCGAGGATGGAGATGACGTCGATTTCCACTGGTCGCGCATTATAGACATTGTTGATACCCAGCTAGAAAAAGCCGACATCTGCTTAGATGAATATACCGGGGCTATCAAGAGGAAGACGGCGCCGACAGAGCAACCTGGTCCTCCCCCAAAGAAGCCCAGATATCCTCTTGATCATTCAATTCGTCGGGCAAATATCGTCAAGCCGCAAAATGCCTTTGAGAGGAAACCGAACAATCTCGATACCTCCCCCTGGAAGCCGTTTCTCACAAAGAAGCCCCATGCGCTCGTGCCCCTTGAGGAGAGTCTAGGGACATTTAGTGATGAGAACCAAACAACTCAGTACGAACATTCCCCTTATTTGTCGTGTTTAGTTGAGGCATTGAGGGGTGGTCAAGTGCCATCCACACCAAAGGAATCGAAAGGGCAACGCCATAGGCGGAATAAAAGGCTTCGAAAGCTGCTATACATTAGCTCTGCATGCAAAGCTGACGGTACATTTAGGTACAAACATCCTTATGAGACCGAAATCCTCAAGCTTGAATACCCGGAAGCCGTATTCCAAGCCAAGGAGCCTATCAAGTATCAACCGGTCGAAACCACGGCGGCTACTTTCGTTGACACTTTTGAGGGCGTTCTAGAGATGCTCGATGAGCTCAAAAGGGCCTCGGAGATCGCCATCGATACTGAGCACCATGATTTTAGAACATACTCAGGCCTACTCTCGCTAATGCAGATCAGCACCCGCGAGAAGGATTGGATAGTTGACACTTTACAGCCGTGGCGCCACAAGCTAGAGGTTCTGAACGAAGTCTTCGCCGATCCAAAAATTGTCAAGGTTAGTAAGCAGCCTCTAGGATGAGCTGGATTATCGTCTCAATAAATTCTTCTAGGTGCTTCACGGTTCCTATATGGACATCATCTGGCTCCAACGAGACTGTGGCCTTTACATAGTTGGGCTTTTCGATACGTTCGACGCCGCAGTGGCACTTCAGTACCCTGCGCGGAGTCTCGCATATCTTCTTAAGAGATTCGTCGATTTTGATGCAGATAAGAAGTACCAATTAGCTGATTGGCGAATACGGTACGAGATTTCAGTCCAGTCATGTCGTAAATTGCTAAACTAAATGATATGCCAGTCCATTACCCGATGAGATGTTTTACTATGCGCGTTCGGATACGCACTACTTACTCTACATCTATGATATGATGCGCAACGAGTTGTTGAACCAATCTTCGGAAGAGGAGGGGCGAAACTTAATGTGCCATGTCCTTGGCAGATCGAAGGAGACCTCCCTGCGACGCTATGAGCAACATGCCTATGACGCCGAAGGCGGCCAGGGTCCATTTGGATGGTACAACATGCTCATTCGACAGTCGGTGGGGAGGTTCTCGAAAGAGCAGTTCAGCGTGTTTCGGGCTATCCACAAGTGGCGAGATGATGTTGCCCGTCGTGAGGACGAAAGCGCTCTCTACGTGATGGGTAATGCAACGGTCTTTGACATTACTAGGCGTATGCCACCTGACCCGAAAGCCCTTCATAGCCTGCTCGACTCGACATCTTACCTTGCCAAACGAGAGGTGTCCGAATTGTTCAAGCTCATCATGAAAGCTAAGGAAGAAGGTGCAAAGGGTCCTACTTTCGCGGAATTCATTCGCGGCAACGCACCATCCACGATGGGCATCGGCGAAGTCGCAAAGTCCGTCTTTCCTCAACTAAACAACAGTAGTACAGAGATCCTAGAGACAAAAGACTTGGTCTCTCAGGCTTCTAGATTATGGGGCGGCGTTGCAGTGAGTAGTCTGTGGGAGGCGCCATCCAAAAAAGACACTCGTAAGAGCATTCAATTCGAATTGCCTTGGGCTCGCCTCGTACAATCCGCTAGACTTTTAGAGGAATCCGATACGTCCCAGCAATCCCTAGCCACACAAGAGCAAACGGCTGTCTTGTCAGCGGAAGCCGAAGCACCGGCCCAGAAGAATCAGAGTGGAATTGAAGAGCCTGTCGACAACGAGTTCACCTTGAAAGCCGGCTTGAAGCGCAAGGCTACCGAAGTCGAGTCAGACTCTGAGTCAGAAGAAGGCGACGATCAGACACCTGCCAAGCCAGAGCCGACCTCGGGTGCCGCGTCCGACGCGGAGGAGATCGCAGTACCCGACACGGACGACAGCTCGGCGGAGAGAAAAGCTCGGAAGGCGGCGAAGAAGGCCCGCAAAAAGGCCCGCAAGGAACTGAAAAAGGCCAAGACTCTGGCGCGGCGCGCTAAGAGCTCCACTGAGGAGACGACGAACGAGACTTCGACGAAAAACGGCGACCAAGACGACGGCGACGGCGACGATAAAGAGCAGCCCTTCGACTACAGCAAGGCTAAGTCTGTCCTCAAGGCCCCTCGAGGCAACGCTAACGGCGCACCGGCAAAGGGGTCGGCGAGGTTCAACCCATACGGTATGACGGCCGACGGCCCCAAACCGGCGAGAAGGATGCACGGCGAGAAGGCCGGGAAGAGTGCCACGTTTAGGAAATAAGGCACCCCCGCTTCTCTTAGTATCTCAGGCAAGGGAGGGAAGGACTGTACACTTGCATCTAGGCACGAACGATAGGCTTCTTCCAATGCCCCCGCCTTGCTTGCGGGGCGTTGGAGTGTATGTAGGTGAGAGCTGGGCATTCAGCATTGCCATGTCCTTTGCGTGGGATTGCATTGCATTGCATTGCATTGCATTGTTACGGAGTTCCGGCGTCCGGATGCTCGGTGGACAAAGACCGGCTAGGCTGCATCATCTTCCAGATTAGATCAGTGGCTTTGGACGGGAACGTCTCGGGCAATTGCGTAGAGGGTTGAGTACATAGGTAGGGTGTATTAGAGGCCCGGACTGGGTCGTTAATTTGAGTCGCCCACTAGAGGCGGTTTACGCTTCTTAAGTACGTGGATTGGCGTGTTTGATTACGAGTGATCTGCTGCGTGGTTGAATTTCCCCTGCGTGTATTGATAATATCATGTGTCCGGATGGATGCATAGATACGGTAGGTTAGACGTGTAGTATTAACAACCTACTAACACCATGATCTTCCCATCTATGTAAATCTGCCCATGCTCTTGAGTCGCGGGCTAGGCAGACATGTTATATATCTGCTTGAATGCGAACTTTTCTGTGTGCAGTAGATCCATTATGTGAAGTTAAGTTATGTGCTGAATAGAGGGCGTTCGAGAGAGTATCCCCTTGTTGAGATGAAAAGGATCAGTGTTAGCAGAATGTCTACTAACGCAGTATCTCAACACCATCTTGATTCCATAGCTATGTAGGGAGATATACGGAAGCGTTATAACCCTGTCTGTTTCAATGGTCGAGTCCCTTAGAAGGGATGCGGCGTTGGGAATGGCACCAGATGACATCTAACGACGACGCTATCTAAGCAAGGACACGTGGGACACCCGCACAGGAATATGTCTCGATCTATTATTCGATAATTTTAGGTAGGCTTTTTTCTATTACAATAGGAGGCAGTCGTTACCTGGTAACCTAGAGAATGCTTCTCTGGTGGAATGGGCGTTGCAGTATCGACGGGTGGTGAGACATCGGGACCGTGAGATAGAGCACTACGAGGCATGTAGGCAGCATTATCAACCGCCCATGCTCAGGAGTTCCTTCAATGTTTCCGCGGCCACAGAGTACATTCTCGGTTCCGCGACTCTTCTATATAAGAAGGCATCATTATCTTCTCTCCTTTTAAATTAAGCATGTAAAAGTCAGATCTTCACCGGGACAAACAATCGCGAATCAACCACAAGAGTAATACCGAATCGTTCATGCGCCACGATAGATACAACCGCGAGAATGCAGAAGGCAACTTTTCTCATCCTGATCAATGCCGTTTTGTGAGTCTTTCATAGCCGCTTCCTCTCTATGTCCCGGTCCTCCCCTCTCTCCTCTCTGTGCCTATGGATGGAAACTGGCTAACATAACTATCGCAGCGGCGTCGTGGCGATACCCTCATTCGCCAATAAGTTCATCGGCAGGAAGGTCAACCGCGATATCCCCGTTGCGGCCAGACAGCAAGGGCGCTGTGTAGAAGGGTGCACACCCACGCTCTGCTATCTGAAGATCGTCGGCGACCAATGCAACGGGTGTCCTGGCTGCCCCCCGAACTAGGGGAGTGCGAAAGAAAATTTGAACGGGATATATCTTTGAGGGATGGGCCGGCATATTTCTTGATTTATTTGTTAGCTCTCACCTCGAAGGCGGAAGCGAGTGCTTGGGAGGCATGAGTTGGCTCGCTCGGATGATGGGTGTTATTATGGATAGCTTTGGGCAATATCGGTGTTGGCGCGGGATGGTTATTTGTCATTGTTAGGGGGGATGTTATGTTGGTGTTGGCATTGATGGTATTACACCGTCATGTTTGAAATAATAACGGTCACGTCGTACTTGTTTGCAGTGTTATGTGCATCATCGTCTTTGTGACTGTGGATTTGTTAATCCATGATGACTGCTCTTGTAATGTGAGGTTGGTGATTTTCTCGGGGCCGAGGCAACTATCCTTTGTTCCTTGTTGAAAGAATCTTGAAGACTCACGACCTTTCGTTTGGTTGCAGCCCTTATTCCAATGGTGACACACATATACGAGTCCGTACCTATTTTTACCCGCGGTGAGTACTCAAGCATAGAGGCAGGTGAGTCAGGAGGGTGACTGGTTATTACTTGCTCAGTTGGATCATATAATCATGCTGTTTGATCCGGGGTTACTCGGTACCATGTTTGACCATGACCAGGTCTGAATGTTGGCTCAGACTCATGTTTTCCCTTGGTATCACAAGTCACAGCTGCATATTTAAAGGCTTCTCGGCAGCCGCTGGAAATCTTTAAATCGATCCCATCACTTCTATCATCTATTATATACTAAATATCGCTATCACCGTACATAACAACATAACGCTATAGTCTAGCGATCAGCATTCCTGAAGATTAAAACTTGCTTTGCTCGTCAAAAACACTATTTATCTTGCTACTAGAAGCATGTCCAGCAATGCCGCTGTTGGTCAAAATCCGCAGGGTGGTCAAAATCCACCGGGCGGTCAAAGTCAAAGCTCGAAAGGGGGAGAGAGTTCCGGGACCCGTAGTGGCAGTAATTCAGGCCCTGCTGTCAAAGACTTCAAGCAATTCGACAAATATGTTGTACCATATGGTCAAGGGTACAGATCTTCTGGAACTCAAGGCGGACGTCACGACACTATTAGTTATTCCGCTTCGAAGGGGGGACATCACGGAGGTGGTGCTTTTCACGAATACAAAAACTGATGGGGTTTATTCGTTGACGATTACTGTCGAGCACAGTTGAAGGCTACAGAACGGTGGACGGGCAAAGAACCCTTGATCAAGACTCCACATAAGGCAGTCGATGCGTGACTTACCGCAGCATTTTCATGATGTGCTACTAAAACAGCTCAAATCTTTCTCATTCCTATAGTCTTTGCGTGTAGCTGTATATGGCTCATTTAATTATAATTCAAGGTAAACGTCCCATATCGGCCGTGGTTCTTTCTCAACGGACCTCACCTCTATTAGCTAGCAGTAGTACCAAACCTCGTCATCGGATATGGTGAAGGTGACACGAGTTGTACAAACATCGTCATTACAAGCTTCATTCTAGATATTCACTCAAAGAGGACCATTTTGATGGTCACTGTCACATTTTTTCAGTCATTATGGAATGATAACCAGCAGGTAATGCGTAGTCTAACCACAGTAGTTAGTACTTTATTACCTATACCAAGGCATCCTGCTCACTTCGAGCTCTGTGCTGCAAAATATAACGAGGTTACCAATTTCTGATATAGTTCAACTACAAGTACATGGCGTGTCTTCCGATATTCGCCTTTATGGGACAGAATTTTGGTAGAGTGACAACATTCGACTCCGATCATTCAGACTGAGCCTGAACTCCTATGTGTCATAGCAGCCAAACTGTGTTAGGAAAACATAAGTGCTGTAGTGATGCTCTAATGCCTGTTTAGAAGCTATGTACAAAATAGAAACCGTGGTGCATTGTCATCGTTGGTAGTAGATACACTTTATGAGCATTATTTGCTCCTTACCCCTTCTATCAGGTAGTACATTTTGCTAAAGCTTAAGGAATCTATGCTTGTCGACCCTGCATCTGCCAATGACTGGTACATGGTGTCACTCATGGGCATTGAACAAAGACGAGTTGCTGCAATCATGAATTAATTACTTTGTCACAACACAAGCGGATAGTTGTAACACTCTAACATCTAGGAAGACCTGGAAGCGAAGATTCTTCAGTCAGAACAATGGAATATATAACAGCCCTGAACTCCCCTACGATCGTTGCGTTTCATCTAACCAAATCACTACCTATTACCCATCCTACAAAGTTTAGAAGTACATTAAATCTAAAACCCGAAGCAACACCCATACTGGGGCCAACATCATGGATCGCCAAAGCGGAAAAGGGGCCCAGAAGTGGAACGACATGTATTCCGAACGAAAAAACGGTAATACCGCCTCTGTCCGTTACGATCCCGGCTTCGGGGAGAAACAAAAAGAGAAAGAGAAGAATGGAAAATCCGCCTCTAAATCGAAGCACCACAAAAACAAGAAGGAGGATAGGGATATGGTCGCGAACTGGGTGCACGATACCAGTCCGCCTCCACTGGGACCAGTCCCTCCTATCCTTGGAGGCGGATCCCACCCCGGTGGCCCCCGTAGTTCTCGTCACAGCACCACCACCTCCCACCACACCCACCGCAGTGGTGCTACCCATCATTCACGGCATTCTGATCGAACTCATCGCTCTCATCACACCCACGGCTCTCATCGCCAGCCTCCCCATGCTTTTGACTTTCTTCAGCCGAATGCGGACGGCCAGCCGGGCAATGCCTGGGATGCTGGAGGAGCCGGCAACGCCGATGATGAATACCAAATGCCGCCCAACACTGCACAACTCTTTGGCGCGACCTACACCTCATACGAGGCTACGCATGGTCCGAACGGTACAACGCGCGATGGCAATCAGATCAATGATAATATAAATGGGTGCCACTAGTCACCACGGGAAACCACTCGGGAAACCACTCGGGCATTGGAGATGGCGTTAAGAGGGAATTTGGCGCGAACTTGTGGAAACGACTCGAGTATTGGAGATGGTGTTAAGGGGGAATTTGGCGCGAATTTATTTTTGATATCACAACTGTAGCCACCAGGGGGGTGGCTTATTGCAGCGCGATGAATTACCGGTATTAGAAAAAGTTCTTGGTTTCGCTCTGATAGCACTACCTCATTATTAAATTAGTTATTTGCGCATCTATACGTTATTTTATATCACTTGTGAGCATACGTAATAAATTCTAGTACAATAACTAAAGATTGTAATTAAATGCGTGATGGATGAGTGGTCCCGTATAGGAGGTGGCGAGTGTGTCTATACCGGGAGTCTGAATAGGCTGAGATGGCGCTTACATAGGGTCAAAAAGGGAGATGACACAAAGTGTATTCCTTCGAAGTAATACACTACCCTGTACCAGACTACTCCTAAATTTATGTCGTTCCAATACAGGAAATACGACTGAATATCGTGTTGAGCTGTATTACCCTCGCGACACAGAAATGACAGCCTGACAGACGTATTAAAACGCGGAGTAGATGTTGGTGCCATGTCATACGGTGTGACTATATATCAAGCTTTGTCGACAATACTGATCGAAATTACAGGTTCTCGAAGCTTTTCAATCATGAATAGCGTAAAACACCGTCATCATATAGATTCAATCTGGGATGACTAAATTAATAACTACTATTTTGCGAAAAAATTGATTTTCGTCTCAAACTAAAAGAAAATAAGCCTCCATCATCAGAAACATTCAATGAAAAGCCACCTCACGATTGGGAACATTGCCTCCCGGGAGCGCTAGGTACCGCCGAGCCAGCTCCCTTCGCATAGCTATCTCTTACCTGCAATTATAGATGTTCAGATGGAGTGGCCGACCTGTTGGAATATCAGGTATATGACAGCTTCTTGACCGGCAGAAACCGAATCTCTTTTTCTCCAGACTTTGATTCAGTTGGGATTTTGGGCTGTCTTTTCTTGGTGATGACTTCTACGAAAATATGTGGGCATCGTTTTCTAGAAGTCTTCTAACTTAATATTAGATCTCACGGAAAGTAATGACTCTTCATCTTAGGCCGAATACCTATATCGAAATATATAAGCAGATAAGTAAGATACGTATGTTTTCAAGCCCGCGCTTTTAGGTAACAAATGAGTTAATCAATAGAGATGGTTTAAATTTATTTACTTGTGTTTTATTAGAAATTAATTCAATGTTAACTGACGCCTTGTAGGTACGTGTACTCGAGGTTATTTTCCCTTACATAAGCCAACTATCATGGCAATTTCCTGGCCTTTTCTAGCATTTGATTATCAAATACCATGCTCTAAACCTTGTTAGGCACTGGCCGTTATGGTCTCTGGATTGCGGCAACTACTTCGCAACGAGAATAATAATAACAGGAGGCTCAGCAGTCTGAAAGCTGACTAACCCTAGACATACACTGTCAAGCCACTGTGGCTGTGCGGGCTGGTGGTCTGTGTGGAATGTCATCAATTTTCAAAATTTTGCTGTGAAAAGCACCATCCACCATCCACCATCTACCATCTCCAAAATAGACTAAAAATTCGACATGTCGCAAGCAGCCGATACGCATTAATTGGAAACTTTCATAGCATGAACAAACCACGCCCAGTCCGGGCCTACTTACAGGCCAAGGGCTCGTTGAAGGAACTCCAGGATCTATTGTCAGACGACCTGCCACCATGGATCAAAGAAAAGATACTGAGACGGATAGACTCCAAGGCGAACGTAAAACGACGAGAATTGAGCGACTTCTCTAAATGGAGACACCCGATCATGGATAGCGTCACACAAATAGCCAGAGGCGGGAAAGGCCATGACCGCCTCAATGGCCAGATCAGGAGATTAAGAGAGAAACCTCCGCGGTTTCCAGTACCGTACCAGCAAGTTGACATGGCCGCCGAAAGGCTGCACGCGTATTCGAACGTTATCCAGGAATGCCGTGCCCGGCTCTCAGATCCTCTCGCCATCAAGGAAGCCGCCACTGCTTTGTGCGGCATGTACACCGGGCCCGCCAGTCGGGCGGAAGATCGAATCCTGGATATTTTGTTGGAGCGGCCAGAAGCCCAAAGAATACTACTGCGCCGCAAAAAGAAGAATAATAAGTGGCAGTTCAGAATCGTGTCAGCTTGTGAGCTGCTGCAGGCTGTCAGGGGGATCCGAGATCTCTATTGGGGCCGGACCGTTCAGGAAGGGGAGACTTCACCGGACGACGCCAACGCAACAAACCCGCCGCCGTCAAGATCCGAGGCTGTGGATCATGAGGAAGTAGAACGCCATCTGGCTTTGGCGTCCGAAGCAGCCCTCACGGTCGTGTGTTTGAGGATTGAGACGCAAATGGACAATATCCTCCGCACGACGGACCCAATCGAACGAAACGTCAACCGGCTTGCACGTAGCTTTGAACTAGTCAGAGAGCAAATGGAACGCCGCAAAAGGACTGAAGAAGGCCTCGAAGTCCCCAAAACTAAGAAGGACCGGGTTCCCGCTGAAGATTCCCCTCGCACACCCCATAATCATTCGATTAAAGAAGTTATTGAGATACATCCGATAATAAGGAAATTCGTCACTTAATATGTTATGGGTGGACATAGATGTACAATAGAACCCCATGAATAAACCTTCACTTAATTATATCTGTCCGGGTAACTTTTGCGTGGAGATATAATCTTTCCCATATAATGACATATATTCTAGATTTTTCCCTCGGCGCCTGATAAGTCCTCGTTCGACGTGGGGATAAACTTCAGGTTGTATAGATTGTGGAGTATCGAACATTGATCCTTGATCTGGCTTAGCACATGCATCCGCCAAAGCCTGTTTATACGTACCTCCCATAATTGACTGTCTAGTGTTGAGATACAGGGTTCGTGAGACTTGATTCACTTGAGGTTCAGCTATCTACACAAGGAGGGAGGCCTGGTATATATATACATGATGCCATAAGATGCCTTTCCTTGTACCAGTTCTTAACCCTTCAATCAATATATAGAAAAGACGTGTTTAACAGAAGACTGATTATTGATAGCTGAGTCATCTTGGTGGACGTCCATTTAAGAAAGGGTTCTTCCATTGACAAAAGCTTGCCCTGAGTCAATACACGGTTGGGGATCCAGCTGTGAAAGATTACGTTCATCAACTTACGGTCTTCTGGAATAAACAGGTTTCGATATTGCCCTTGGCGTCGGCACATATATGGACCAAGGTGGCTGGAAGGATTGTGCTTATATGCAACAGACTACCTCTACAGGCGTATGAGGTGTTAAGAGTCGAATCTACGTAATAGACGAAAAGGATGAGAGGCTAATAGTTATCTAGGCTGCCCAGGCGATTCTTGGCATGATATGTCCATCACTAAGTCGTTGGATTATTTCATCCGTGGCTTACTATATCCTGACCAAACTCGTGTTCGATTCTGTAGGCAGGTAGCGAATCGACCATCGTGAAATATATGTATATATATAAGAATATATAATAAAACCATGCCTTTAAGTACAAAATTATTTCATATCTGCAACCTATTGAAGAATTGGTAATTCGCGGCTTCATCGCTTGCCGAGCTGTGTAGCTCCGAGGTGTTACCTATTATAAGTACGTCACGCCACATATGTACGCCCGCCTATCGGTGTTCCGAGCAGCTCGAGACATCTATACATAGGTTCGAACTGCAACAGATTTCGGGGCGGCGTTACCTACTTGGCGAGTACCCAATCACGACCTATGACGAATTCGGTGACGAGTAAGTAGTATTGATGAGGGGATCGATCATCGATGTGGGATGCTCGCTCATAAAAGAGCACGAATTCCTAGCTGCGATGTTGTTCAACTCGCAACACTATTGTTCTGCCACTTCAGACCGGTGAACCTTAGTCACAGAATTACGGAGCTTATAAAGAGCCATGGCTGTCGAAATCACCAAGCCTCGGGTACTCATTGTTGGTGCCGGCCTAGGTGGACTCACCCTTGCGCAGTGCTTCCGAAAACAGGGAATTCCATTCGAAATATATGAGCGGGATGCGAGCGCCGTCGCTCGATCCGCAGGTTGGGCTATTGGCTTACATGAGTGTGTATTGCTGTTTGATCTCCTTGTATAATTGGCAATTGTGTTTTATCCACGTCTTTTTCACTTATTCGTTGTCACCGTTGATTGACACAAGGCAATAGCTAATCTCAATTAGTCTTCTTGACGAGATGGTTTCGTCGATGCCGGCAGGTTAGTATCCTATTCCCCTAGCATCCTATGGTTACAGAGTTAGCCGCTATTTTAGATCGATCAAAGTTTCTCGCCCTTTCTTGTGTTACAGTCACAGTCCCTCGAATCCTCTCGTTGGGATTATGAGTTGTTACCTAACTAGGAGGTAGACATGCCACCCCTCAAAGAGAGTGTGGATCATCTTCCGCCCTTGAACCTCAACGCACAGATTTGCATGTATTACCGAGGAATTCGATTTGGCGTAGAGGATACAGCCGAAGCGCCTATAATACGCGCAAATCGCTTTCGCTTCAGGGAGTGGCTGTCCACCCGAATCCCTATCCAATGGGGCAAGAAAGTTAAAGAAGTGCAAGACGACGAAAATGGAGTTCGACTACTATTCGAGGACGGCACGACGGCTACTGGTGATATTGTTGTGGGCGCGGATGGAGTGAATAGCATTGGTAGGATTCTCCTGCAGGTATCCCGCTGCTGTAGAGAATCGACTAACAAATGTGCAAAGTGCGTGAGCATTTGCTACAACGTCCGAATCAAGACGTGCTGAGAACAGTCCCGGTCGCTCTTGTTATTGGCGAGACCACGCTATCCGGGGAGGTATTCGAACGTATGCTGTCTTTAGGCCACAGCTGCTATGTGGCCTCGTCCGAAGATGGTAGTTATTCGCTCTTCGCGGGCTTGAACCAGGCGAACTCGGACGGATACTCGGGACAGTATTATTGGTTTCTCATGATCGAGGATGACGATGCTGGTAAGCCGGATCACTGGCTGCAGTCGGCCTCCCAGTCCGAAAAGCTGGCCTACGCGGTTAAGACGACCGAATCACTGGCCCGAAACCTCACTGAGGTTATCAGATTGACTCCTGCGAGTGGATTGAGGACCGCTCCCATCGTTCTGCGGGATCTCGAGTTGCGAGATCTACCTACCAGCAGGGTCACGATCCTTGGTGATGCAGCTCATCCCATAACGCCTTGTAGGTTCCTTGAGCCCATGCTTTTTCTACACACTAGGCTATCTGACTTGTTCGGTTATCTTCGATTTGCTAACCCCGCTCATGAAGTCCGCGGCGAAGGCGGCATGCAGGCTATTCGTGATGCGCTTAACTTATCAAAGGCACTCGGTCAGCTTGACTCGAACGAGCCCCGTGCAATTCAGGCAACCTTGGCTCCATATCAGCGAGAAATGCTAGATAGAGGAGCTAACTCTGTGGCGCTTTCTAGAAATGCATTCAAACAGAACCCCAAGGGAACTGGTAGAATAGTTGCCTGGGGTCAGGATGCTGTGCAGGTGCCCGAAGAGAATATTACTCTTGAAGACTGTCGCTCTTGACTTGAGGCATGTTGGGAGTGTGCGTCGTGCGAGTTGTATATGAGGTTATATTATAACTCACTCACTTTATAATACATCCTGGGACTTACAACGGATAGACGGGGATGTGCATAAACTTGCGTTGAGGACTTCATGGCTTCCGCAGAACCTCATTGCCGACATAGAATGACTGAGAGAACTGTCTGATTTGAGTGTACATCAATGTTTCTCGTATACCTCGCCGATCCATTTGAGTCTAGCACCATGACAATCTATGCTATTCTTCGCAAGAGGCGATTTACGCATCCTTGTCCCGACTCCCTTCAAGCCACTCATCTGCTCCGTACTGAGGACATCTATGCCGGGGCGTGTTTGTTCGATTTGATAGGACGAGGCCTTTATGCGTGAAGCCCGTACCCGGGCCCTCGCGTGGGAGTTGCCCGTCAAGTTTCAAGTTTAGTCAGAGTTGACCGGGTGGGCGGCCCCCAAACACGATCTCGTGCCGGCGAATACCTACGTGGTCCGACATAATCTAGATGTCACCATGCACAGATCTGAAAGATCAGGAAAGCTTGTACGACGGTCAAACGGCGTCGACCACTCACAGGAATCTATAGAGAAAGCTGCAGCATTGCGGCAAAAGGTTGACGTACATCTCTCCAAGCTTGGCAGATCGGATCGACGCATGATTCGAGGCTGCTACAGATATTTCGCCCAACGCTCAGGTGTCGCCTGCGCCGCGCTGCGTTTGCGATGCACCGGCTTCCGCTTCCAGACATGTGCTTGACCGGGACTTCCGCTTGCATTATCACGGTCGCAATGCTGTTTGATCTAGGTGTATGGCAGAATTCTATTTGCGATCAAGTCTTGTACGTGAGGTGCTGTACAAGAATAAGGCCGGCTGAACGGTAGCAATGCTTAGTCCGTCACTTGCAGGTGCAGATTTGGCTCACCGGAAGGCCGAGTCGAATGAGGCTCTGAATGACAAAGACAACGTCGACCGAGGACCTACCGAAACCCCGTATTTAGTCAACTATGACATTGGTGACTCGGTCTATTGCTGCTTTATGGTATGGTCCGAGTTGCATTTCAAGTGATGCTCTCAATCTTGTCACTCCCTCGATATGCACGAAGCTACATTGTCATTCTCAACCCCCTATGTTATCAACTTGCCGACAACAGCGGTGCTTGGCCGACAGAATCCTACTCTAGTCACCCTCACGGTCGCCCGGTCGTCGACTACATACGTAACGGTAATTACGCTAGGTAATGATAAACACAGCTCGACTGAGGTACCCCAAGAAACAATAACAAATCCCTGGACCGAGACTCCAGAACCAACAACAACCTTAGCTCCGGCTCCTCCGCCCCAAGCGAAATCGGGTGATGGAGCTTCCAACACTGCGGTCATTATAGTGGGCGTTGTCCTCGGACTCTCGTTATTGTTATTCTTCGTATTCTGCTGCGTATGGTGTAGAAGACGTACGAGATATACTAAGAAAGTCCGAATAACATCGGGTTGGTGCCATCGACCACGTCCCCGAATACCGAGAATACCAGGGCCTCCAGGACCGCCGGGACCGCCAGGACCGCAGGGGCTTGCAGGGCCTGCTGTTAGTCAGATATTATGAGTGCTTGCTGCTAGAATATTGCTGACCGTACACTCAGGGAATAGGAGTTCAGGGTGTTCCAGGTCCGCAGGGTGCCGAGGGTGCTCAAGGTCCTCCAGGTGCACCAGGGCAAGATGGGGGTAAGATATTTCTTTCCCGAAAGACCTTTTATTGAGCCTCCGGTGGTGTCCTCAGAGCAGATCTTATATCTTAGAGTTATAATACTAATTATTCTATTTTTCAGCCCAGGGAGCTGCTGGTCCCGCGGGCCCTGCAGGACCTAGAGGGCCTGGAGGGCCTGGAGGGGCTGCAGGGGCTGCAGGGGCTGCAGGACCTGCCGGACCTGCCGGACCCGCTGGAACTGCTGGTAAGTGGACATCAAGTCTCTCTACCACACGATCCTATATCCAGTTGCATATGTACTGGATTCCGATCATGGCCAACTTCTGACATAGCGTACTAAACTAACCCGAAATAGGCCCCGCCGGACCACAAGGTCGTGCAGGTCCAGCAGGAGCAGATGGACAGGCAGGTCGCCCTGGGTACGTATACATATTAGCCTGGAATGACTTTGAGAAAACATACCTCGTTAACGCTTTGCGTAGAGCAGTAGGCGCCTCTGGCAGAGACGGGCGAGACGGCCGTGATGGGAAACCAGGGATAGATGGGCGGCATGGAAAAGATGGCGCGAAAGGGCCTCCAGGGCAAGTTTCTTCCTATCCCTTTATCACACCTTGGAGTAACTAAGAATATCACACAGTCAAGATGGCGAAGCCGGACCGGAGGGACCGGCGGGACCAGCAGGACCTACGGGTCCATCGGGGTCACCCGGACCTCCTGGGTCTCCTGGACCTCCTGGGCCTTTTGGCCCGCCAGGCCCGCCAGGCCCGCCAGGACTGCCAGGACCGCCAGGGCGTCCTGGATCTCCAGGTTAGCATCTCCGTCTCTCATTTTCTGTTTAAGGGACTTGGGGTAACTGACTACGAAAACACGATGTCGGAGTCGCATTCTCTTCGTTCACCCCCAATCACAATCCCCAACAGTTGATTGATACGACTCTACTGTATTATTGCTAATGCCTGGACGTGTCTATCAGGTGGCGGCTTTATCGGACCTCCCGGACCTCCCGGGCCGCCTGGGCCACCCGGACGGCCCGGATCACCAGGTCAGTAACCGCGGACTTTCATTTCAACCGAAACACAATTTCGCCCCCGTGTATTCTCTGGAAGGCACCGCTCAACGCAGTCGCTGACTCCCGGGTGTGTAATAGGTTTACCCGGTGGTGGTGCCTTCCCCGGACCCCCGGGACCCCCAGGACCGCAAGGACCGCAAGGATCGTCGGGGCCACCTGGTCCGCCGGGTCCTTCCGGTTCAAGGGGGCCCAGAGGATACGACGGCTACCAAGGCCCGCCTGGTCCTCGGGGCGCTCCGGGGGCGAGCCGTTCAGGGGGCAGCCATTGTGGCGGGAACTGCGGAAGCTGTTGTAAACGCCATTACAGGGGACATTGTGGAGGGCACTGCAGTGGTCATTGTGGAGGTCATTGCGGTGGTCACTGTGGCTGTAGATGCAGATGTCATCACAGAACTGAATGTGATGGGGAGGACTCGTGAGACTACTTCGTATAAGACAGGCAGCTGACTCTTGTAAAAAAAATACATATGGACAGGGGAGGATCGATGTAACATGGCAAAGAGGGGATGGCTTGTGACGACACGTACACATACATATACAGGAGTACACATAGATGGTTATTAGTCCATATTTCATGTTAATTTACTTTTGTATAGTATTGTCATTGCGCGGCCGCACTTGACATGAAGTATTATACGAATGGGTGAATGTACAGTAGTCAATGAACATATGTATAGACTTAACACATGTAACTAGAGGAACAAGATATGGGAATGTACGTTTTCTTGTTATATATATATATATGATTCGTTGTGTACTGCGTCCAGTCAGATATTAGCCGATGAAATTCAGCTTTGATTTGTCCTTAATAGGTTTCCTAAAGATATTAAATGTTCAACATGGGTATAGAGAACGTTTCTGGGGCATTGCCATTCTGATTGGATAAGGCCCCAGCTTGCTTTATTTCAAGTCTTACTCTCAGGATGTCTAAGCTGTGACGGGCTTTATAACATTCTACCATGGGTATTTCTATCTTCTCAGGCCCAAAAGATTATCTCATGTCCGTCTAAGTAATCGGTGATCGGAAACGACGCAATTGTATATGTATGTGTTACTCGCCGCTGAATTCGTAGGGCCATGGAATTGGGATTTTAGAATCGACGAACGATATTGCTGCTCCGGACTGAAAATCGGCAATTCACCATCTACTCCAACTGGACCACAGCAAGCCCATCGTCATAACCAAACCGCTAACATGCATCACATCGTCACCCCGCTAGCCAGCTCGCCAACCGTGCCCCTGATAGCCTCACGGTCCTCATCCGCGAGCTCGATACCGAAGTACTTCCTCATGGCATCGACCCTCTGCGCCTCGTTCTCCAACCTCACACGCATCCTCGTCTCCCCGCCCCGGCGCCACTTCAGCGTATTCTGGAACAGAATAACGGCGCCGTCGATGGTCCCGTCCCGGATGGCCTCCTCGCTCGCCCTGCCCGGCCACGACCCCGCTTCCTGCTCCCCGTCGACCTCGCGATCGGTCGTGAAGCGCGTGAGCACGACCTTCTGCGTGAACCACGAGTGCGGGCTGCGCCACGGCCCCAGGTTCATCCCGCGGATATCCTCGGGCAGGAACTCGAAGTCCACGAAGCAGTACAGGGGCCGCCATTCCCCATCTCCCTCCTCCCTTTCCTCCGCCTCTTCTGCGCGCCCCCGCCGGTGCTGGTAGATCCACATCCGACACCCCTGGTCCACGTTCTGCGGGATGGCCTCCCGGGCGAGGCGGTGCGCGCCGCCCGCGACGTCGCGCGATTCGGCACCCTCGACCAGCGGCATCGGCGCCGTGGGGCCGTCGGGCCCGAAGCCCACGTCGATGAAGTAGCGGGCGGCGCCGACGGCGACGACGTTGACGCAGTGCGAGAAGCCGCCGTAGCGGGCGTGATCGTGCTCGTATACTCGGGCGCCGGCCATGGAGGCGGCGAAGCCGAGGCTCAGGAGCGCCGTGTGCAGGAGCGTGTTGTTCTCCATGCAGTAGCCGCCGCGAGTTCCTGAGGAGACGATCTTGCGGAAGACGTGCCGTGACGACACGTCGATCACGCGGTGCCAGCTGTAGTGCTGCGTCAGGTTCTCGAAGGGGATCGCGACGAGGCTGTGTTTCGTTAGGAGTGCTAGGAAGGCCAGCTTCGAGGCGTCGGTCCCCAGTGTCGAGAGGTCGTATACGCGATGTGCCGCCGGCAGCCGGATCCGCTCGAAGTACTGCGACAGCTCGGTGCGGGTGTAGCGCGGGCGGTCGGCCATGGTCTGGGTTTGTGGTCTGGGGCCGAGACTGGGTTGGTGGAAGAGGTGAGTATGAAAACAACTGGAACTACCACTGGAATTGGTGTTTAGTATAATCAATTAATTACGTCAACTATAGATCGACACATAGACAGTGGCTGAAACTAAGGCTGGCGGTTATCTAGATTTCAAAATCTTGAGATCTATACCTGATGTGGCCGAGCTCTGGTCGCACATGGTTGGATACTTAGTGATACATTTTATGCAGTATAAACCAAGGATTATAATCTGTCGGATATGTTCCCGATATGCTCATGGTATCATGCGAGTGCATGTGATGATATGGCGTAGTATTCATTTATAATGCTTGGACGTCACTGGGCGGTCTCCGGACCAAGTCTCGCTGGTCGAAACACGGGAGCTCATGATCCCTAGAGATCTGTGTAGGGCTAACAGTGCTTGGGCAAATGCAGGTGATAATCTCGATGGCCTCAGGGGAATGGGAAATATAAGATATCCAGTGCAATATAGAAAAATATATATATCTTGCCGTGAGAACGATATCAATGATATGAGTGCCGAACGCCGTACTATGCATGCAATCTTTAGCTAAGCCCACAACCAACTCCGATAAAAGCTACACATGACTGCCGTTGACGACGTTCGTCCTACTCCTACAGACAGGACACCCGCTCTCGATGCGGTCTCGCAACATACGCGCGTGCGTGACTTTACTCCCGACAAATCTCCCGCCTCTTGTTCGGTCTTCATCGCCGCTGCCGACCAGACTGGGGTCGATGTCTTGTCTTGGGTGTAAGGACTCGAGAAGATGCGTAATGTGGAATATGTGCCCGCAGGCAAATCCTACCAGTGTTTCCGTCTCCCACTCCGTGAACGGTTCATGGCAACTTGCGCAATGACCTGGCCGCGCTTCGCGGTGATCGTGCTCTGGTTGTTGGTTGCTTGTTGTGTTTGTCGGGGGGACCGTATCTGATGCTGTAGTGGACGTCTTAGTCCCGTCCATTTGCGGTACCGCAGCCGGCGTTTCTTTTACCTCGACGTCTACGTGGTCTTGCGCGTGGACGGTGACTTCGAATTTAATGCCTTTCCTCTGTCCGTTACGAAGTTGGCTTTGCGCAGCCGCCACTTCTGATCTCAAAACGCGAGCCACGCCCGACGAGATGCTGTATTGGATTTCATGCTCCTTCATGATATGTTTCAGGCCTTCACGAAGGCCAGGGATCTCGAGACCCTCGGGAATCCGTCTAATCAGTGTAATGGGATCAATCGATGTGCCGACCTCTTCGAGTAACCCGCGGATGAAGCGGGGTTTATCCATGCTGTAGTTCAAGAGATCTTCCCACAGATCAGGGTCGTCCTGCTCTTTTGCAAACCCGATGGCCTGGGACACATCGCCGAGGCGGTCAATGATCAGGTATAATGCACGCTTCATCTGCCCGGTCTTCGAATACAGGTAAACAAGCTCAGGGATATAATTGACCTGCTCGCATTCCTGCACCGCCTGTTCAAACCGGTATGATGTCGAGACCTTTAGGAAGTCCATGAGAAGCTCCCGGTCGAATAAGGTGAACATACGAACTGCCAAATCCGCAAAATTGTCCAAAAGCGACACGGTCTCGTCGACAGGCCGCTCCCGGTATTGCTGCCATATACCACGGAAGTAGAAATAGAGATAAAGATTCAAGTTTTTCCGCTCCAATTGATCGACGACAATATCAGGCTTAATGAGACCTCGGTATGCTTCATCGACAAGCAGGGTGATGGCTTCGGATGTGGCTTCGTCGAGCTCTGGGATATCCATCCGGCTCAATTCTGCTTCGGACACCCTGAGCGCGATGAAGCTGGGAACGTCGTCTGTGACGGCATCGGCAAGGTGATTATCCCTTATTAACCGCATCGCCGAGTCTGCGTCCTGGAGTTTGATGTAACATTTTAGAGCTTGTCGATATCGCCCATTTGCTTCGTGCAGCCTGGCCAAACTCTCCATCACTATCCGCCAGTCGCGCCCTTTCTCGCCGTCTTCGACGGTGTCTTCTCTGACATCACGGAACTTCAGTTGGTTTTCCAACACAGTAGTTATCTCATTAATCCCAAACAGCTCCGTTCCCCAGCGATCGAGCAATTCCTTGAATCGAGGTTTGTCAGTTCGAATGTAGTGCCCTAACACAATTTCATATATAGTTCCTGGAATGGGCGGCCGCATGGGTTCCGATGGTATGTAATTCACGATCGCATCGAACTTCTTAGCTCCGGCGAAGTTGTAGATCCATTTCTCCCAGCGGTCAGGAGTATTGACCACCATGGCTATTACTTCAGCAGCGCGGTCCCAATTTCCTTCCTCGACTAGCTCTTGAACCCAAAGTTCACCTATTCGTCTTTTCTCCTTCTCTGCCGATGTGTTTGCCGCTCTAATTTGAGCATCTACCACGGAAGAGGTGTCTTCGAAGAAATCATCTGTGAGCGATAGCCTTCGGTCGGGGGTTGATGGAGTGTGTTCTGAAACTCGTTCGGTTGGTGAGCTCATGATTTCTGGATGCTCGTCCAGCAACTCCCACGCATCTTGGTATTTTTCATGTTCTAGAAGCCAGGCTAAATGATCGCCAAGGTCCCTTTTGGTGGCAAGAATACAGTCGTATGGGCTTTGAATGAATATCTTTGCCCCCGGTTTACCAAGGTTAGGATGTACAGTTTGTGGAGCTGACCGGGATCCTACTCGGAGACTCCCTGCAATGCTTCCAATCCTCGGACTGGATGGACTTTCGTTGCTATTACTGCTCCTGATGCTGGCGCCGGAACTGAATAATACCCTGGGATTGATAGCAGCATTCCACATGTCAGTTCCGAATCCTGCTAGAGCTTCAAGGGCGCCTCGCGATGCATTCACAGAAGCAGCCTTGTTGGCAGGTAACACGCCCAAATGATAGTCATTCGAGGACAAACGCTCGAAGCGACTGACCGTGAGACTATCCTTGTCGACCTCGGCTTGCGATGTAAGATCGATCAACCGCAACTCGGGCGGGTGGGCATTTTGGCGGTGCCTGATGCCGCCAGACGGTTCGCTGCCACTTGAAGCAGTAGATAACTCGGATTTATGTCCTTTACTAGATTTGGTATTTTCAGCATCCTCGTCGGGTTTGCAATAAGCAAGAACTAAAAGCAGGTGTTGGGTATATAATGAAATGCCGGAGATAATGCAGTCCATGCGAAGTCTAAAGTTGTTAGCATGTTCTGAAGGAACATATAGAATGCATAGGATGCACTCACATTTTCACGATTTCAGCTCTCCCAATCGATTTCTCGCCAGCGTTCTTGCCCACTCCTATACCCCCCGGGTGAACGTGAATAATCCAAATCGTGCCTCCCCACCCGACAAGCAGCCGTTCGACACCTTTATCATGTCTCTGTACCTGTTGACTCAACTTTGCTACCGCGGGTGATAATGGGCGTGTTTCGGCTTCCTTCTCTTCCCCACTGTCAATGGCTTGTTCGTCTATCCATTCTGCTCGTCCTTTCCAAACACCCGCCATCTCTTCCCATTCGTCTGTCTGTGGTCGGTCGACGTGACCTATTCGCTTCCAGGCATCCTCAGCGTCAGCGGCATCCAGATGCAATTTTGTGCGCATGATCTTGATGCCATGATCATTTAACCAAGCGACATATTTGCCCGACAGAGACCATTTGATTGTACTGATGGTTCCCTCTCCCGAGTGAAGTACCGTATCCTTGCCAGTGTTTGAGCCTATCCCAATACTCCCAAGCCAGCCAGACGCTGCGGCCGCAGCAGTGCCTGTCGTCGTTGAAGTGCTTCGCCCTTGGGGCGCCCCAACCGTGAGAATGAGATTTCCAGCTAGCCCACCAGACAGGTATGTCCGGTCGTTCTTGTAGTCTGGCGATAAGGCCAGTGCTTGGACGGGCCGCGCAAAGTTTCTTAGCTGGACATCCCTCATGTCAACTAGTGACTGCACACAGACATTTCCATCCATCGACGATGTTCCAATGAAGATATGGTTTGACGGAAGGTTAGGGATTTGGGGCAGCTCCCGTGCTTTCCGATGGCCGCTCGGGGAGAAGCCAGACTGCCTCGAGGGTGGGCGACTGGCAGTTTGCGACACCGCTCTCGTGACGGCTTCGGGCTTGAGAGTCGGCGGGAGAGAAGGTGGCGGGTATGGGGATATGGATACACTGGTGACCGAGGCTGAATGAGCATGGTAGACGCGTAGGGGGTGGAAGATAGGCAACTGAATGACATTCTATTGTCTATATTAGCATTGGAAGGTGGACACAGGATACTGCTTACAATGTTGCCGTTGTGTGTCCCAACTATCATCTTATCTCCTGCAACGAGAAAAGTGCTAGTAGCGTCGCCATTCCTATAGACACCGCTCATATGTTGGGTAAGACGGGCGTATTTGAGCTTGGGTTCGTCATCCTCCTCGTCCTCGTCCTCGTCGTCGTCATCCTCCTCCTCTTCTTCGCCGTCGTCATTATCATCACGATCCCCCTCATCTCCATCATCTGATCCGCTGGCCACATCTTGGCCATCCGCGGAGTGGTGGGCGGCAGATTGATCGGGGGCTTCATCACCTCTCGATACCGCAACAACAGTCACTGGTTCGCCGCTGCCGTCCGTGCTGTCGGGGGTGTTATCGTCCGGGCCCGAGCTGTGAGGTGTTTCTGTCATGATAGGTATTTAATCCGGGAGGGTAGCATTAGGGGCGAGGGATAGGGAGAGTAAGGGTCGAGGTTCTTATGTTATTTCCTAATGTTAGTTGGGCTTGGTGAGCTTGGAGCTATCGAAAGGAACATTACCTTACCTTACCTGCTGTACCTGGTTGCAGCCAGGTACACATGCAGACGTCAGGTACATACGGTAGAGCTACGTCAGCCGGCAGCTTTCTACCTATCAGCTCGATAAACACCGTGTGAAGCTGTAATGCACTGTATTTACCAAGTAGGTTCCACAGTATCAACGCAAGAATGCCCCTCCATCATGTACAGTACCTGACCCATTAACCCACCACCAACTAACCAATACCTAAACAGCCTTGTGAGGTGAGGTTCCCTTTCGCGTCCGCGTGCCTTCATTCACTCGTGGTTCTTCATCACAACCTTGAAAACAGGCGCTGATCGTACATGCCAACTGCCAAACAATGCCCTGAAACCTGAACCTTGAAACCCGTAAGCGATCTCCTGTCCCGAACTACAACAAGAAGAGCTTCATCAATGGACCAATCGCGGCGATTATGGCTTCGGTGACATCCCTTGGCCTGCATCAACCAACCGCCCTCCAATATGCCATACAAGAACAGCTTTTGCCTGAGAACCCTTCAAGTGGTTCCTACGATTGGGAAATAACTGTCGACCATACCTCTGGAAACGAGGGAGAAGACGAGCTTCTCGTCACCAAAGACGCTGTCATATGGTCGAGGGGATCTATCTTTCGAAAATGCTTTGGCTTCAAGCTGGAGAAAGAGCCCATAACACAGGCTTTATTGACCTACTTCCCCAATTCCGAGCATGCGGCAGAGTCTCGACATAATGATCCCACAAAAAGGAGAAGGACGGATGGAGCAGACAAGGACGACCTGGTGCTTTCAAAAGCCTTGGTCGTATTCCTCAGGACGCAGGCCCATGTCTACTTCCTCGATGGTACCAGTCATGTCGTGCATATGCCCTTCGAAGTCGAATCTGCCTGTGCTGCCCCAAGAGGCGTTGTAATACAGCGAAGGCAACGTGTCGATCCTAGTCTTGCTGCCAGCATCAAGTTTCCTCGCGTACCTCCCAACTCCTTCATCTCAAACCAACTTTCCCCTGTCTCCATGCGAGCCTCTCAGCAGAGTACCTTCACTACCGAGACGCTTGGGAAGCCCAGGACACTGCCGCTCAGGCTTAGCACGAATCCCGATAATATATGGGAGGTTCCCGAGGAAAAGAATGACTCGCATTGGCCGCGTCTGGTAACTCTTGTAGACCCTCTCCTAGAACTCGGCCTGGTAGTCACTCAACCTGATCGATCTGCTAAGCGCAAATCTCGAAGGCGAAACTCCGATAAGCCACCTTATTTCCTCGACCGAGCCGAGGAAATAGTTCATGTTGAAGAAATAACGCGACATGGATCTTTCAAGCGAGGTAATGGGAATCTAATTCTAGCCGTGACCGTCAATAGAGAAACATCTATGTATACCGTCTGGAAGTTAACTTATATTCGTAATGAGGATCCGTTCATCGGTGGACGAAAGGCGACAAAGGTGAAGACAGACCGCCGCCGCAGTTCCATGCAGCCTGGCCTACCTAGCGGTGCTACCACTCCCCTGCAACCGACTTTTAAGGAAAGCTTCGGGGCTCCGCTTCCCGGGAAACGGCCGCGGAAGAGCGAGAAGATCGAGAAGAGTGATAAAGTTCTAGAGAAGCTAGAATCATCGTTGGGCATCGAAAAAGAACCTGGGGTGACACGTCGGACTTCTCGTCGTGTAAGCTCCATGCTTGCAAGAGCCGACCTATCTGCTTCCCAGGATAGAACCGCATTCTCTGAACAGGCCCAGATTGCGAACAACCCTAATGCAAGGAGGGACACGTCTCATGGCACGCACCGGGGCCGGGCCAGCGGTATCTTCTCGGGTCCAAGTTTCGGTGGAGTCGGGAACCACGGCGTAAACACTCTGCTGGAAGCGCCCGTCGATACTTTGCTAGAAGAGTTGCGAGCCGGTGGTGATTTTGAGGGTTTTCACAGCATGGGCTTGGACGATCATGATTTCGATGGGCTCACCCAGGAGATACTTTTCACAAAGATCCACAGCATTCCCATTGACAATAGTAATGTCCGGTATTCGCTCTCAAAACAACCAGCCCGAAAACAGTGCAAGGTCTTCTGTTTAACAGGTCCAGGATCTGTAGATGATGACCGCACTCGCCAGCAGGTGTTGGTCGGTATCCAGGACCCCATGGAGAAGCGTTTGCAGATGTTGATTTTGCATTTGCAGTCGAGCAAGCCTACCTCGCCATCTGGGCCTGATAACACGGTTGTGACCTTCGGGCAGCATAAGAAAGCCCAGAACGTCATCGATTCGTGTAAGATTATGGATGGTGACATTTCAATGATTCTTGTACTATCACAATCTAGAGAAGGCCAGCGGGAGCTCAGCATTCAAGCACCATGGAGCCAACTGACATCTGTGTCTCTTCCTTCTAAGCTGTCGCTGGCCAACATACGCAGCCTTGATTACCGCCGTGACCTCGTTGATCGAGAAGTTGGTGTTAGGAGATCTGTAACCCCAGTTGTCGGTGAAATTGCTGGCATGCGACATCCTAAGCTGCGTGGCGTCGTTGATATTGTTGACGAGGACACAAAACAGCACCACCAGATACGCATTCAGCTCCAGCCTACTTCTCCGCAGGTCGTCAAGATTCTTGACGTCCTCCGATCGATCCTCCCAGCCTCGCCGGGGGAGCGGTTAGTTGCTGGTTGGTGGGATATCCTTGCGTGGCTTCGGCAACAGGATATCGATGTTGCCGACATCGAATGGTCAGCCGTCGTCATTCAGTTGATGTCGCTATATCTCGCGCTTGGTGTTAATGAGGTCGCACCTACTGTACGGGACTCGCCTAAGAGAAGGTCTAGAGGCTTTCTGAGATCGAGCAGCGGAGCTCAGATTGATCTCGGTGACTGGGATGCTATGAACGTGTACGAAACTCCAGGATCGTTGACACATCCGACGTGGGTAGAGAACAAAGCGTGGCAATGGATGATGGAAGAGGACGATTCGTCTTTGGCGATGTTCCGACCTAGTTCTGAGAGGGACAGCTTGGATTTCCTCTCTTCGCATGCCAAGCATGCTCTAGCATATTTATCCTCATGTTCTGGCGAGGCAGCCTGTGGTCCACATGGCTATCTCCCAACTTCGCCAAGTCATAACAAGTCGACTAGAATGCGAGTTGCCCAAGATACCTTCTTTGCGCTACATCTGCTACTGGGGGAGCAAAAGCTTGATATTACTTCCTGTCATGCATCGCCTCCAGGCCCAACTGACCTACGAGCAGTATTACTTCAGATTGCCCGATGGCTAACGTGGCATGAGTGGGCAAATCTTTATCAGCAGGAGATGCCCCTCGACTGGCCAGAGCACCAGCCAGAGTCGTTGGTTATTGCCATTTCTCTTCTGCCCTCAGAACCAGCTCCCTGGAACGTCTTCGATTGGATCCAAACGAACTTGACGCAAGGGTCAACGTCGTCACCATCCATCCCGACCATCAGCTCAAGCCTTAGTCCGATGGTACCGCGTATCAAAATGTTTGACAGCTTTTTCAATAGACTTGACTTGCGAGAAAGATCACCGATCGACTTTGTGGAGACTATGTATCAGAGCGGTATCACTCCAGTAATTCTGGAGTCATTGCCTGAATGCGTACTCGTGCCATTTCAAGATGCAATTGCTCAGTGTCAGCCAGCTCCGCCATCAAAATGGCCGACAAGGTTATTGGAATTAGTGGATAGAAGTGACATTGGATCGGTTCTCTCGCAATCGAATAGTCACCACGCGCCCTCGACTAGTATACTCGTAAGTACTTTCAATTGTAATACTTTTGTACCGTTGTTAACCCTATATTCAGACTCCAACCCACACTGCCTCCTGGGATTACAATTCCCTCTGTCAGACTGTCATGGATTTCAACGATGCCCCAGCGGATGATGCCGCAGAAAGTGATAAACAAGCAGTTATCCGTGCCATCTTCAAAGAAGATCGGCGCCTTGACGAGACCAAAATGATGCTGAACACCACGAGACCACGAGTCGTGCGCCTCGACCCACTACCCGAATGGACGGAGCCGTATTATCTTGAACAGCAGAAAGAGCTGGTGACAAGGCTTGCTAACAACACCTTGTCCATACCGGCTGGCCGTGGCCTGATGAATTATGGGCTGCGTTTCCCTCTCCTGACACAAAAGTTCCATATCAATGGGTTTGTACTCAACTGCACTGTGAAGCCGAACAATGTTACTGTAGGAGTTGATAAGTCACTTTTCACCGAAGAGAAGATTGCATGGGCGTTTTTTCACTCTGGGGTTGCTGCAGGATTATCTATCTCCCGAGAGGCCAAAGGAATAGACACTTCATGGATCCTCTACAATAAACCTGGGAATGACTTGAATAATCGGCACGCCGGGTTCCTCCTGGCACTCGGTCTTAACGGACACCTTAAAGATGTCGCTAAATGGGTTGCCTTCAAGTATCTAACGCCGAAACATACTATGACGTCTATTGGTCTGCTCTTGGGGTTGGCGGCGTCGTATATCGGAACCATGGACTCTCTTATAACCCGTTTATTATCGGTTCACGTCACTCGGATGCTACCACGCGGCGCCGCCGAGTTGAACCTCTCACCTCTCACGCAGACAACTGGCATCATGGGAATAGGCTTGCTTTACTGTAATAGCCAACATCGCCGGATGAGCGAGATCATGATGTCTGAAATCGAGCACATCGAACTGGACGACGACGAAGAACCACTACGCAGTGAATATTATCGGCTGGCCGCAGGCTTTGCCCTCGGGTTTATCAATTTGGGAAAAGGGACTGATCTCAAGGGCCTTCACGACATGCGCGTAACGGAGAAACTACTGACTCTAGCTACGGCCACAAAGAAGGTTGAACAGGTGCACATTCTAGACAGATCCAGTGCGGCAGCTGTTGTCGCTATCGCTCTCATCTATATGAAGTCAGAAGACCATATCGTGGCTCGAAAAATCGACGTTCCCGAAGCCACTCTGCAATTCGATTACATCCGTCCCGATGTTCTACTCCTGCGCACTGTCGCCAAACATCTTATCTTGTGGTCAGCGATCGAACCGACACATGACTGGATCCGTAAGAATCTTCCGCCTCGGTACCATTCGAGATTGCAACCGCCTGCGCGAGATCCATCGCGTGAACCACTCAACTCGGCACACTTGCCGTTTCTCACAATCCTGGCTGGTCTCTGTTTCTCGATAGCTTTTCGTTTCGCTGGCTCGGGAAACTTACGGGTTCGCGATCTCCTGCTTTCCTACATGCACCGATATTACAGACAGTGTCGTACGCCCAATCCAAAGTCCAATTTCGACGAAAAATGCGTTCAAGTAACAGCGCGCATGTGTCTCGATGTTGTCGCGCTCTCCTGCGCAACTGTCATGGCTGGTACTTGTGACCTAGAAGTCCTCCGTTATCTGCGGTCGCTTCACGGACGTAATGACCCAGACACGACTTACGGCTCACACATGGCAATACATATGGCCATCGGTGTTTTGTCACTTGGTTGCGGCACACAAACTTTCAACACGTCCAACCTAGCCATTGCTTCGCTCCTCGTGGCGTTCTACCCCGTTTTTCCCGACTCCGTGCAAGACAACAAGAGTCACCTGCAAGCGTTCCGCCACTTCTGGGTCCTAGCCACAGACCCCCGATGTCTCGTCACCAAGGACGTGGCGACGAACGCGCCCGTCGCCGTCCCCATCTCTATCCACCTAAAGGACTCACCAGATGAAGAGCTACGCATGACCCCATGTCTACTCCCGCCTCTAAGCGACATCTCCAGCCTGAGCACCTCGTCCCCCGAGTTCTGGAACCTTGAACTCGACTTCGCCACCAACCCGGCCTATGCTGACGCCTTCAAGCGCTCGCAGGCATTGTACCTCCGCAGACGACCTGTTAGCGACAGTCCGTTCGCGGCAACGATGCTCGCGCTCGGCCGCCAGGACGCACGTGCCACCGCGGATGTTAGGGCCGAGCCTCTCGAGTGGCTCTTTGATCTCGTGCCCACGCTCCAGAGACTCACACACGCCGAGCGTGGCGTTGTTCTTGACCGCGGTGTGGGTGGCCCCGACGTCAGCGATAGCGCGGCGACTACCGTCGACACTCGTCTCGTGCTCGAAACCGCTGTCAACAGTGGCAATAAGGATGACCTGCTTGGCCTGAGGGGCTTGTTCGAGTGGGTTGAGTGGCGGGCGAGGAAGGCGCATGAAGATCAGGAGAAGCGGGAGCGGGAGCGGGATGATGAAGAGAGCGAGAGTGGCGGTAGCGGTTACCGTAACAGTGACAAGAGACCGACCGGCTGGGAGGGAGACGGGTGGCTTAGGGAGAGCGTCGTTGAGGGGCTGAAGGGCGGGGTGTGGATTGCTGGGAGGGAATAAGTCCTATTAGTTAGGTTTAGTCGAATGGGCTTATTCATGGCATTGCTACCTGTTCTCTGTACGCGCGGCATGGAGAGGGTGGGATGGGGTTAAGCGGATATTGATAATAGATGGAATCTCGGAAAAAGGGATGTCTCAGAGATGGGAACGGGGTTACGGCGAAATAAAATCATGGCGCTGTGTTGATACCAAGTATATGTAGTGTCAAGATGAAATGGGAGTCACAGAATCTTGGAATTCAAAAGCCTTGGGAATTCAAGAAAGACTACCAGGGGCTCTTCAAAAACAAACTGCCGAAGTTTGACACTCAAATGCCTAGCGTGTCTGATATTAATTCCGTACCGTAGCAAAGCTAAGATGCCTCAGATAGATATCTACCAAGAAATACAAGAATCAAAAAGAATCGCGAAATAACGAGCGAACTGAGTTGGTTCCAGACCCCTCTGTATATCAGACAACTCGACCCCCTTATTCATACCCCTCTCTATTCCCAGCCTGTATATACAAAGACCTACTACTTCCTCCCACGCAATACCAACCAAAACAAAACGCCTAGGTAACCTAAGGGGCCTTCGGGGCATCGTCAAAGACAGTCTTCATCTGGTCGAAGTCCTCCGGGCTCAGGTTGTCGTACAGCAGACAGGCGGAGCCGCAGGGGGTCGGGGTCGGACCGCCGGCCGCGTCGCCGTCGATCACGGTCGCGAGGTTCATGCACGAGGCGGGCAGATTGTCCATTTGGACACCTGGATTCGCAACTTATTAGCCAGAGCCTCCCCGCACACCCACTCTCTCTCTCCCCCTCTCCCAGTTCCTCCTACCTAGTTCATACATAGTCCACCATCAGGGACAGGGCGATGGAAGGGAAAGAGGAAGGGGAAGGGGGCAGAAAGTAACGTCAAGACTCACCGTTATTCTGCACGGGCCCCTGCACGTTGACGTTAACGCCCGCGAGGTCGTTGAAGCACCGGTCGAACTCCTCCTGCGGCACGCCCTGCGGCGCGGCCGGCGGGTCGGCCCGGCGCACGCGCTCGCGCTCCTGACCACGCCCCTGGCGCTTATCCTTGCTCGCGGCGATGGCGCCCGAGACGCCGCCGGCCACGGCACCCGAGGCCCCGGCCGCGATGGTGCCCGATGCGAGGGCGCCGAGCGCCGGGATCGCTACGGGGGCCGGGCATGGCTGGATCAGGGAGATGGCCGCGAGGATGCTGGCGCCGAGGCCGGTGCTGGTGGTGAGCTGCATTTTGATGGGTGGGTGCCGGTGGTGTTGGATGGTGTGCGGGCAAGAAGTGCTCATGTAGGTATGATTTCTTGGAGTTTCTGGGTGGATGTTCTGAGGAATGTAGTTAGATGTATGAAGGCTTGGTTTGTTAGGTATATGTCGAATGCCAGAACAGAGAAGACGGAGACGGTTTGTCTTTATATATGCTTTTTTCCCCTCGGGTATCTCCGAGTCTCCTCGATCTCAGCTTGATGGCGAAGACGCCCTGGACGCATGAGACTTGTAGTGTATAGTTATCCTGTACATGGTTCCCTTGACTTACCCTCTAGGATACTACTTGAGAATCCAAGGAGCATACCATAGTCTTTCTATCACATTCTATACATAGCACTCAACTGATCAGCGGTTTGAATATGATGCTTTCCCGTCTACGCTCACTCGATTAATCTGCACAAGAATGGCACCCAGAGCATGGCGATCACATAATAGACTATCCAGCCTCACGATCAATCCCACCTCACAAGGCAATTTGATGTCATCAAACGCCTTCTAGAACAGTGCCAAGTCTTCCTCAGTTTTGACACTTCTCCGATAGGACTGAAGCAGTGAAGCTGAGTGGTTCAAGCATCGCCGAGGCGTGAGGCTACGCACAACCTCATCCGTACCACCCGATACGGTTGTGGAAAAATCTACAGAAACTTCCAAACCGGGTATTATCCACTGCAATGTGGTAGGATTCGGATGTTAGATATCTGATGTTCGTTTCTCCCGCAGGTCATGCGGCTGATGATACCCCAGATTGTAGATCATGTTTCCATGCATCGGCGGAAGGATTCTCGTGCAAGATAATCGTAGCGTCTAATTAAAGATGAGATCGAGTAAGCTTAAACGCGGGTAGCGCTACCCGCATCAGATCTGCGGCCTGCCAAACGCCGTTGATCTTACGCGTGTGCGATCTCTTGATAAACATGACCTATCAAAGTAAATACCAGCAACGCTGGTCAGCTTTATTGGCCACATATGATAGAGCTTAATTCTCATAAAATATGATTGAATTTTCTTACTTCATAGGACATATTTTCTTTCGGCTATTTATCGCCTGCCAACAGTCTAGTAATGGGTTGGGGGGTATATATTAATAGAAGCCATCGACAAAAATCTCGTTGTGGTTACCTAACGCCCAACTCTTCTAGAGTTCTACATGGATTTGCTCCCTCGCAATGGAGCTTATGCCGCCTTCTTTCCAGATCTAGTCTATTATATAGTCTAAATACCCTAGGTTGCCCTTACTAAAATCCCCAAGAATTTCTAGTAGTGTAGTATCTTTTGTAGTGGCCTATTCTTTTCTGTATTAGGAAAATTCGCCAGTATTTTGATTATATCTAGAACTATATACGGATAGAAATGGAACTATTCATCTGCAAATACATAATTCTCTAGGACATTTTTAATATTTGATACATCTTGGGGTACTGCCACCATGGCACAACTAAAAAGAAAAAGGTCAATACCCAAGTCATCCCGAAAGCTTTCTGAGCCCGGCGTAGCAAAGGCCCTTCGGCGCAAGCTGGGGGGATAAACAATCCTGTATGCTTAACAGCCTTGTAGATCATTATCTCAGCAGTAACAACCAAGAAATTAAGCAGAAAGAATTGGACATCTCGGGATAATGCTGTCTCCCCCGTCCGCCAACCAACTAAACAATGTGCTGATCCCGACAATGCAAAGATGAAAAAGGCGGTAAAAGTCTTCTCTAATCGCGAATTAACCTTTAACTCTGGTACTTTCAACAGTATCTTCGCCCAAGCATTAAATGTTGGTATCATCAACTTGTGCCAAAAACGACCCCAGAATCGTCGAAGACTATATGCTTCAAGCGGACTGCCAAAAAGGGGCGGCCATTCCTCAGGTTCGTCAAAGCGCACAAATGTGACAAAAAATACTGCGAAGAGACTGTGACTGCAGTCTAGGAGCAAGACAGAGGCCCATATCCAGTGTATAGAGAATATTGCTCGTAAGCGGATCTGGTGCCATGACATCTGGAGCGGATATTCCACAATGAACTCCATTTCAGGTGCGAAGTCATCAATGGTGCTCCGTGAAAACTCCCATACTAAGGTTTTCTCCACGAGTAGTTTGTTTAGAAGCCAGAATGTGGCTATCTTCAAAACTTTCCCAAATGCAAAACAAAGTAATGAGGGCCACCCAGAAGCGTTTGTGCTGCTTTTATTATGCCTTGCTATAGGGAATAATCGAGGGTTGTTCCATATCTTATAGGAATCAACGAAGGTCATCGGGAGGCCTGCATCCGTCCCATGGACTATGTAGGAGTACCCCATGATGAGAATCAATGGTACGTACAAGGCGTAGAAGATAATTGCCATCCCGAGTTGGTAGCCTACCCCCAGAGGCCATGATATTTTATGTAGCACATTCCATGACATGGCGAGGCTCGACCAAACGGGCAAGACAAATAATGGACGGTAACGTTGATGCTGATGCAGCGCAATGGATGTAATGAAGAGGGCAGCAATGAAATACAGAATTGGTTCAATTGAGTCGGTGATCATCTTTGCACAGTCCAGATAGCGTCAGGAAGTTGATTCACTTTTCCTCAGGTAAGTATGGCGTTCGAGAAGAGCACATCGGTCTAGAATCGTGTCAGCACATCCTATTCTGCGTTTGCAAGCTTTGAAGATAAAATAATATTGTTCAGATCGTGATACCTAGCTGTAGGTACATGTCTACAAGGGTGTGTTGCTGTAAGGAATGTGTCAGCCGTGGTCGGCTAGATGAATTAAACTCGGAAGGATTCTTGCCCCTTGTTGGCGTGATGTATTGTGTTGCACCATATGTAACGAAGGAATGTAAGAGGCCAAGACTGAACGTTTGGTATATATGATGTGTTTTCCATTGCTAGATTCATGTACGCCCAAACTATCAACCCGTGTTGTGATATCTTCCCGTCATAAAAGGTACTGTACTACAACGCTCTCATCAATGCAACGGTCTAGGTTTATCCCCATGAAATAAGATCATATTCATTCATGATGTAAATAGCTGAAGCGTCTGAGCCTTGAATGATCTACGATCTCAATCTCGAAGTTGTTTGATTTGATCGATGCGCCCTAGGTGGAGCAATGAAGGTAAAGCGTGGTTATGGACCGGGTATATATGTCAACCTTCCCCGTTATCATCGCCGAATTTTGAAGTGGCATATTGACACAGTTATCCAACTGAATACAAGTTGTACAACACAAACTTGCTACCTCAATTTACCAGTTATTACCTGAGACATTGCATACAACCAGACCATATTCAAGTTGCCGTCACTGTCCTACCACCTCGCAACGAATCTATCATGGAAGGTACCAGAGCCATCCCCGTTGAATTGCCAGACACTTCAACGCAGCGTCCTTTTCCCAACGGAGCAACAAGCTACATGGATCGACCATCTAACGACCTCGAGCGAAGTAAAATAAGGAGCTACACAGCTAGTCCATGGGACCGTAGGCGTACTCTGCGAGTTGTTATAAGTCTCGTGGTAGGAATCGTTGTTGGCGCTGCTATAGGAGCCGGCATCGGGTTTGCGTTCAGGAACATGAATAAGGATTGATCATGCTTTGAGCACGATAAGGGCAAGGGGAGGGACAGGGTCATTTATTTGCCATTTTCCAATATTGGGAGTAGCGTCTTGAAGTTTGAGGTTGTTTTCCTGTTGATATATCTTCGCATGTGTATTAGATGCTCGCGCACTCTTTTCAGTTTATCTTATGGCCACAGCACACTTGCATATTTCTACATTAGGATGTATGGAAATTGTATATTTTGTTCCTACATATGCTTTGCATCCTTAATTCGATCGCTTCTATACAATTATCAGATCTGTAACTTAATACGAAGCTTAATGCAAGGTAAAGTGGCAGTTTCACCCTAACTTGACACTCAATGTGAGCTTATTTATCTATACAATAATAATAAATATTCCTTACGGATAATGCATTGATCAGTGCAGAACCAGGTAATATGGAGCTAGGGTAGCCAAGGTCTTTATGGGTAAAGATATTGGCGACTGTCAAATGAAAGCCAATGCTGGAGGGATAACACTCGATCTCAACCTCAATCCTATTAGTTGAAAAGAACATGGATCTCAGAAGTGAACCCGGGGACAGAATCTGTTTTTTTGATCTTAAGAGCCCAAAAATGACATCTGATAAATCAAGCCGTCTGTAATTCCCTTCTTGCCTTCTACGTTCTAAGCCCCTTGTAACATTCGACTAACAACCCTTTGTCGAACTGTAAATCTTCCACGCAAGGGAGCGTTTAGTGCTAATTCGTGTGTATTATGTAAAATTACTAGGACGGAAGAGAAAGGAATGAGCTAAAAATGGCTGACAAGGCAGGCCTCGTGATTACTTCTCTCTTGCCTCGCCATAGTTGTCAGGAACCTATTAGTCGTAAGGAGACAACTAAATGCCGAAATATAACAAGAAGTATACGAAGTTGACTGAGTAAGACAATTCACTCGTTAACTGAGCATAAGTTAGTAGTTATGTAACGCATTTATGTTTAGTTTCCTATGTCCGGGGCAAGGGCGGTGAACTCAGATCTCAGCCAGAATAGTCCCAAACATCGTCAAAATTTTCTTGTTCCAGGCCAGCGAAACTATATGTCACGTTGCTTATTACATTTCGGCGTTGAAGCAACTTTGACAACGTGCGTCGGGGAAGCATACCTACCTAGATAAGTAGGTAGGGTTACGTTAGGAGAAATCCTCATAAGAGGGACTAACTCCTTACGTTAGGAGATGTTTCAGAAAACTAGGCCGCAAGGTTAATAAGTAAATACCACCATCCTTAATTTACTCACGTTCTTGGGCATGCCTTCTAGAGCCTGTTCCGCCGTCATAACATGCAGGGCGTAAATGAAGTACCAACTGCACTAGGTTGGACTGTCATCACGATTCGTCTCGGAACATCCCGTATGTGCAACTTTGGCCAATGAGTGAACGAAGACGCCCGATATAGTGGCCGGGAAGTTGTAAACATACTGTTATTTCACCTCTAATTGTATACTTCGATTTGTCTAAAAACAGCGATTAATATCCAATCTGGATTCCTTATGATGACGATTTGATGGTTGCGGCTGTGGATTATAGAATGCGATACCTAGATCGTATGATATCATAATATCTAGAAGGATCAATTCCTGTCCAAGTCTTTATTCGAACCTCTGTGTGAGGATTCACTTAGCTTTCCTCATGTTCTCCACTCGATATGCTTCCGAAAAGTCCAGGATGGTGCGCCGAGCAAAACGCCCTTGTTCCAACCCCAGATTCTTTCCACAAATGAAAACATAATCAGGGGAACACAGCACACAACTGGATATTAATCATTCACTATTTTTGTGAGACTGTCATGCAGGACTAAGGATGAACCAAGAAGGGTGCTACTGCATCCAAATTGGGACGAGTTACACGAGTTGGATGTGTGCCATCTACTTATGACAACGATTCGAAGACAGGGGGAAAGTAAGTAAACCAGGAAGTTGATTGTTTCCGCAGAAACAACAGCATATACGTATATATAAGTATAATGTAGCCCGTCGTTTTACATTTGCTCTACACACTCTCTCGTCTCTGGAAATGCATCCGTCATAGTTCTGAAGTCCTGTCGTTCCCCCTTCTTGGTCTTACGCATTACTGAAGTTTATATCGTCAGGGCTGAACCGAAACACACCACGGAGCCGGATGATCTTTATCATGCCTTCACTTAACACCGTACTCCTAGCTCTCGCCACTGTATTGGCAATGGTTCACGGGCATGGTCATGTCCGTGATTGCCGTGTCCATGGAAAAGTGTATCCCGGATATGAGCGCTGGTCTGAAAACCAGGACTTGGACAAAGTAGTCACATGGCAGTTCACCACCGAAGACGAAGGCCCCGTCTCAATATCTGACATCAACGGACCCGACATCATCTGCCACAACGGGGCCAAAAACGCGAGAGCATCTATACCAGTAAATGCAGGCGACGAAATTGTGCTCCGACGTTATAATGAAATTGGCGGCTTTGAGCACCCGGGGCCTGAGTTGCACTATCTCGCCCCATGCGGCAACGCCGGCTGCGCCAAGGTGGACAAGACGAGCCTCAAGTTCTACAAGATTTACGAGAAGGGCCTAGTCAAGGCTGGGATGGCAGATTCGCCGGACTGGAACACGCAAAAATGGGCGACGACAGAGGCCCACAAGAAGGTATACCCCGAGGATCAGGGGTTTATTGATGAGTTCACTGTCCGCATTCCCGAGGACACGCCCTCGGGGCCCTTTGTTCTGCGTCACGAGCTTTTCGGACTGCATATGGCTGATAAGGGGAACGCTGAGTTCTATCCTCAGGTCAGTATCTCTAGCCTCAGAGTCTGGCCTCGCAGCTCGAGTCTACTTTAGTTGAATGCTGACTTCTTGTGGCAGTGTGTCAATCTCGAGATCTCGGGCAAGGAAGGCGGCCAGATACCGAATGGAGTCCCTGCAACCGAGTTCTACAATAGCAACGACCCAGGCATCGCCATTGACATCTGGAGGGACCTGAAGTCCTATCAGATTCCTGGCCCGCCCGTTGCCACGTCTTCATCCTCGAAACGTCATCCCCGCAATTTCAAACCCAACCACTGAGACACTGGGATCGGAATGTTATATGATATGTTCTTGAATAGACCCTGTGGGTATTGATCACTTAGGTTCAAAAGTTTCGGCCAAGGAGCTGCTTATCTTTATCTGTATATATTAGATAACTAGTGTAGAGAAATACAATGTGTATGTTCTCTGTAGATCTTCTTGCCTCCTGATTTTACGTGCCATTAGTTCTTACCTATGACATAGGTTGATGTATGTTGTTCACGATGACTAACCAATCCTAATACCAAAAGTTTCTTGGCCTAATTTAGATCCTGGAAACCCTCTTTCGACGAGAGGCGGCATATTACATCCGAGTTCGCAAGCCAAGAGTTCCACTGAGCTTGGATGATGGTGTGCGTAGTATTGTCCTCAACACCTCAATCGGGATCAAGCATAACACCCATATCCGTGTTCACATCATTTATTTCGCCGACATGGCAATTACCCAACTCGTAGGTGAACCAAAATGGATCTCTTTCAAGGGTAATAGGGACACCTCTTGATTGATTCAGACCTGGCGTTAGTAACATTTGCCGGGCCTACATTAGCATGCTTTTTGGCCAGGACTTGGCACTGCGAGCGAGGGCCTGACTATGGTGTTTCGAAAGGTTGGTCTGAGGGAAAGACTGACAGACTTCTCTAATGATCATGCTAAGCACGTATCTTACCCAGTGTCTGTATAGCGAGCTAACTCAATGTAGGGTGAACATGTCTGCTAGGGCCCTTTTAGAAACTGCTATTTGGACCAACATTGGTCATTGAAAGAATCCCTAAGTCTGAAATTCAGACCCCTGCCCCTTCCAGCGGACCCGTGCTGCCCCGCCCTGGCCCGGAGTATTCGGACTCGGACGAAGCGGCTATCGGAGCCGGATGTGTGGGTCTTCGGACCGTAAGTAAAAGAAAAAAGGTCAACCTCACCGCAACGCTCCTTTGATCGGGCAAACCTTAACACCCTATACTCGTTTCTAGCGAAGCGATGGCTTGAGGGTATGCGTTGATTATACAAATCAATACCATGTTATCAACTTTCTCCTATCACTAATAACATATTGATGAGAAAGACATCTCGTAATTGCGATACCCCGTATTGTACATTACTCCAGTCCTGCATCATACATTAAACACCGCAGTAACGCTTACCTGCAGCCAATTACAATAACAGAAATATTCCTTCACCAGGGGTATCCTCCGTAACGCCTCTGATTTACCCTCAAATAGTAATTGTGTACCTAAGTGCTCTGACCCCCGAAAACTCGTTACTTATTGCCTCGTCGAAAGTGAACCAATTGACCTCCTTTCTTCTTCTCTTCTGCTTCGGTGGATACACTACTATTATCGTCCCAACTGTGAGAGCGAACGATTGGAAGAACAGCGAGGCTTGCAATTGGGCGGAAAAACCGGTTGTATGCGATGAACGTATCTGTATCTCCTTTGCATGCATTGGCAGGGGTTGCCACGTATTTGCTCCTCCGCCTTATCTCAACAGCATCGTCGGTAATCGGCTGCACACCACTGAATTTGTAAATGGTGCTGAGGACGGGAATCGAAAGGCCATGGACCACAATAGAGAATAGCACTAAGAAATATACCACTAGATATCTGTTAGCAAAGAGCCGTTGATACGGCAAGAAACTTTCACAAACCCGGACATAACGCATCAAGTAATTCCCGTTCTCCTTTGGTGGCGTCATTGCCTTTGGGGAATAACTGGCGGGTATGTTGAAGATAGTATACCGCCCCAGCGCCTATTGGGCCAAAGTAGCCCATAAACACGGCTTCCTTCCAGTTCTTGACCACTGCTGGCATCATCCTATATGTGACTAGCAGAGCAGGGATTCGGCGAAAGAAAAGGACGAGCAGACCTAGACCGATTAGGCGGGGGTACGTTATACCAGTGGTATCAGGCTGGTGGAACTCTCCCCAAGGCAGGACGGTTCCGATGTACATGAAGCCGCCAAAGTTGAGCAATACGTCAATACATGAGTTCACTTCATCATGACGGCGCTCTGTCTCTGCGAGAAACTCCCCATCCCAGTTCAAGGCGCAACCTGCAACGAAACAAGCAAGAAGATCACTAGTGCCGAGAGCTCCACATGTTCCGACGATGAACAGCTTTTCAAGGCTCGTTAGCTGGTTACTGACATCGATTTGGTGAGTATTGGCTCCAGGAAGACTTACGCCTAATGCTGTTGGGAATAACAGATAGCTTTCTGAGTCAACCCATCTTCGGGAAAGGGAGAATCTGACAGCTATCCTGGCACAATATCCGCTTACAGCCCCGTAGGCGATGGCTAACACGACAATGTAAAGGAGCGTTTCAATCGCCCAATTACCCAAGGCAATCCCGACATCAGTGGTATAATCACCCACGCCTCTGCCGTTACGTTTGGACAGCGTCTCTGCATGATGCTCTGTGAGGCGCAAAAGGTTCACACCCAACATAAGAAAGGGGGATGCGAAGCCATCGTTTGCACCCGCCTCAGCAGAAACGATCTCCCGAAGGGGCCGAGCAACGTAATTGTCGGCAAATTGCCCCTTCGCAACAGCTTGTGAGAGAATGGGGTCAGTGGATGTAACACATGCCCCAATGACCAGTGTTGCAAGCAACGATATTTTCGGAATCGTTGCAAGCACACAGACAGAGGTTGCTAGCCACATCAGAGTCATGATGGGGACGAGGCAGACAATCATTTCTTTGACCCGCAATTGGAGATACCTTGCGGGCAATTGATACCCGGCGATAACCCTGCGAGGATCAAAACGGTCAGTTATTACCTAAAATTGCACAGCAACGTCTCATGTTTTCTTCCGCGAAGATTCACAGTGTTAGACTCACAGTTGAATACCTATCATCACACGCATCACGCCGAGAGTTATAGCATCTTGCTGGTCTGGAGTGGCTGAACCCCATCGCTTGGCATCTAGGAAATTTGCTGCGATAGGTCCTAACAGCATACCAACAACCACAGCTGGTACTATATGATGGTAAGAGAGTAAGAACTGGGGGAAAGAGCTTAGTAAATGGACTTACAGGCTTCCCCCAGAAACCATACGCTTTTGATCTTGACGGATATCAAGCCATAGGACACAGCGAAAATGCCTAGAAGGAGTCAGTTATCATCTAATTAATATTAAGAAGTCCGCCTCATTTATAGACGTACCAAGCACGGAAACCACGATATTCAAGTCGCTGACATCTAGGGTAGGCATCTTGAGCGATATGATCGAGCAAAAACGTATTTCTCAACAGGTGCTCGAAGAATTTTTGCTCAACCTCGAGAGCCTGACTGGGGAGAACTGGGAGGACATGCCAAGAAAATACGTCAGGGGGCAAGAGACGAAGCGAAGCGAGTTGATGACGAGGTGCAGATCGATATATGCCGATAGGGATAGGGTAAGACAAAAAATAATCCGGCTGAGAGGGGATAATAGAGATACATTCCGAAGTAGACGATATGTCTTCCCCTAACGGTGATCCCCTGGCCTCAATGTCTCGTCAGGAAGCATCTAAGCTTCTCCGCAAAGGCCCGATAAACCCTTTTTCGTGCCATATGTCTCAGACACCAGCCCGCTCCATATCTAGCCAGCCCCTTGCAGTACCTCACATCAAGTCAAGAGCCGATATATCCTTTCGTGTTGCTAATATGTGCGACTCTGGAGTCACCATGTCATCGTGTGTCGAATCTCTGCGTTACTTGAGCCGGATGGCTGACGAGGCCAGTGTAACTATAAAACCCGAGTTGGATTGCTGACTTGTCGACAGTTGTCGCACGGGCAAATGGGAGTATAAAGATTTAAACGGCAAAGTAATAACATAAATGGCTATAGATATGCCAAAAAGGAGAAAATGCCGAATATGCTACACGAGAGGTCAGCGTCTAGAACCCACAGAATGCAACGGTTGACACGTCAAAGGGGATACCAGATAATCTTTGAGGTTCCAGAAAGAAACACGTTTAGGAAATACACGAGTAGGTTCGAGTGATGGTAGTTACGTAGAAGATATGTTTCAGATAAAACATTTACCAGTAATAGTGTCAGTGTGAGGTTACCGAGAAGTTAAGATCCCTAGCCACGAGCCACACTAAGAAAATTATAATAGATCATGAGTCAACCCGAGAAGCGAGATATTTTTTTTTGACGCCTATATTTTAGATAATGGGTATGTTCACACTTCTCTTATTCGATTCATTATATATCGATATAAGATTAAGTGGTTTTAATCAGGGTTGATAGTTGGTAAGTGGTGCGGTTCGTGAACCAGGTGGCTGACTTTAGGGATATAACATCGTAGTCTGAAGAATGTTGAAAAGGATGAAGATAATGAAGAGAAGCCCCCACCTCTTCAACCCCAACCCCCTTTATACTTGCTAGATACGTTTCGGAATATTCTAGTAGACTTGATCCCCGCTAAGCATTGATCATTATAATATTTGCGCTTTTTTACTCAATATACCAGACGCTTGACTATTTACAAGATTTTTAACTTACCTACCTCCATGAAGAGCAGAAAGCTTAGCAAGAGTTTAAGCAAGAGTTTAAGCAACAGCAACGGATTCAAAAGGGAGCAGCATATTTAAGGGCTACCTTGGTGCCTAAATAGTCAAGGTATAGATAGCGCCGAGGTAAAAAATCAACTCCTTAACTTGACTTGACTCAACGTGACTTGATGCATAACAGTAATGATTCACTCTCGGCAGCTGGCCCATAAACTGCGGCGCCGTTTTCGTATGTGACCATCGTAGGATGTCGTCCTTCATAACACCAACCCCGTGAGCTTCGATTGCCTTTTTGAGGTTGTAGGGCTCCGGGACGTTCATGTCGTCGCAAACGTCATAATAGTTCCATCGCTGCGGCCTATATACCTTGGTTAGTCGTGTTCGTCGCCCGGGTCCCCGCGTAGATAATTACCACATCGCCTCCACGAAGATGCTTCTCTACAGCATCTCATAGTCGGCATCGGCACAGAGAACCCAGGTGTGTGCGGCAGGGCCGTCGGGAATATGCTCCTACCCCCGATCGGGACAGGTCGCGACGATGGCGACACGCGCTGCGGCCGAACGGAAGTCGGGTATAGATACTATAGCGAAAGAGGTAGTAAGTACGTCCTTACCCCCAGTACCGGGCGATCTCCGTAGGATGAGCTGTAAAAGAGTATATCAGGTCAGGTGCTTCGGGTCGCTCAGGGTTAATGTGATGCGGTACGGTATCGTTAAGTTGCACGGGGTAGTATCAATCGCGATATCTAACCTCAAACGACGATAACGGTAACGAATCGATGACGGTGGTTATAAGGAGGATGGAGACGTGGTTGCAACTGGCTCCCGGATGGAAGGCCCTTGCGCCGCATTCCCCTTTCAGCAGGCGGTAAGAGCGCACGCGGCTTGCAGAGACCGTGGACCGGCCGCCTGGATGTGGATGGCAGCAACGAGGGTTCACCGACGAAGATATTCTATTTAGAAAGAGTCTAAGCGCGCCATATCATTCGGAGGCAGACCGACGTCGTATCGACGTTACGTTGCCCAGCCGTGGTATATTTTCACCGCGCTGGTACGTGTCACTTCTCACCGAGACGCGAGTCTTATCAATAATGTCATATATAAGGTGGTTAATATCACATCGTTACGTATGTATCCGGAGGGGTATCTGTTCTTTAGGCCCTCGCCCCCGAAATCAAGCTATTCGCGTGCGATCTCATCCCTCGTGCCCGTCCATGCCAGTATCCTACCTACGCTCTCGATGCCCCTGACGACGTCCGCCGCCCCCGTGGTCCCGGTCGGTTCTATAACCCAGCGTCCGTCCTCCCCTCAGAACTGGTGCTCGTCTACCAGCTCGTTGAAGCCGTAGGTCACTATATAGACAAAAGGATTAGTACCTAAGCGGCCAGTCCGGATACGATCACACTTACCCCCATCGATCTCTTCGTGCGGAAGAATGGGATCGGGTCGATCGCCACATCCACCCTCGTAGCCCGCATACACGCAATTCACGCAACGCCTGCATTATAGATACGGGAACGGGTCATAGATTGAGCTTGGGGTCTAGTAGGCTCGACACGTGCCACAACGTGGACACTATCTAGCTTTGGGAAGTTGTACCACTGTGACTTCGATCCACATTTGTCATCCGGAAAAAGAAATAGGACCTGCTCCAAAGACACCCTGAATAAACACAGGGGATCCTCTTATTAGTTAAGAAAATTTGGAGGTCCCTTCCGAAACGAGCTTCTTAGCAAAGATGACTTTCGGAGCCTAAAGTCACAGTCCTCTTAGTTGGGTGGACGGCAAGCTACAAGGTGGCGGCGACACGTTCATCTAACCTGTTCTACCCAGCCAACTATATCGAATCATGAATCAAAAGCAACCCTGGATGAGCCCTAGCGTGTGCTATTCGCTCCTGCACATAGATCACGCATTAGACGATTGCTGCAAGGCAAGGGCTGCATGAGACGTCCTCCCAACTTATCTGCGCGGGAACAAGCACTGTTAGGCTCCGGGCATGATCCGTGAGGCAGAATGGCAGCTGTTGAGGCAAATATTAAATATTGATCCTTTAATACTATTTACATGATCGAGGCTACGTAGCTATATTCTTCGCCAGCAGGATTATAATAGTCCTGAACAGTCTGATGGGTTGTGGGAGACCCTGTTAGCAATACAAGTTAGACAGCGTTGATATATTATTGCTAACTGACAAGACTACTGCTTTTCTGTTGAACCGAAAAATGATATCTGTATGAAAAGATTAGGGCCAGCTACTTCATCATAAGGTCAAGCTATACCTTGCCCGTTAATCCTTGACACCAGCTCAGAGTCTCAGGCTAGTTGTCACGCACACTCCAAGACTTCTAGCAATACATCGCGATACGTATCTATTGATTAGTAGGCCCGACCCCAGCATAGTATTGTGCGCGCCATTAAAATTGGAGTCTTTACGCCTCGGAAGACTGCCCGCCGTCCGGACGGGTTCTCAAAGTTAACTACAAGAGCAAGATCAAGGCGTATTAACCAGCTGAGTTCATCTATTTAGTCATAGTTCAATGCTCGCAAAACTTGAGAAGGCGTTAAGGAGATGTCTTAGCCTTGTCTGAGTCTTATCTTATGTCTCGCTGCCTCGACCTTCTGAAAGAATTGTAGGCATAAAACCCCTGATTTCCAGTCTCTTCTTACTCGACTAGAGAATCAAAGAGCGTGTAGAAAAACACAACTATATTAAATAGAAGTCTGATTTAGTTAAGCCAAAGCTAATACTCTATGTTCAAACTTATTAGTCGTTAGTAGACAGCTAGGAACTGGTATTACCATGTATAGCTTACTTTTTCCCTATTCTACTCTGGAAAGGGAAGTACCTAGGCGGTTTTGAACCGTGCTTGCAAGCAGTGACGCGTATACGTCCTTGACATTCAGGGTGTTGACACAGGCTGCTACCGACAAAAGCACTTTTTGAGAGCGGTGGCTTGGAACCGGTCCTGATTCGAGGAGTTGGCTTGAGCTCAATAGGGTCCGCCGCGGAAGGGGATATGGCGTTGATCATGCTTGTGTGGGAGCACACCCTAGTGATGCTTTCCCTTGATACTTTATGAACAGTTACTTCATTCTCGTAGCCCTTGAGCTCTTCCTCGGTATCCAGGGACTCGGTGATAGATATATCCGTCATTACAGAATCTGAGGAGCTGTTTGCCTGGCTAGGGTAGATGTCCGTGTGTCTATGTTCATCCCCCAAGGCTGATGGTGCTTCGTCGTCTGTTTCATGTACGTCTTCATGTACGTCTTCGTCCCCAGATCGGAGTTTATCGTTGGCTTGTATTGCGTCATCAGTTCCATCACGAGACTTGAACCGAGTATCTCTGGCGGCCTCGAGCTTTTCTGGGTCAAATCCCTCTGGCAGAGCCTCCGTGCATTCCCACTTAGACCGAAGATAATCTTCGTAGCCCCTAATGTCCGCGTCCGCTTTCGACGTGTCAACAGACGGGTTTGACCGATATAGGAATACCTTGCGTTCAGACGCGACGCTTAACTCATCCGGCAGATCGTCGAAACACTCGCATTGTTTCATCAGTTCGATGAGATGGTCCGACGACGGCTTGCTGGCGGATAGATTAGTCATGACGTGATAACAAATTCTGCCCACAAGTCCAAATACTTGGAGTTTATATCCTGTTCAGTAGTTCCGGAGTCAATAGGTATGTCATGAAGCGAGATAATAGTAGGCTAAATTAACGCGAGAACATTGTCTTAATTGTACGATTTGGCTCTAGTGCACAGGGTTATTGTCTGTGAATCAAATGATGGGAAGAGGAACGAAGCTTTCCTTCGAGACTGTTAATCAACTCCAACGTATCAAGGCGATTTACGAGGCGCCTTTTCTTTGTTTGTTGTCGTGTTGTTCTCAAAGACACAATCAACAAACTTGCACCTTTAAGCCAAACAATAGGCATTATCTAAGAACTTAAGTGTCCTATTCACCGATGAAAACTTTTATTGCTGTCAATTATTCCATCCAAAAATTAGAGAATTAGAGTCTAACCTATTCCCAGTACGCATTCTAATCACAATACCTAAATGTCTTACTATTTTCGATTTTGGCCGAAATTAAGCAACCGGCTGCTGTAGGAAACTGGTGTTTGGGGGTTTTCAGTAAGACGCTGTCACGGGGCAAAAAGAATTCGATTTGATGAAGTGTCTCGGCAATACAGGTTTGTAAATAGGAAATATCATCTCATAAGTACCTGCCACCATGTTGCGATGGACTCGACGGCATACACATCAAGAAAAGGACAACTGATATATATACATTTCCAATATACCCAAATCTAATCTAAAAAGAAACTAGGAGAGATAGAAATAGCGGCTTCAGAAGCCACCAGTTCCAGCTTATGCCGATATGTACCTTATAACAGTATCTTAGATTTTCTTTTCCACAAAGTATTCCCCACCGTCTTGTGAAAACTTACGGGACGGCTATTATTCTATTATTACTACCGATTACTATTACTATTACTATTATTATTGTTAGTATGGGACGAAGCTATGAGGAGTATAGTGTTTGATTGAGTGTAAGGTGAAGACAGAGGAGGCAGAGCCTCCTTTATATATATACAGGTGGTCATACGTAGGACCGTTATGGTAGTAGGCCTTAGCCTTGTTAACAATTATTACCTTTTACCTTTTGTAGGAACTCGCGGGGACTTATAAATGCATGACAGTTAAGATAGTTGATTGATCTTTAAGATCTCCTATCTTTAAGATGGGCTGAAGACTGGCTATCTACCATCAAGATTACGTGTCTCGAAGATATAGTGTCCTAACAACCACTACACAGACTTCCCGAGATAGCTCGACTCACACCAGCTCACACCTGATTAGTGGTTAGAGCCATTAGAGATGGCTTATAGTTGTTGTGTCTCTTTCTTGATAGGTCACAGCTCAAGATTTTTGCTTCTTGATTTTGCTAGTAGACGCAGAGCCATTAGCCGGCGACTGGCGCGACTTTGCGGCCTCGGAAGCCTTCTTCCTGCTTTCCTCCAAAAGGACGTCTAGAGAATTCCGAATCTCCTTCAGACGCTTGTCCTTCCCCCAGTCGATAATGTTCAAGACGTACTTGCGGAACTCCCGGTACTGGTCAGGCTTCTGAAGCAGGAAAGAGTCGACCCTCTGCATGTAGTAATCAAGGTCTTTATGCTTCCAAGAGATGAAGAGTCGGGCCTCTGAACCATTCATGGCGATACTGAACACAGAACTATCGACAGCGCTGACTTTCTTGGCCTCGGAATGTCTCAGCTGGCGGTTAAGCCGTTCGGCTATGTTGACACAGGACGCAGAGCCGCCAAGGCACTGATTCGTTGCCACCCACAAAGCGCCAGCTCCGCCAGGACCATCGCCCTTGAACTCTATGACGAAGAACGGGTATAGTAGGCCTTGATTGTTGGCCGACATCTCATTCCCCATTGATATAAGTTGCGCTCGCTGCTGACGAAAAGCATTGTCGTTATACCCATAGAGCATGTCGGGTATTGGATTGCTGACTCTGAGTCCTGATCCCGATCCCGTTTTGGGGACAGCATTCCTAGACATTGGTTGTCTGTCGCTGCGTTTTAGGTCCTCTCCCGGCTTAGGATACGGGTAAATATTAGTACGGAAATACTCTTCCACATCAGGCTCTTCAGCCCCATTCTCCAGACGATGCAAGCTTTTATCCCTGAACACTTGTTCTGGTGAGGGACCAGGTGAGTTACGTTTCTTGCCGACATCACGGACAAGGCCGGCAACGTCGCTAGGCAAGGGCTCGTCGACTTCCCGCAGATGAATGCCGTTGACAGCCAAATTCCGGCTTTGGTAGAACGTGTTTTCAACAAGACTCTTTGAAGACGATCGACCTGAATCTGACGGGGCAGTTGATTCGAAGTCGAGAGTTGCTCGGGACCGGGACCTGGCAGGAGTCGACGTTGATGGAACGCCATCCCGTCTGGAGCCCATCTCTGGCGGGGCTGACTGCGTGAGCCGGCTCGAGCTGATTTCGTCCTCTGAGCGGTGAAGATAGCTATCAGACCGACAGAGTTTCTCTCGGTCCGAGCCAACAGACTCAAGCCACCTGGAAACAACGGTGTCGACAGACTCTGACGGTTGCGAATCGGGGGGATCGAATTCCTCAAGGAATGAGGCGTATAGCCGCTGGGAGGGCTTGGGCTCTAGCAAAACCACCTCGTCTGCCTGCTCTGATTTGTCGTTCTCAACTCCAGAACGTTCCGTGTCCGTCAGTCGGGCTCTTTTAGTGGGCAACGGATCGATCTCGGATGTCAGATCGAGCGGCCTCTGCCTCTTTGCGGGGCGCACGAGCGCCGCGTCTTGGTCAAGACTGCCACCCACCGGCGGAGAAACTGCACCTGGTGAATTAGCATGTCTCGTTACTCTCGGTGAACAATTAAGAGTATTAGCAACAGCGTGTAGCTGCTCTTCTGGTAAGGCCCTGGATAGGCGAGAGCGGCAGACTCGCCGCTTAGAAATTCTACATCTCATGGCGCGCGCACGTGTGTGTGAGAGAGAGAGAAGCTGATATTATGTGAAATTAGGGTGACAGGCCGAGTGAGGTGAAAGGCTCAAATCTTGCCAAGACGTGAACCCTGGATAAAGTGTGGATAAGTGTGGATAAGTGTGGGGCGATTTGTGCGACTCACCACGATCAATACTTGTATTACGGTCTCCCATTTGCTGGCGATCGGTGGTTTGGCGGGTGTCGTCCTGTGAGTAATGCATAAGCGCGCGCGTCCCGGTTAATCCTTCAAGACTGGGCAGCTGGGGTTCTGGGTTGTTGGTTGTACGGATGATGGAGAACGAGGAATTCCTGAATTTTAAGTCAGGGTTCTGTGCACGTACCACCTCTGGTGGCTTTCACTACTTATAGGTAGAAAGCGCCCGCTATCACAGTAGTTGACTTGGGTATTGCTGGAGACCAGGTTCTATAATAGAAACCAGAAGGTGAGGAGGGAAGAAATTCAAGTCAAAAGCTCCTACAACCTACTTATAAGTAGTTTACATTACCTGACTGAAGTGAATGAAATATAACAATAGGACCCAGTGGCTATTGTGCTAATGGTGAATGGAGAGGGTACGTATATATTAAAGTAATGGGTCACATTGTCATAACAGTTCTACTACTATAAGAGATAATAGTTTTACTTATTTATTGTGTCTTAATGCCGCATAAAATTATATATAATTTATAGAAAGAAATAACAACGCGAGCTTGAGGTTTGATAGGTAAATGATTTTTCTTTTCTCTTGTTCATTTATTTGTTGTTGCTTGATTGCATAATAAAGCCAGTTGTGCAAATATCTATGGTTTGTCACCATTACTTGCACCGCGTCGTACTAGTTACGGAGGACCATCTCAAGGTATGTACCTCGTTCATTCACCATTAACACAATAGCCATGGGGATCTATTATTACATTTCCTTCACGTTGGATGCCTAAACACAATTGCAAAGTGTAGGCTATATAGATTAGGTAGGAGGAGCCCTTGATTCTGAGTTTTTCCTTTATGATATTAATACAATCGTCACCTATGCTAGATAATAGGTACCTACCCATGAGAGCCCACTGATTTCTCATGGAAAATTTTCCTTCCTATAAGTACTTATATAATGTTGAAATAGATACGCAGGTTGCGAGTGCGTGTACCTCAGCTATATTGATGATATTAATAGTAGAGGGTGTGTATCACAGGTAGGAGGGTATCTTCCTCCTATATAGCCACTGGTGTTTTGGGGCGTCCAGCCACCTGGATTTCGCATACCAGTCACCATATATTCCAACATCGATGAAGGACCCGCCGGTGCGTAACCTTGCGTTTCCATCTCCGGGATCCGGGGGCTAGAACTGGCTGCAGTCGTTTGTTGACCCAGACGAGACGAAAGAACTGCCAATGTTCAACGCTTTCGGTATTGAGAAAAAGGGGAATCTGATGAAACCCCGGCTTTGACCAGGGGCCTTACAGGGCGGTAGAGGGATTCTTGCAGCTAAGGCGTCCGACCATGGCAGACAGCCGAAGGATGATGACTGAGGTAAAAATCTATGATAGAAATGACAATATATGGGCTAGGTTGATTATACTCTCTGTAGAAGATTTGGAAACCTCTTTAATTCGATTATGCCGTTTCTGTATCATCTTTTCTACTAACATAGTATCTAAACTCTCCACTCTCATCAACCTATACGATTTGCAACCTATCTATAACGTAGTCCAGTGAGACTGTGCGTGACACTATTTATATGGCAGCAGTTCCTTTTTTTTTAAGGGGTAATAATGTCCACTAGTCAGATTATTATAAATTATCTGATTTTAGGGTCTAATCGTTCAAACATACAGGCCCGATAATAGCAAGGTTTAAAATGATATAGAAACATTAATATTTGTTGTTTTCTCCGGATTGAACGGAGTGCCGACGATTTATTACACATCATCCCTCAGGTTTATCATCTCGTTTCACAGGAATATTAGCAATAGTCATTGATTTAAAAAAAAAAAAAAACAAGTTATCTTATCATGAGCAACCCGACTCTAGACATTTCGGTCTATCTGGCCGCCTGCAGTTACGTTCAAATCATCACTGTTACATTTGCAACGCCTTGTCCAAAGTAAACCATGTCATTGTTGCCTATATATCATGTTTGATGGAAAGAATGTTATTGGTTCTTGGTGGTGACCAAAGAATACTCGTCCATCCACAAGCCGTGCCAGCGAACCCTGGGAAAGAATAAATCAGGAGGACAGTGATATATTAATCACATCACTAAATATCCAAAAGATGAGCAAACTGACCCGAGGAATCCCCTGCGATTGCGTAGAAGATGTGATTGTATCCACCCGCAGAGACTACGGAGATCTGGCTGGCAGCATCCACTTGGGGAGAATTCTGGACGTCCCGAGCCGAGCCCCACACGTTTTTCTCCTTCAATACCCTTTTCAGAACCCCAGAGTCAGTCCTGTAATACAGATAGACTTTGCTCGCGGCGTACACGACTCCAAGGCCAGACTTGTTTGCCACACCGGCGTCGATGATGGGTTGGTCTAAGCAAGGGGGCGCCGGTGTTAGCGTCTGGAAAATCGCACGTAGGATTAGGAATGTTGAAAAACACGTGTTGTGGCTTACCTCCTCCGTTGGCCTTAATTTCGCGAATGTAGGAGGTCTCTGTTTGGTAAATGACGAAGCGGTCATTAGTATCGGGGAAGTAGTACGCTGCGAGTGCGGATCCTTTCTGGATCGTTGAAGTATTTCCGTACAATGCAGAGGGACCGCCGCCGGGAACCTCCTCATCGATAAATAGCTTCTTGTCAGACGTAAGCCTACTCGGAGAGTTAGCCAGAGGAGGTGGTTGCTTGGATGAGAAAGATTTTCTAAAGAATGGCGGGAGAAAATTAGGCGCGGGAAACTTACGAGTGGTGAAGGACCCAGGCCTCTTCGCCTGATGAACAAGCAGCAACGGAAGTGTTACCCTTATCAATATCTTTGAGAAATTGGTAGATAGGGGAGATGATGGACACATCATTCAGAGAATCTGTGCCCCCCGACCTCTTCAGGGTGATGCCAAGCACAAAGCTAATGCCAGCTAGTTTAGCAGCAGCAATGTGGGTTTGGTTGACGATATATCCACTCTGGTCGTTCTCCGACGCTCCATAGATGATGTCCGGCTTGTCGTTGGCGTCGTTTTCATTTCGCCGTTAAAGACTCAAATTCCTGTTCGTAGTGTCGGAGAAAAGGTTGATCCTCTCGCCCTCGGTTGCATCAAGGTTGGTAAGAGTAGCAATGGCGTACATCTTGGAGATAATTGCGACAAAATAACGTTGCGCTCCTTTTGGTTAAGTTATGCTCCGGGAATAAGGCCCCTGTTTCTAAATATTAATGATCGCTTTCAACGTTGGACGCATCCAGCTACTTATAGGTAATGCTTTTTTAGCAAGTAGGTGGCACTTACCTATCATGTCCAAACAATAGATGATGCTTCCTAAGAAGCCTCGTTACATCGGCTAAGCCGACTATCGCATCATGTTCATATTGCCTAAACACCTTGTGCATGCAGAAGCCGGCGCTCTTAACCAATATCTCGAAGTGTGTAGCGCTCAGCAAAAACTCCATTTCCGCCGAAGATTCCGACTAGGCAACTACGTTCCCACGCCATATCCCGTCGCTGTTTCTGGTATACAGATTGCTATATTGACGCTCCGGAAATACGGAGATGCGCGTCATTCCATTGTACGACGGACCTTTCTGAACAACCACGCGAGCTATTTGGAATGATCGATCAATAGATACTCCATGGTGAAACTTGCCCACGATATCCTATCGCCAATCGGGTTGCAATTCAGGCAATATTATCAGCAAGAGAGTCGCTTGATGCCATACCTAATATCTGCAGGTTGTCAAATCTACGGCATGATATGGACTCTGTGCTAGCTGAAGTTGTCGGTGAAGCGAAAATTACTGATCACCGATCAGGATTATCGCTACGAATACCTACCCGCTGCTCTCGACCTGATCGAGACCAATTCTGCAACTCGGGGTTCAAACCGTGATGAAATGCATTTCTCATACCATCAATGACGTGTAAAAGTCTACCAATGGCGGTGGCTACCTTTCTACTGGAATGCCCCTGAGATTATCTTCGCCTCTAATTGGTAGTTGAAGCGGCTGTTAATTCAACGCCCCTCTCAGCCTCCCCTCCCCTGGATATCATGAAACGTCAACGGGTAGATCTAAGACCACGCCAGCCACGCAACGGCCTACTACATAACGGCGATTATAGCGAAGTTTTTGCTTGGACAAGCCTCTTTTTGTGTAGATCTTTTCCCTTCTTAGAGCGTTGTACGATTCAGCGAGATGCTTGGCTGACCGGTTGCACGCTTAGTATTTCTAAGATACTATATTGAAGGAGAACATCTAGGCATATGCTGAAGCTCAGTATACAATAATATGACTGATATGGCACAACATGATTCCGGCGAGGATCGATTAGTGCTGGTGTCTGCTATAGGCGCCTCTTACGCTCTGGCTACATAGAATCGGTCGTCTCAGCTTAATACGGGGAATACCTCTACTCGTTCAATTTGAAGTGGGGATAACATCATCATTGAATTATTTTTCGTGTGGATAATTTTCGCTTTGGCGCGGAATCAATGTACGCATAGTTTTCGAAATATCACCCAAACATCCATCATCTGCAACCATGGTAGCTATCTTCACTGAAGGTAAGACAACCGCCATCAACTTACCTCGCCACTTGATGCTCCACCATGCTAAACCCACCGTATTTCCCAGAAAGCTGGCCCAGGGCTTGGCTTCCGCCCAGGATGACGATAGCTCCAACTTCGATCTGGGCGAAAAGAAGTGTAACTCATTTTGGGTACCAGCCCTAGTTGCTGGGGACCAATATGAGATAACGGCGATTCAGACCGTGAAAGCACCTAACAAATACCGTCTTGCCGATATCCAAGAAGATATTCTCCGTCGAAGCACTACAGTTCTCTCTACCGGAAGAATCGATCTACTCCACATACCCCCCCCCCCCCCCCCCCCTTTCTTCTCCCATCACAAAACACATACGGGTTACCCGGATGACCATCGTATCCTTCCACGCGTGGACCTCAGTGACCCTCACTTGACATGGGAGCTGATTGGAAGCCCAAGCGCGGAAAAGACTCTGGACACCCGTAACAAGGCGCCCTGGCTGGTACTGGCCAGCTCACGCAAGGCGAATTGAAGCTTCAAATAGGCTCACTGGGCAGCCCTGATTTCAAGCGGGCCACAACGCTATCCATCAAAATGACAGTTGGAGATGTCCAGGGTCTACCTAGGGTTGCAACTCCCAACTACAGTGACTTTGGCAATGTCTCAAGACAGACGGGGGAGTTCATATTCCTCAAACCAGACCTGTTCAGGAATCTTTTCTCCAACTTTGACGACGAAAATGGCTGCCAGGACACCCAAAACCCGTATACACAGAATTGCAAGTTCCTATCACACGTACAGAAGACAAACATAACAGGAAAATATGGCAATTGATGGCACCGAAGACGTTGTAATCTTTGTAATTGTAGTCAGCAGTCGAACCGGCCCCTTGCATAACAAACTTCCCGTAACCGTAGCCGTTCATCTATTCTTGATCGAGGGAGTCGAAGACATAGTCTTTCCCGATAGGGACTTTGTAAGTCTCTGTTCGTTGCACAGCTGGAACTAATACACTACCATGCCTTCAGCAATGCTCAACGTTTTCGATACGTTTAACGCTCTCGGGAAAACGCTCAAAGTCCTGAGGGCCCCTGAAGATATCATTGATTCCCTTAAGACCAACAATGACTCAGGGTATCTAATCGGCTTTCTAAGGGGCTCGAGGACGGAGATTCCCTCGTCAAATACTGCTTGTATACTGTCGATCAGACCTTGGTCTTTTATAGGGGACCATTCACGGCTTCGATAGTTCACCACTTGGAGCAATTTAACAAATGTTCCAACCCTAGCCATGACTTACAGATCTTGGATTAGGAAATTGGTATCGTTTAGATGTAACCTAATCTGCTGCTTGGTAACTCACGTTCTAGGCGCGTCATTCACACGGAAGCAATGAAGTCCTGCGAGGTAGAGGCTATTCTAGGGGCGGGAACACAAGAGAGCTCTCAGAGCAGAGAACAAGTACTTCGTGACCTGAAGGAGACCGTGAAGAAGCTTCGCCAGATACAGCTGCCACAGTTGGATGTTGCCAACGAAGGCAGCAGCAATGATGAGCCCCGGATCAAGCCATCCAGGGTCACCTGATAATCGTTGGCATAGGCGAGGCTTGAAGAAGAAATAGTATCAGTATCTTGGCCCCAATCAGGATATTACCAAAGAAAATAAGTATACTTAGTTACTTTCAGAAAGCTGTCCCTATTCCGTCGTAATGATGGAGCTCGGAAACGCCTAAGGCCAATGTAGCCCAACCGTTGATATTCACACTAGCCTCTCTGTCTGGTTTCACGACATTCGCATTAGAGATATTGTAATATGTAGTGAATCGTTTCTATTTCTTTGGATGTACCATTCCTGTACTCTCCTCTTTCTAGCACCTTTAAGCGAACTATGCTTATTGGTATTCCCATGAGGTATGAAGATGTGACGACCTCAACTATAAGGTCATCTGATCCTTGAGGAGTGCAACGAAACACAAAGCATGTCATGTCGTGGCCGTTGATCATTGAACGATATCATTCCGAGAGCTCTTCCGACAAACCCATTATTATATATGCCGGCGGGTAAGACCCAGCATCATCTCTCCACCGCTATTGTAATCAGTGTAACAACAACAGGTGACGTGAGTTGACCGACTATGGACTGCAAGGGAACTCTATTAAGACGCCAACGTACCCGAAAGCGCTAGCGGGAGCCTTATTATACAGTGATCCTAAATACTTCATAATGCGGCTTAAGTTACTATCCTAGATTACGTAGGAGCCACTATTGACGTGAAGAGACAAAGCGGCGGCACCTTGATATATCGGCTAGTCTGGAAGCGATTTTATGGCGTTATCGGCTTCGACGAATATGTTGTGATTTAAATAGAACGGAAAATTAGCTCGTGTCGGAGGGGTACAAGTAAAGAGCTGGCCGAATTATGAGTCCCGTCCCGAGACCCTGGGAACATGTAGCACATCGAATCGGCCGAGAACGCCGTGGGTTAATATGTACGACTCCGGATCGTATGCGGTGAAACTGACATCTCACCAGCGGTGAAACTATACACATCAGAAGAGAAGTGCAAGAATGAGACTCGAAATCTTCCTCCGTCAATGCACTGCGAATTCTTCTATGCGGGGCTAAACTCCCCCGTCCTGGATCTTATTGGGGAATAATATCCATTCGCTGAAGTCATTCCCGCCAACGCGTGCAGACAGACCTCGTGTTCAGGGATATGAAGTACATAGGTAAGAACCTCAATCATCGAACCGTGCCACAGACGTCGTCCTATTGCCGGTCCGAGTAGCGACCCCGAACATAGCAGCGACCCCGCCCGCCGCCGGAAAGGGAAATATTTCTTTGCACGTTGGGAATCGACGTAATCGGGTGGGATGTGAATAAGTACATATCGATCGGAATGTAAACAAACGACTACGTGCTAGGTAGTTAGGGGCGATGGCCGGCACTGTGATTCATGAGATCATCTCGCAGAACTAACCTGCCGAAGAGAGAACCCCAACCAACCTGCTGACCTTTGAAATGCCTGCCTGTTATAAGGTTGAAGGGTTCATACGATATGTGCCGCAATGCCGAAGACGATGACGATCTGTACTGTGTAGGGTCAATGGCATTCGGCGGTGGAGCTGACTACTGTAACTTGTTGCTCAAGATACATATAACCTAGTACATACCGGCCTGCATACATGTATAGAGAATAGTGAATAACGACCACGATTTCTGATAGAGACCAGGTCAGTGACAATTGTAATAGTTACTCTTGTACACGATCGATTTAGAGCAGCGCACTACTTACATATGTATGTAGTGGCTCGAGATGGCTTGCATTATACGTATAAGTCTGTACGCCACGTCCCGCTGGTCACGCTCCACACGTCATGTCGCTGTTAAGCTTATTCGCATTGCCGATAGATCTCGGGATATGCGGAGCTCTACGATTTATTTCCTTTTTTTTTTTTTTTTTTTTTTTTTTTTTTTTTTTTTTTTTCTTTTTTATGTAACTCCTTACATAATTGTAAGGGCGAGTTACGCCTTGAGTTTCGGGGAATCTTTTTTCAACTTGTTACTAGCGAGTTAGGTATGCACTCGAGAACAAGGTAACGTAACATATCAGCACTAACCTAACCGACTGAAAACGGCGTGTTTCTCGGTGCACTCACTCTGTCACTATTCATTTCTACCTGCCAGCATGTCTACCGCTGCAAGTTGGCCAATTTTAAAATCGGGCACTATCGAAAGCGGCGCCGCGAACCGAAATACGGTTGAGTACGCGGTATGTGATCTAGACTGAGTTATCGTCAAACTCGACTTCGTTAGTCAACAAGAATGAAATGAAGAGCATTACACACCTAACCGAGTCCCAACGTCATAACGTGCCATTTTTTCTCTATTCTCCTCATTCGACACCTAGCCGACACCTAGAAGGTGAATATCGAACGAGGGTAATAAAACCCCGCATTAGCAGCGAGTCCGTAGGTAATCGTCGTAACGTTAGCGACGAGAAAGTCATGGTTGAAAACGCACGCTACGGTTATCCCCACAGCCGTCATCCTTGGCTTGCCGGGGTTGTACACTCGTAAGGCGGATACGATTATCTGGCGCTAGACCGGACACAGCATGTGGCCTTACTTGTGGCGGCTTGTTGCCAGCGAAGCGACAGAGCAAAAGCGGACAGGCGCCAATGCGTCTCGTATTTCCAATTTCATCGTCTTTCTCCCCCGGCTCGACTGGGGGCCCTCGTCAGGTCCGCCTTCAGCTCCCAGCCTCATTCGGTGCAAGCTGCAAGTGCCAGCCCATCACGCCCCTCCCGGATCCTGGGAAACCCCCCGAGAAGCGACCAGATGGGGGATCGTCTGTGTCCACTATTTATGCGAATCATGTCGGCCAATGGCTGTGGCGTCAGCCAGGATCTTGCTTGAGGTCGAATCATTGCTGACCAACGCCCATGGACGACTGCCAGAACCGTCAAAAAAACCCGCTGTAGTGATCAACGGCTTGCAGCGAAGATGACGATCGTCCTTGGCTTGGACCACAAGCCGACGTACATTAAAAGAATATGATCTTCCCCGTCTTAGACCCGACGATGGGAATCATAGACACACTCGTTTACGTCGCACCTTGACGTACTTAATCCTAATATCCAACCCGCGAGGTCACCAGTCCGCGGATATTCCCGTCGCAGCTTCAGACCGTGAATAGCAATAGTTTTCGGCGCAGCGACTGGTCGACAGTATGCGGTTCGCTTTTACTTCACAGGCTCTCTGCGGTGCCGTCGCCGTATCGGCCCTGACGCTGCCTCGCAATGTCGAGAAGCGACTGACCCTCGTTGACCTGACGCAATTCGGCAGCTTCCCGATGATCACCCCTGAGCAGGCGGCGTCCGGTATCGACCTCAGCAAAATAATTCCCGGCCTGTTGGACGGTCTCGGTGTCGGCCAACACCAACATGACGAGACGGACTCTAATGTCGGCAATGTCGACCAAGACCAACACGATGAGACGGACTCTAATGTCGACGACGTCAAAACCCCAGACTCTAACACCGGCAACGTCAAAGCGCCGGCCGCCGATGACGATGCCACGGCCGCAGCTGAAGGCACGTGTGATAGAAATAACCCCAACATTCGCTACGAATGGAGGAACTACTCTCAGTCTGACCGATCCGCTTTCGTCAATGCCATCAAGTGCCTGATGGACAAGCCGTCCGTCGGAGGATTCCCGGGATCCCAGAACCGATATGAAGACATAGTATCTGTTCATCAGCAGCTGACCCCCAGCATCCACGAGTCAGCCGTGTTCTTGATCTGGCACAGGTACTACGTCCACATGTTCGAGGCATTGCTGCGTGAGGAGTGTGGCTTCGACAGAGCCATGCCGTGGTGGGATGAGACCATGGATGCCGGAAAGTTCGCCGCCTCCGATCTGTTCACGGATGCGTACTTCGGCCCTCTGCCGGCGAAGACGTCGGACGGACAGGGTACTTGCATCGAGACCGGCGTATGTAACACTCCTATGATTAATCTAGGCGCCATATATTGACCGACTTCGTTACAGACATTCGGCAACATCACCCTGCACGTGGGCCCTGGAAGTGGGTTTCAAGACCACTGCTTATCGCGAGCTGTGGACGAGGGCTTGACCGGCACGGTCGACAGCAATTTCGTGCAGAACTGCAACTCGCGCACCAGCTACGACGATATGCGAGGATGCCAGGAGCTAGGGTAAGCTTCAGATACCCTATCATCTTACATAGACTATGTATATATGTGTGCTGACCGACAATCGTTTCAGTCCCCACGCCTACGGCCACAACGGCGTCGGCGCCGTCATGGCGGAAGTCCAGGCCTCGCCCGGCGACCCCATCTTCTTTATGCACCACCTGTTCGTCGACCACAGCTTCCGTATCTGGCAGAACGCCGATGCCGCGCGCACTACCACGATCAACGGCTGTGCCGACAAGAACAACCCGTGTACGCCGATAACGATGGACACCGTCCTCCACTCCAACGGACTGAGGCCTAATACCACCGTCGGGGCCATCATGGATACGTTAGGCGACTTCTTATGTTATCGATACGACCGGTGAGGGCTGAATAGTTTTTAATTATAATTTCGTACGGAAGCTCTTCCGCCGCATCATACTTTCTTTCTTGCATGGTCACGCGGAATAGGCGTTTTGGGTGGGGGAGGTTTCGTCCTAATATGAGGACAATCGATGTTCGAGCTCATCCAACAAGATATATATATTTATACACGACAGCGGCTCACGAATTGCATTCCTTGCTATGCCCAGACTACATCACGCAAGGAACGATTAGTGATCCTATACATGTAATAATACCATTATGTACTTCTAATAAGATTCAGCTTCTCCTGCGTATTCCCATGCTTTGAAAATCGCCGTGTCAATCCTCTATAGCTTTCGAATGGGAGGTGCAATTAAGGAGTACGGCGATATTGAATTTCGTTCCAGGCGGTTGGGTCGCATATGCAGCTTGCCGTCTCATCGACCGCTCGCCTCCACACCACCACCGCGACAGCGCGACAAAATACGTAACGGCGATCGGCAATGTGGCCTGGCCTTACGAGCGAACCTTACCTGAAGTCCGTATACCTGAGACATTTATGGATAAGTACAGTTCGTCCGAAGACTTCAACAACATTGGCTTCCAATTGGCAGAGCCCGTCCCACGTTTTTGTGTTGAGCCAAATACTACCCCCTGCCCCCCCCCCCCCCCCCCCCCCCTCCACCTCCTGAGCGTTACGCCAATTCCATTTTTGTACAATATCCCTGTCACTTTTTTTTTCAATGACGGCGTTTCTTCACGATCGCGCGCCATGCTGTTTATTAGTGTTGCTAAATAGCAACAGCGTTTCGCTGTTTTTACTAGACGGCAACAGCGTTTCGCTCTCTCAGCGGGCAGCCCATGTTTATTGTGCGTCGTTTGCTTGCGAGCCACTTTCTTTCTATATATAAATCCCCATTTTTTATAGATAGCGATTACAATAGACATGGATGCATATCCTATATCGCAACCCCTATACCACCCCCCGGCTATAATATGTTCGGGGATACTGTTGCTGTTGCGGCTCGTATATAGACTCTTATTTGTGTGCTTGGCACTTCGGTGGTCTAAATAGAAGGTGGTTTCGTTATTGCCTAGGGCTTGCTATTAGAGTATGCGTATCTGGCGCACTTTAGCCAACTCGTTGTTCGTTTTCGTGGAAATCTTGATGCGAAGGGTCGTTTCGTGTATATATCTTTCTAGGGCGCTGTAAACACCTCAGATGCAGCCATAGTGTTCTAGGCTCAACAGCTGGTTGAGTATGGTACATATAGGATAAGAAAGGAGATATGATGGGACACATGAATACAATCCACGCTCTGGTACACACTGCACGAATATTGACTTGCTCTCAGTTTGAAGCCACTCTTATTTTGTTATTCCGTTTAATGTTAGATGGATCTCCGTTCTCAACACAAACTGCTTCATGCCTACACTAAATAGGGGGCCCCTACTGCCAATTGATATGTAGTATTTCTAGGAGATTGCGCGTCGAGTCTCGGCCCGTTCCATCCAGTGGACACCGACTTCCTTGCGATCCATCTCGTTCCTATCTCTCAGTGGACCCTAAGGAATCCCTGTGAAGGATGTTGCTTTCATGGGAGCAACCTGCGTTCGCTTTGCACTCATATAAACGCTGCAAGGCGGCTTGACGAGGCATCATAACACAGTTAATAGTCTCTTCACACGCATATTGCCTAGAGTTGGTCAATATCTCATTGTCTCGCCAGACTGGATTTCGGTATAGCTCCATTACGTATATAAACACAGCTTATGCGAAGGGCGTCGGGCTTATCGTGGTCCATTCGAGCCGCGAGCCTCCGCGGTCGGAATCTTCCCGTGTCTCTGCTTGGATACGTTGCGAGCCTGCGTCTGCGATATCACCTTGGTGCTGTACGGGAAGGCGCGTAAGTAAATTGACAAGATCAAGAGTGTAAACCTGCCGAATGATATACGATGACATCGTGGTAATTTTACGAGTTATGATCCTTTGACTAACGTCAGGGGCATCGAAGAGTCCGGGCAAAGGAGTCCTTGTTCTTGGAAAATACACAGACCCGGAAGCCAATATGTCTACCACCAGTCAGAAATCGTTATCTGCACCAGGAATTCCGTCTTTGCTCTGATTCAATCAATGATACACTTTGATAATGCTTAGCTTTTCTAGATGGGCCAGATACAACGACCAAATGCTATCATCGTAGATCAAACTGTTTGGGTCTTGATAAACACAAATAACGGCCCAGGGGTAGGGGCGCTAGGATGAGAGATCAGGGACATTAGTAAAAGTCGCGGTTGACACTACGTGCTATTTGAACTATAAGAGTCGTAGCAAAAGGAAAAGAACGTTCTAAGGTTGCCAGTAGATAATAGATGATCCGGGGTTAATCACAGAGTTATAGCCTACATGTACTCCTCGGTTATGAGGATGCTATATAGGCTCCTGACAAGCCCTACTTACCTATTCAGCATCCGAGCCAATTCCAAGATCGGGTCTCCAGCGTTCAAGTCAATCTGGACTGGGCATTTGAATGAAGTTTATCATGGACTTATAGCAATTGATGCCCTAGGTAATATTTCAGCAGGCGGAGGCTTCTATTAGACATGTCTTGGTAGCTATAGTGGATATGGTAATGTCTACCGATATAATGAATTGCTAGTTGCTAAACACTACACATAGAAGCCTCTAGTTAATACTATTTTCGGCCAATACAGAGTAGCTATCAAGAAGGTCAATCTCGTTTCTCAAACGTCTCCATAATTTAAGTCGACGAACCCCTATGTTGGCTTTGTAAAGAGTGGTTATGGCAACAGAAACGAAAAAGAAGAATAATCCTAAGTCTAGAAATGAATGTCGCCCCAAACTGTTATGAGTTGTAAAGAAGTTCTTCTCGTTTTTCAAGGGGCTTTACATATAAAGAGGAAGGATGTCGCCGGTTTCGGTCCATCCAGATCGGTCTTGAGGATTTTTGTAGTAGAATGAGCAGTCACGGTAAGGCACCGTGTCCAAGGCTAGAGAAATAATTATGAGCTGTCAAATTTCTGCTAAGATCATGGTGTTTCAAGTTTGGCTGCCCCGGGGATTTACCTGATTCTCGTGGGAATTAGAGCTGGGATAAGCATCATGATGCGGCCAGGTGTTGCACTAGGTAACGGAATTTGAGCAAGGGCATATGAAAATTCCATCCCTCGAGAGGAATACCTACCCTTTTTTTATTAAATAGAGTTATCTCTCTGGTCATCGTGTGTATTATAGTTGTATGGCTTGATTGACTATCGACGAGTTTGCCCTCGGCTTATGCTCAATGTACCAAGAACTCCACCTATAAGGGGTTCAATATTTTACAGGTGTGCTTGCCAGACCATACTTCACAAGGACTCATGATAAGTTTAAACAAGACGAAAACGTTAAGTTCATAAAAATCCTTCATGTTAGGAGGCAACCGTTGGGAGGAAAGAAGATACCTGAAGACTGTACCACTCATATTGCAAGGAAAAAGCAGCGCGACAGCAGAATACAAGCCTTCATCCGCTAATTTAAGACACGAGATCTGGTTTCAGTACATCACAGACTAAAGCATTGTTAGAACTGGGTATTCAAGTCAGTATCCCCGGGCAATATGCAACTAACTAGTGTATATTAGACCTCATATAGGAGATTGTCTCCTCATGTAAAGGGACGATTAGGTATATATTACTATTTGCGGTATATCAGCAAGTATTGAAGTAAGAAACAATTAGCAGAGGATATAAAACATAACATCTTCTTCTAGCCATAAATGGCATCGGGTCTGACAAACTTGGTTGTCAGGATCTGATGTGCTGGTACGCAGAAAACAGTGGCAAAGGATGCGTATAGCCAATTCTTAGATTGGAAAATAAAAAAACTGTATCTGAGTGGAGTAGAGTGTCATTTAGATGTTTATGGATATCTGAACTAGAAAGACAATATCCTCGGCAAACAGAATCACCTCATAGATAGGCACTGACTCACATACTTTAATTGTAAGTAAGGATGATGAGTAGCCCTGAGAACTTGATATACCTATATTAGAAGAGTAAGGGGGCCTTCCTATTATGCAGGACTCAGTAAAATGTACTTCGTGTTTTATATGACTGTATTATTATTGCTATTATTAATCTTGGAGAAATGAGTAGTTGAATTACATGGTTTGCAGTGGTAACACCGATACTTCCAACAACGACTAACTATGGCCTACTGAACCACCCCATGGCAAAATTATGGCGAAGTCTTCAGGAGTTTGAGACGGAATGCACAAGGCTTCTAGTTACGGTTCTAATCTTACACAGGGCTATGTAACACATGAGATCTAGATAAACTCATTGGTAATAATAGGGAAATCGATCTGGCGAAAGGATGAGCGGAGTTAAAGGTCCGGCAAGATGTGAGTCAGATGCCACAGTGCTGCCCGGACAGGATGAGAGGCAAAATGATTGTTATCAATATGTGGTGTCATGCGATGTAGAAGGGTTCACCTGAACAGGAAAATCTACTATGTTGTCGAGGGACAAACAAATTTGCCTAGCTAGCCCGTCAAAAGAAAGGATGAATGTATAGATGGGGAAGTATCTGAATACAGGATAGCCAGGAGCCAGAAGGAGATGGGTATCAGTATTTAGGTATTTATTCCACGGGGAGTTTGCCTATGCTTGTGCTTTGGCAAGATCCTGCTAGGGGGTAATCACAGAGAATGGCGGAGCTAGGAAATTGTTCAACACTGGCGATGGTAAGTGGCGGTGTAATAATCTATAAGTGTGACAGGAAAGGAAATATGTATGTACTGCATGCATTGCTTCCACATGAAAACGTGTTGACAATTCTACGTATTTGACCAAGGTTATGATGAGGCTGACATTTAGCAGCGAAATACATAGAAAACTTGATACCTCGCAGGAGAATTGTATAACTCTACTGATAGTTGTACTCAGTAGACCAAGGAGATATTGGTCCGGATGGAGGGGCAGAACGGTGAGGTTGGCAAACCATGATTGGCTGGTAGATGGATGAATGCACCTATGGAAAATGGAGAATGCCAAGCATGGAACCAGTCAATCTGCCAATTGGATATTTCCCGCTTGCTGGAATCGTTAGGTTAGGTACCGTTTCGGATACTGAATATCACGGAATATGTATCCAGAATATCTGGTAGTTTCCAGAAGCATCATAAACCACATAACCTACATAATGTAATAATCCACATACCTACTAAGTAGGTTACCAAGGTACCCGCTATTACCCAGGTGGCTTCTTGATCTTTCCGCCAAAACATTAGTGCTGAATGGGGGTACATGTATGTATGACAGGGCTGAATTCGATGACGGAGCTGAATGACGATTCAAGGCACACAGCATATCTGTGTCAGGTACAAATGAAAATATATTATGGCGGATCGAGTACCTAGGTAAGCCATTATCTTATTATGTATATCTCTATGTATCGTGATAGTGGGTTGATATAGTTGCTATATACATGTGTACCTTGCATGTGCATCGTGTACCATCTTTCACTTGAGCCAGAATACGTAAGTACAACCTTAACTTATACATACCTAAGGCATCCATTTATTACTGTAGTAATTAGAGGAAGCGCTTCTGCTAATAAGGATGGACCAAACTGCCACGCGAAATGTCAGAATGTCAAGCACGTGGGGTTGACCAATGGAAGCATCTGTTGGGTGCATGAGACAAGCTGATAGGACAAGGTGACTTCTGAGTGATACAACTTAATTAATGACAAGTAAATGTTCGGATGAACGAATGCATTTTCTCCTTTGGTACTGCCTGTTTAGAAATGTTGCAATTTGCTGTACTTGATGTGCACAGAAATTCCAGCTCAAGCAACCAAGCAGCCCAAGCTGCCAGGCAGCCAAGCACGAGGTATAATAGGATCAAGCCACATTCTGAGGGGTTCGTAGCTCAAAAGGGTAAAGATGTGGCGCATATCAGTAAACGACACTCCACTCTGATGCCCAGGCAACCCTGCAAAGACCCGCCAGGATTGAGTCTAGATTACGTCGTTAAGAGGTATGAGCCTATCGCGGGGTAGTTTGCCAGTTCCCGGACAAAAGCTCCTACAAGAATAATGGTTAAGGAATTCGCTGCTGTAAATCCCCAATTGCATTAAAAATCACAGTATTGTACTTAGGTACTTAGCAAGCCTGCCACCTGGCCACCTACCCAACTGGCAACTTCCAGTCGTCCGCTCTATAACGTTATATTATTTATTCTATGCTTCATAGGTCGTAGCATCTTTTCCGCTGATCAACCATCTGTCCCTCTGTCACCGAAAACTTATTAGGAACACCTCACTGCCACCAACCCATTTTCTTCCTACCCAACACAAGTACAGAGTACAAGTTCTCTCCACTCATGCCGAATCTACCTGCCCATCTACACATACACAACGTATACGTCAATTGCTTGGTTACCTATTGTTGATAACCCGTACTTTGCGCCGAGCCTTGACTTTGGTGGTGCATTTGCGATAGTGCAATTCGGTGCCGTTGAGTCTGTCCGTCACTTCCTGCCCTACAGCGCATCCGTCTGCGATTCATCCCCACCGAACATGGCGCCAACCGATGAGACAGAGTCTTCCTCGACTAGGGATCGCCGACTTCTCTTGATCTCCAACCGCCTCCCCATTACCATAAAACGCAAAGATGAAGGCAACTACAGCTTCTCCATGTCCTCCGGAGGCCTAGTCACCGGTCTGAGCGGCCTGAGCAAGACGACAAGCTTCCAATGGTACGGATGGCCTGGCCTGGAAGTCCCCGAAGCCGAGATAGCTACCGTGAAGCAACAGCTGAAGGACCAGTACGGCGCGCATCCCATTTTCATTGACGATGAACTTGCCGACAGACATTATAACGGATTCTCTAGTAGGTCTCTCTGTTCTGTTGGGACTTTCGGCTTGTGCGATTGTTGCTAACACCATGTTCTTTTCCTACTACAGACTCAATTCTTTGGCCCTTGTTCCATTATCACCCCGGCGAGATTACCTTCGACGAGAATGCCTGGGCTGCGTATAAGGAGGTCAATATGCTGTTTGCCAAGTCAGTTATAAAAGATGTTCAGGACGGCGACATCATCTGGATACACGATTACCACCTGATGCTCCTGCCCGAGATGCTGCGCAACGAGCTGGGTGACAAGAAGGACATCAAAATCGGGTTCTTCCTCCACACCCCATTTCCGAGCAGCGAGATCTATAGAATTCTTCCTGTCCGAGAAGCGCTTCTAGAAGGTCTTCTGCAGTGCGACCTTATCGGATTCCACACCTACGATTACGCCCGGCATTTCCTTAGCTCTTGCTCCCGAATTCTCGAGACCCCTACTACGCCGAATGGCATCGACTACAGGGGTCGGTTTGTCACGGTTGGGGCCTTCCCCATCGGAATAGATCCCGAGAAGTTCGTCGACGGCTTGAAAAAACCGAAGGTACAAGAGCGAATTGCGACGCTGTCCCGCAAGTTCGAAGGTGTGAAGCTTATTGTCGGCGTGGACCGCCTTGACTATATCAAGGGTGTTCCGCAGAAACTGCACGCGCTCGAAGTATTCTTGACGGAGCACCCCGAATGGATCGGGAAGATTGTGTTGGTCCAAGTGGCCGTGCCCTCCAGACAAGACGTCGAGGAGTATCAGAATCTCCGGGCGGTTGTTAACGAGCTTGTGGGAAGAATCAATGGGAAATTCGGCACCGTCGAATTTATGCCCATACATTTCCTTCACCAGAGCGTCAATTTCGATGAGCTTTGTGCCTTATACGCCGTCTCAGATGTCTGCCTGGTTAGCTCTACGCGAGATGGAATGAATCTGGTGTCCTACGAATATATCGCAACTCAACAGAAGAACCACGGCGTGCTGATTCTTTCAGAATTCACTGGCGCTGCTCAATCGCTGAACGGTAGTTTGATAGTCAACCCTTGGAACACGGAAGAGCTCGCCAACGCAATTCACGATGCCGTGACTATGTCGCCGGAAATGCGTGAGGCTAACTTTCTCAAGCTAGAGAAATACGTCTTCAAATATACCTCAGCGTGGTGGGGCCAAAGCTTTGTCACGGAGCTTACCAAGGTTAACAGCGCCAACACTCACGGAGTCGACAGCAAGGCGCCCCGAGATACGCGGCCAGCGATGACTCAAGAGGTCGGTCGTGCCCTATCCGGTGTCTTCGAGAGCGTCAAAGCAGCTACCAGCGCAGGAGCCCCGTTCGGAAATATCGCTGCCGCGAACCCGAAGAAATGAGACATCCTGGAGTTGGACAGCTGCGAAATGAGAAACGAGCAATGTGTACCTGCTAATGCTAGATCTGGGCCCGTGGAGGTAATGCAGATCAGATAAGTCATTCTACTCTGAGGGGCCGGCTCAGCAATTATAATGAGGGCAGGACGATGAACAAAACGCAAAACATGATTTGAGGAGAGATTATAGGGCCGTGAATGTCGGCCTGAGGTTTCGGCGCATAGAGGTGTATATTGGTGTTAGATCTCGTACAATTGCCTACTAGATAAACTCGTCAACATGAAGTAGGCAGTCAGTTGAGGATTTCTAATGATATATCTTAATGAATTTGCAATATGTTATCCATCGATCAAGTCGAGCTTTCCATGCGATTTCGGTCACTTGCCCTCATCCATGAGCCCCTCTTAAACGGCACCGGGGGATTAGACAACTTTACTTTATAAAAGTATAACCCCGAGTCTCGGGAATTAGCTTATATTACTAGGATACGGGATACAGAATATAAAATCACCCAAAGAAATCCTTTACAGCGAAGACATTATCTATGTAGGAGGCGCCCATCTATCTACTGCCTTCCTCGAACCATGCCATCTTTTTCTTTTCTTTTCCACCCGACAGATTCTCATAACGACCCAACGATCACACTGCTTAATTACTACCGTCATCACCGTCACCATCTCCATCACCAGCAGTTGAAGTCGCATTCGCCACCTTCAACAGCGGCGTCCTCAGCGCCAACGGCTCGACGCTGACCGCGTTGCCGTCGTCGTCGAGGGCGAAGACGAACTGGTCGAGCGGCATATCGGCGTATACGGCGGACGTCTGGCCGACCCAGGTGCCGCAGTTGGTCGAGAACATCTTATCGCGGCGATCGGGCAGGGCCAGGTTCTCGACGACGGCCTTGAAGGCGACGCGGCGGCCGCCTTGCCCCGTCGCATTATTCACGGTCTCGAGCCCGGTCGGGTACAGCCGGATGCTCGGCCCCGTCACGTTGTAGTTCAGCGTGTACCGCACCGCCACCGGCACCATGTCCGTGCCGTTGCTGACCCAGGATTCGACGCCGAGGCCCGGGAGCCCTGGGGTCGTGGAGAGCGTTATACTGCTGTTGCCGTTACCGCCGCCCCCGCTGCTAGAAGAAGCGTTATACACCCCCGCGAACGCAACCCCCGCCTCCTCGCGCGCCGCCGTCTCGAGCGCGGGCACCAGCGCGCTGCCGATCGCGTCCGCGATGTCCCAGTTTGCGTTCCCGGGCCACCCGCCCGCCAGCAGCGCCGCGATCCCGACCTCGTAGTCCGGCAGTAATACTAGTAATGACATGTACACGTTGATGCTGCCGGCCTTGCCGAACGCGTCGACCTCGCGGTTGTCGCTCTCGTTGTCCGGCGAGAGCGCGATGCGCCGCAGGCCCCATGGGTAGCCCAGCGCCTCGCGCCGGTCGGATGTTAGGGCCGCGGGACGCAGCCAGCGCCGTGTGAGGGGTGCGGGTAAGACCGTGTGCCGGTAGATGGCGCGCCCGAGACGCGAGAGGTCTGAGGCGCTCGAGTACATGTTTCCGGTCCTGTGGGGGTTGCTTGTTAGCGTGGACGGGTAGGTAAGGGGGAATCGGGGGGGGGGAGTTGAGGCCGTGTTGAATTTTGGTTTGTTGTATGTCTGCGTGTAGAGGTGTGTGTATTTATATATGAGATATATATACGCACGGGCTGGCCTCCCCCAGACTCCCGCCCCAGTAACCATTATCGAAGGCATCGGGCGGTATGACGCCGAGGGCGTCGTCGGGCTTCGAGTAGAAAGTCCGCTGCAGGCCGATCTTGTCGATGACGTCGGCCTGGATCATCTGCGTGAAGTTCTTCTGCGTGATGGCCTCGAGCGCGTACGCCAGGATCTGGTAGCCCGCGTTCGAGTAGGCCGGCGTCTGCGACGGCGCGAACGAGGGCGGCACGTTGGCGAGGCCCGCGAAGAATTCTGTTTTTCTCCGTTAACGGTCGCTTTTGTTTTAGCCCTTTCTCTTTTTGTTTATAGATCTCTCGAGTTGGTTTGGTTTGGTTGTGTGTCCTATTTAAAAGGGGAGGGATATTATGATGATGGACTTACGGTCTCGATTACACAACCTGGTCTCCCCGCACACCGGCGTCATGTCCGCGAGCGCCGGCGGGAATCCCTGTGCCATCAGCACCGTCTGGTTGTTCTCCTGCGTCAACTCGCCCTGCAGCGCATCTGTTCGCGGGCAAAAAGCAAACTCAGCTTAGTCCTGTGATTTCCTCAGTGTTCCTCTAGGTGCTGCTGACACAGATCGAAGAAGAAACAAAAAGGGGGAGAAGTGAGGGAGGTGGGAGGGGAGAAGTCGAAAACGTACTCACAATCGCGTACGATGCCGGCCATGTGGCTAGCCAGGTCTCCCAGCGTGACGCTGTCCCAGGCGACGTTAAGGATTGGGTCGTACTGGGCCTTGTCGGCGAGCAGCTCGAGCTCGGGCACCCAGCGCGTCACGGGCGTGTTCCAGTAGGTGTCGCCGGCCTCGGCGAGGAACGTCATGATGGTGAAGATCTTGGTCAGGCTGCCGAGGCGGTACACGGAGTCGCCGTCGACGGTCTTGACGCCGGGCGTGGTCGACGAGAGCAGCGTCGTCGCCGTGTGGTAGTGCTCCCAGAGCGCGTCGTCGCTCGCCGCCGAGAACACCTGGATCGACCACGAGGTGCCGTTGGGGTTCAGGCTGGGGTCGGCCGCGCGCGCGTTGAAGGTCGCCGTCAGGTTCGTCAGCGCCGTTTGCACGGCCTCGGACGCGGCGAGGTTCTTCGGCTTGGGGAACGCGGGCCCCGGATAGGGGCAGACCGGTATGCCATTGACCGATCGTATCTGCGCCGCCGCCGCGAGCAAGGTGATGGTATGGAAGGGGGGCGGAAACCTCATTGCGAATACTTAAACAGAGAATAATGTCCTTGATTGTATGTAAATGAGCGGAAGTACGAAGAGAGAGAAAGGAGCCAGGGGTCGCGCGTTCTTCAGCCTCAAACCGCCAACAACCCGACACGAGAGCAGTAGCACTTGCGCAAAAAGCACACATGCAGCTGCTACATCGTATATAAATACCATAATCAACCTGCGACCCAGAATCTCCATCTTCCTCCGGGAACGTGGTCGTAGGAGCGGACAGGTATGGTCTAACCGGGTCAATGGGGACATACTCCAATTCCTAAGGTTGCATCAGAAAGGGGGGGGGGATATGAAGATGACCAGCTCGTTGAAGGAAGCAAAATCGACGCAGTGGTAGCCGGTACATCTCGAGGTGGTGTTCCAGGAAATGCAAAATTGCATCTCCAGACGATGTGGCGGCCATGATGCCATACTTGATTTCCGGCTGAATGCGGCGTCCGATCTTTTGCGAAATTGGACCAAGGAACTGTTGTTCCGGGTACGACTAGGATGGGATCCCGGCCTGTTAACACATGGAAATAGGCACCCAGTTTATAGCCATTCGCGTGGATATGCACGCTGTTGTAGCCCTACTAGCAATATATGCGGTGGTAGGTTGCAGCGCGACGAACAACCCGGATGAATGCTGAGTGAGTCGGCCAGCAGCCATATGTTCGATCCTATTAATAGATCCAACGTTGAAGAGTTCTCAGCTCATTTATTAGAACCCCTTTTTGGATGCACGTGTCATAAATGTTAGTTGGCCTTTACTAAGCTATGGTATTAGGTGAGGCAGACAGGACTGAGTAAAGTAGCTATAGCTTCCAAGGTTCTCATATGTCTTAGGTCTATGATAAGACTCGTGTACCTATAGGCGTTTGTTTTGTTATCAAGTATACGGCATGTCTCGGTATATAAACTACGACACCGTTACATGTAATTCAGCATAATAGACCAAGCCGTCAGTAACGCGTATATTTTCTGTGGACTTCGACTGCGTGTGGTTGATGGAATGTATTACTACCTAATTCGGCTATCTACGAGGGAATCAATCATCAATTTCACGTGGCGGCAAAAGCCGGAAGGTATTATCTCCTTGCCTAAGCCAAGGAGTTTAAAATAAAACATCCTCTACGCAAACCAAGCACCGACGTACGCCCTGTCCTGAAAACTCCGGGGGGGTATGTATTGTTGTGGGAGAAGCCCAAGCCTTGCCCTCGACACTTATTCGCCGTCATCTCGTAAAAGAAAATCCATTATGCATACCTTCGCATGCCCACAGGGCGACATCACGTTGCTGCTCTAATTAGCAACGGCGCTCAGTAGGGAGAGTTAACCACGTCGTCCCTTCCGAGCTTGTATCGCCCACTCTCCCGTGTGCCCACTCGTCCCGAACTCCGTCTCGGCGTGCTCAGCCGCTGGAAATTGCCGGCAATGCTTTCCCGCGTAGGCCGCTTGAGGTTGTTCTTGCCGACCATGTTCACCTCGTTGGGTAATGCAACGATGACGTTCTCGTCGGAGCCGAACTTGAAGTCGTCGGCCTTGACATCCTCCGTGTAGCGCTTGATGATGTATGGTGCTTTGGCGCCGCGAAGAACCTTCTTGAGGTTCCAATCAACGATGTATGGGCCGGTCGCAGTGATGATAGACGTCTCTTCGCCCGACTTGCTTGTGTTAAAGCGCGCGGGTGTGAAGGTGACGCCCTTGCCAGTCTCGTGGTGGAATTGGGCAACGTGCTCCGGGGTTAAGGCAAGACGACGGGGCTGGGGTTTGGCATCAGCAGCGAATGATTTCTCGAAACCCAGCTTGCCCTCGTTCTTGCCTGACTTCTGCATAGCATCAATGAGCAGGAGGTAGGTGCGGCAAGTCGCTAGGATCCAGTGACCATCTGCGGACACGTCAAGACCGATGATGGGCTCACCAAGGGCTGGGATGTGAGTCTTGGCATTGATGCCTAGACGATCGAATAGCCGAATATCACCCTTGTTGGAGGCGACAGCAACATATCCCTTTTCAGTTGTTGACACGGCAGAGAAGTCATTCTTCGATGCGTATTGCTTGAGTTGCGAGTCTACAAGCTTGTTGCCGGACAGGCGAGGATCAACACGGAAAAGCGCATTGCGAGAGATGCCCAGGAAAGTCGGCTCATGTGTCATTTGAGCGAACTTGTTCTCGGGCGCAAAGGTGACGACCGGGATATCGTCGTGGACATTCCATTCGTCGACGACCTTCCCGTATTCGAGATCCATGCGGTAAAGTTTGTTAGGGTCCGTCTCATTCTGCAAGATCATGTTGCGATCTTCCCCGTGCAGCATGACTTTCTTGGGGCTGAAGAGAGCACCCTTTGGAGTCTCGACCTTGGAGATGTTTGTCGAGAATTCCAGATGATTGTTCGGCGTGTGCTTAAACACGCCAATCTTGGAGCCTCGGACAACAAATGATCGGTCGTGTTTGTATCCGACGGCCAGTTGAGAATTCGTATTGGAGTCTTGCGGTTGAGTAGCCACATCGTCTTGCTCCTCTTCGCTGTCATAGTGCTCGCTTCTTGCGGCATCATCTTCGGGCTCTTCAGCATCAGGTTCTTCCTCTTCTTCTTCCTCCTCGATGGGTGCATCGTCCATCTTCAGATCCTCGAAAGCGTCCAAGACATACTGTCGTTCCTGTTCCTTGACCTTGGTCCACTTGGTCTCGTTCAGCTGCTCCCAGAGAGCTCTCATAAGACCCTCCTGAAATCGTTCCAGGGTCTGCTGGTCTTTGAATCTCAGCAACCAAGAATACGCCGACCCATCTTCGGTAAATTGGTTGAAAATGAAGGAGAGGAATTCAAAATTGAAGACAGGGTTTATGTCGGCGATCACTGGGATTCCAAGCCACTCCCGTTCTTTACTAGCGATGTGCAACCAGTAGTTCCAGTTTCCAATGTCAGATACCTGTGCAGTCACCGAGGGGTCCTGAAGAACGAAGGCTCCCGAAGGGAAGTCGAAGAAGTGCAGCTCGCCGAGTTCCATGGAGAGAATCTCCAGAGGTTCAGGTTGAGGAGGAGGCTTGGGGGGTCCCTGGACCTGGCTCGACGGCTCAGGTTTGACAAGTTCCTCTTGGTACTCGGGTTCTGCGAAGACGGAAGCATTCGTCGGCGGTGCAGAGTCTCGCTTCACAGCGTGGTTGGCCTCGTTCTTCAACTGAAACATGGCATCGGATGAATCGATTGATCGTGCCAGAGTTGGGCTGTGGATAGGACTTGCTTGTGGGATGGGCTGTTCCTCGAAGTCGAATTGCTGAAGGTCGGCCTCGGACGCGGTGGTGTGCGGCTTTCGGTACTTGCGTTCGTATTGGCACTGTTTCGCGATGCGCTCGAAGGCTTCGACTTGGACAGACTGAATCGAGGGTTCGCAGACAAACTCGAAAACGTCGCCGACGTCTCCGCTCAGATCCCTCCAAGCAAGCACCTTCTCGGATCTTTCTCTGCACTCAACGCGAAAGTGGAGTGCCTCATCGAGTAGGAAGGTCTTCTCGTCGTGTTCGGCAGCAAGGGCATCGATCTCTGCGTCTTCGCCTTCCTCGTCGGCCAACAGCTCCGCCTCGCCTTCTTCGTAGACGCGCTGTACGACGAGTTGGTATTGGAAGTCTTGGCCAGTCCGCCGGATGCGAGCGGTGGCGTCCTTGAAGATCAGTTCCGAGTAGCCTTTCGGTGATAGTGGTCGAACAAGATAGAGTTGGCCCTGGGGCAACTCGATCATGGACTCTTGGCTGCTGTTGCCAAAGATCAGCTTGCCCACTGGATTAGAGTATTCGTGTTAGCGCTCAGACTCGATCGATGTTGGGGGTGTATTACGTATGTGACGTATGTGGAATGTATGTTTCGTTTTCGACTGGATCGATTACGAGGAAGAGCATCACTCACCATTCCTGAGGACAAACATGTTGCCCAGATTGATAGACTGACTCCTAATACTTGGACACCAGATGACGGAGACTTTAGGATTTCTGTTGCTGCGCTTGTAGGAGAGGTCGTTGAGTTGATCAAGACCTACAAACCAGCGATGACGGCAATGTTGTACTTGTTGTACTTGTATTTGTAGGTTCTTGTGATGATGGACGGTGGATGGTGGGAGTGTTTCACCAAGACTGCGTCATAACAAGACATCTTGCATCCATGCATCTCTTTGGTCAGATGGGGCAGCAGGGTCCTTGTGGCGGTGCAGCGCCACCTTTTTTCATTAGGCAGCAACCGCGTTATTGCATATAATCATTGTCTATGGATTAATGCATAATCATTCATATATGCCATACCTATCCATCCTCAGCTTCTCATCCCCTATGGCCATTACTCCGTACTCTTCCACATACAGTCCATAGGGCATTGATAGATTTGACTTCACTCAGCATGTCCTTGTCATAGGAAATAGTAGTGGTTCCTACTATGCCATCAGTAACCACGTCAATTTCTTCGATGGCTCTGCTTTCATTTATTCTTTGTATATATTATTATCAACAGCTGCATCATACCATTTCTTTACCAAATAACCCCCCGTCCCTGTCTCAATTTGTCTCTTCTTTCAAGTTTCTTGAAACTTCTTGCATGAGCTCTTTGACTGACAGCGTATTCGGATTGTTTCCTATTTGTTAAAGTCAGGATCTTCACCCTTATCTTGCAGGTCGGTCACCATGGCTGGCAGTGCAATCTTGACAACTCGTGCTCTCGCATCCCTCAGTTCGCTTCTTAAGTATGGCTTCTTAGGTCCATAGACCAAAAGTCGAGCTATGCTTTCGTGTCATTGCACACTAGACAAAAATGGTACATGTCCTAGCACACTCGGTATGTTCATTGTAAAAGCTTCTGGTTTTGCGGGACGAGCCGGAATTGAGCTCGTGTCAAGAAAATAGTATTCAGCCGTTCCCATCTTTTGCGCGGTGTCGGCTCCGTCCGATCGGCCATGATAGTTGTCTTTCCTTTCGAGACGAAATATTCCGAAAGCGCCTCCCCGATGCCCCCGGCCCCGCCAGTGATGAGAGCGTATGTGTTTTTCATTTTTTCAGATGTCATGTTAGCTATCCGACAGTATTGACTATGGTTAAGTCCCGATGAAATCGTGTTCCTCGTAGTGGCTGTCCTACGTATAACCAACCTAAAAGGTAATAAGGTGAAAGTATATATTTCCTTGCTCTCGTAATACTGGTGCCGCGCCAGTAAGTAGTATCGGAAGCTATCAGAACATAGGGGTGATTGATCACATGTCCCACCCCTATGGCAGGTAGCTATTTGGTATGTGGCATATTCGTTTAGCCCGTGCTTGTTCTCTGAGGAAGACGATCGTTTTGAAAAGGGCCTATTTTCAGAAGTTTGCAATCTTTGGTATCTCGAGTATACATGGAGAGACTATTCCAACTTAGAGTTAATACACGTATATCAATATGCGCTTCCTGCCATTCGGACCCTAACACTACGCACAATTCCCCAAAACCAGGGAAGAGATAGGTAAGCCAGTATAACAGAGACACACGTGTTGTAAAGTGGTGCTTGACCAGGAAGCCGCATTTCTTAAGGTTATCTAAGTCATGAAACATTGCCGTGGCGGTCTCAGCCATCGCCATCCCCTTGAGACAGTGACGTGTATGGTTGATATTCGTCTCACACAACCTTCGAGTGAACATATGGTCATATGCACAGGCTGCACCACATGAACAGGGTTGCATTTCAGCTGAACAACTCGAATTAATTGGCCGGGAGTTCTCCATTAGGAAACTTCACATGATTGATCGTCGTTATCATTCGCCAAATTTAGATATCTAAGTCAACATATACCACCTAGTGTCTGCTGGGCCGGGTGAAAATAACACATAGAATAATACGTCTGCGGAATGCATTTCTGTTGCAGAAGACTGCTACCTTACGTTTCTGTTAAACCGTCACGGCTAGAATTTCGTTCTCTCAAATGCATCAAAAGTTAGCTGCTATCTGTAGGGAAGGCTAACCTCAGGAATGTAAGAGCGTTTAGCAACGGTAGAGGTCACTAGAAATACTACTCGACACTCCTTTTCTACTTGACAGTCTCGGTAAATATAGAATTGGGCTCTATTGTGTACCTAGCTATAGAAACCCGTGAAAGTTAGAGAGTTGGATGGACACTTCGAATATCATAGAGCGCCATTACCCACCACTCCCATTCCCATGAGATCTCGAGATTCTAGTAGTTGAGTTCCAGAAAGGATACAGCGCCAGTAACACCTAAACAATTGTAACAGGGCGCTGAATTAACCTGCGAATTAATGTACTCGTAGAGGCTAAGTTTGACGGCTTCTGTTATATGGAGTGGGTGCTACAAGAGCAAAGACTAATGTGAAATCAGATGCCTATTGTCACACGGGGATTGGATGCCAAGACCTGTTGGAAGCAATACGAGATACTGGATTGCATATATGGGACTTGGTTGGATACTATTCGATACTGCTGGAATGTGTAAATACCTAACAAAAGGTATGGCAACCCAACGGCGCTCACAGCGGCAACTAGATAGAGATACGTACCTCAGATGAAGGTCTATATAGAGACCTCATATCTCCTATAGAAATTAGGAGGCCAGTACGCACCTCAGAGGCCCTAGAGAATTATTAGCTGAATTTGAGATATTCCAAGCCCCAAGAGCCCTTGTCACACCTATTTCGAACCGTTCACTAACATCAATTTCTACGAGACAAATAAAGTGCTCTATACTTAGACATCCTGATATCTATGGCGCCTTTCCAACATGATCAGCTCAAATACCTACCTCCTCAATGCTGAGGGTATGCAAACAATATACTACTCACATGGTAATACATTATACAACATCGTACAAGAACACCGCATAATCTATATGTTGGCACACACAAAGGAAAAAAAAAAGGCTGGCCTTGCAGCAGCAGACTATATCATATCCTGGTCGTAATCCAGCGACCACCATTCATATCTCTAAGTCCAGCCTGGCCGGCCCCCGGGGCCCTCTAATCCTTGTGGCTATTCCCATCATCGTCCTCTTCCTTCTGCGTCAACGTGACTTCCGCCTTGCCGTCCCAGCCACGGCCTTTGGAGATCTCGTACTTGCCACCAAGGACAAGATCCTTGGCAACCAGCTCCCTCGTGCGGCCCAAACTCTCGATGGCCGCAATACGATCCAGCGTATCCTCGAGGAACTGCCGGAACCCCGGCTGCGCGCAGATCTCCTTGAAGGCGCGGTGCATCGGGACGGAGCTGGCGCGAACCTGGGCCGCGCTCGTGATCGTAAATAGGTTCAGTCGGTCGAGCTCTCGGATGAAGTCTGCGCGCGTCATGATCTCCTGCGCCTTGTGCATCGGGTACGAGGGCAGCACGTGGCCTTTCTCATGGTCGTAGGTGTGGTCCATCTCTTCTTCTTTGTCGACGAGGGCTAGGGCGAGGACCATAGCAGCTGACTGTATGATACTTCTCATTAGTGGGTGTCCACGGATGGTTACTTCTACGGCTTTGAGATAGTAGTTAGTTACTTACAGCCCATTTCTGCTGATCCATCACATCATCATCCATGTCTGATCCCAGTATCCAACACTGGTTCAGGAACCACGTCTTCTCGGTCTCCTTTATCTGATCGCATGTCGCAAACATGTTATGCGACTTCGCGACCCGGTTCAAGAAAGAGAGCCGGCCACCAATTTGATCATAGACCTCTTCGAGCACGGACTTGTCGACGTCTTCGGCAAAGTAGCGCCGGCGGTATTTCTGTAATGCTCTCAAGGCATGGGCCTTCGGTAAGTCCGTAATGGACATGACTTCCATTCGGGTAGCCAGTTGCTTGAATCTTTCATAGACCCAGTAATCGTCGCTGTTGAAGATCATGGTCACCAGATTCGAAGCGGCCCATTGCTCCGCTCTCTGTTGCAGTAGTTCCAGTAAATCCTTCCCGTCGTCGTCATCCCGAATGAGGTGGGTCTGGTTGACAATTAGAATTAGAGGCTTATCCGTCTTCGCTCGATGGAGCAGCGCCACCTTCTCCAACTTGTTCATCGCCCTTTCGATGTCCAATAGCGCGGTGGATTCCCGGGGCCCACGCTCGCTGAAGTATCCGCCAATGTAATCCTCATGGAATTCATAATCGAGTGCCTTTCCGAGTCGAATTCGGAAGATCTCCAAGTCGGCATGAGCTTCGAACATGGCACAACCGATGCCCTCGATCTTCCGCATAGCTTCTAACAACATGCTGCTCTTCCCACATCCCTTCTCACCCATAATGAGGTAGTAATGGCCCTTCTCGGTCCCATCGAGGATGCTGTCGATCTTTGCCTGTTCCTCCCGTAAGATCCAGTGCTGTTCATTAGACGGCACGGGTATCTCCTTTCCAATCGCAGCCAGCGTCAACACCGGGTCGCCTGGCTCGAATGCATTTTGTATCTTCTTCAGCTGCAAGTACTTGTACAGCTTGTGGTACGTGTAACCCGCCAGCGCAAAGCCAACGCCCAATACAAATACAGAAGCGAAGGTGGTGGCCGCAGCCTCACCCATCTTCGAAAGTAGAGACTGCTGCAGCTCCTCAGCTTGCGCAGATCCCTCCGCGTTACTCTGGTTACTTTGGTTCCTCCTCACTGCGGTGGTGGACAGGGATCGTTGCCGTGGGGGCCGAGACGGTACCACGCGACCCAAAGCAATGTAGCGCTGACACGACACCGCCAGTCTCTTATAAGAGGTGGGTCGACCACCTCGACTCGCCAGCATCATGACTTGCATTTGCTGATCATTAGGTAAGATCTCGAGGCCGTCGGCTTTTCGACTAATACTCTTATTGGAATAATGTGACGTGAAGTGATGTGAGGTGAGAACAATCCAAACACGACGCAAAGGATGCACAAAAGGGGTGTTCGGGAATTTCGCGTTTCTCTCAGGGGTCAAGCCACAGCCGACGGGACTAAGTACGGAGCGTGGCTGTGAGCCGAGCCAACCACCAACCGGTCGGGCTCCCCCTTGTCGCTTGGCGGTCGGGGATCCTTGACGTTCTGTGTAACCAGATCTAATACCCGATTATTTGCCGTATAAGTCGAGATATCTAGCTTGGTGTTGAGTTGCAGGAAAGATTCTAAGCGTGGTGTTGCTGAAGTTTGCCTGATGCTCGATATATAACAATAGTTTGCTTTGGGCAGCTTGTTTGACAAGACAATGCTCTAAAAGTCATGGGGGTATCTACTGGGGGGTCTGGCAACAGGTAGGTATTAAGTAATATACAACTGCTGCTCCTCGTCCTCGTCCTCCTTCTCCTTAGGCCTTTGTCGTCTAAACACTGCATAGCGTGCAACCAGGAAAATACTGCACTATTATTCACCAAGTGAAACCAAGAATAAATCTACCATTATTCATTCTGCTGCCCGATCCTGTGAGTCACGTGTGTGTCTTCCGGCAATATTTGGGCGGAGGTAAGTACATGTACTCTCAAGTCAGCATATTCACCTTGTTCGTATATTATTTTCACGTCGCCTTGACTTACTGATTTCTATAAGCTTCTTGGGACGCGTTTTTTCGTGTTCACGTTCTGGCCCCGCGCCAGACCACTGCCCAAGAATAACCAAGCACCCCAAGGCATTTCGTAAGCCTACACAAACCTGAATATTTTCTTGTTCTTGCACCCTAAACCCGCTTTCTTTCATCTCAAAAGTATTCACAATTTCTTCGGCCCTCGATGTTGTAATCACTGTTGAGCCTAGCCACCGTGTCTTCAGGTTTTCGCATAGTTTTTTTTTCTTTTGCAATCAAGGTAAGCTTCTCCATACCCAGAATCTCCCCATTGTACCGTACACCATACCTGAGACCTCACCTAACTCTCGATCTTGTAGTCCTGTATATGATCTTCAGCTTCGGCTAGAAATGTTACCAACTTCACCTGATGTGGATTTTCACCAGGAACCGGCGACGATGGCTGGTTCTCCCCCTTCCCCAAAATACCACCGGCATCCTCTGTTTCCAAGATTGTCTCTGACTACTGCTTTGCCGCTGCATCTGGCGCTTCCTGTTAAAGAAGAGCTATCTGATTCCACTAAGAAGTCACGTATGGTCCATCCAGTCGCTCATGCCGATACTGCAATGCCTGGGTCTACTGGACCCACGGGTCTAGGCAATACTAGCAGTAAGTTAACTGCAGAATACCTCGATAGCTCTTGAGTAATATCGTTCGGCAAAGGCAGCGACACTAATGCTTACCCAGCTGGCAATGTCAAATCATCTATCCTTGTAAGAGGGCCGACCGAGACGTCGCCCAGAAGGAGATCTGTAGAAAGTCTTCTCGACATTCATTTCTCACCGGCCGAAACAACTCATTACTCAAAGCTGCTATGGGGATCTAGCCCTGCCCCAAAGTCAGGGAAAGGAAACCCAAGACCGGAAGCATCAATTCTCAAGTCACATTTGCGACCAGCGGCATCAGAAGGAAACTCCCTTCGAAAGACATACCAGTCATCAGACCATGTCCCACCTTTCAGACCGAGGCTAAACAATACACCACAGGCTCAGGCAAGTGACGAGAAGAGTCAGCATACTCCAGATACTGTACCCCCTATCCCCCGTTCATCGCGGAGTGTAAGATTCAGACTACCTGAAGACATGACAAAGGCCCAATCAAAGGAACAAGAGAATGGCAGCCACTTAGATGCTCAAGGGAAAGACAATGAACAGAATACCGCACCTCCCACAGAAGACTTGGGAGCCACCGGCCCACCATATGAAGGAGCGGAAAAACATAGTGCTCGTTCGCATAAAAGATATTCGCGAGCACCGGTGCTACCAGAACTTGATTTCACGCAAGAGGACAAGTACCTTAGAATCCTCTTTGACACTAGCCGTGACTTCACGGAAAATGATCTGCTTGAATTTGCAGACTTGCCTATTCCCGCACCACTTAGGCTCAACTCGTGCAAGAGAAAGTCGGGCACTGGTAATATCCATGGCCAAAACCGTCATGAGAACTCCGGAGTCGAAGGGAAGGGACCGGCAACGCCAGATTCGCAGACATAGAATGCTGCAGAATCGTCATTGTCGTCGACATTAGTAGATCAGACACGACCTCTACCAGACCTACCACAGCATCCGAGTCTGCGTCGAGTCAGGAACAGCACAGTGCTCTCTCAGCCCGCAGTGCCGCCTCCAGACTACCCACCGCCGCCTCTGCCAGCTCGTGATTTGCGTCGAAAACCCTTTAAGTATGCGAACTCGTTTGAACTGAGGAAAGAACAAGAACCGAATCTTGGTGCAGACAGCAACACTAGCCTTCCCATACAAGCAAACAGGAAATCCTCACGCCGTGCTGTGCGCCCCTCGCGCCCCTCGCACCCCTCGCTGCTGTCGACCCCCTCGCGCCCCTCGCCGTCGACCCCCTCGCTCGAAAATAAAGCGGAGAACCCATTGATAAGTACGGTACGCGCATCAACGCCAGCTCCAAAGGCAGCTACACAATCAGGTTCAAGAACCGCAGCTGTTTCCTTTCCAGACAGTGTCACTCGCCCTTCTTTTGAAGCTAGCACTGAGTCCTTACGCAAGCACAAGACGCCATCACCGAGCCTAGCTATAAATACGGGGTCAACCAACGGAACAGGTCAATATTCAACCAAGACAGTTTCTCCCTCGTTTTTAACAAAGGCAAGTGAGCCATCGGTGAGAAAAGCATCTGCACCACACCTATCACCACACCTATCAAGAAAAGCGGGATCCCTGTCTAGTCGAAGAGCAGCAAACAGCACACTCGAGGTATCATCTCCCTCTCAGAATACGTCTACTTTACCTTCTCTGCCTTCCTACCTCAGGGAGGATAGACGATTTAGTCCCCATTACATGCACCGTACAGTAAACCAGCCTCTTAGATTCTCTCATTCTGGTCCTAGATCAGTTCTTGTTGTTGAAGGGCATCAAACAGTTGCTCCTCAGAGAGGAGCTATTATGAATCAGTCTCCCGCAGCATCTTCTGCTCATCGTAGTAGACCAGGTAAGCTCACCTTCCCGAGTCCAAATTCGAAACCTATCTAATCACACCCGCAAGCTGCTGTCTCTGGGACCCAGGGTGAAGTCAATTCGATTCAACGAAACAGTCAGATGCGTAAGTACATTGTTGTTATTTATTTCTTCCTGAATTTATCAGTAGCTAATAACCAGACGTTCTAGAATCGGGTGTACCTCCTGCTGTGATCGAGGCTACGGCGCAACTTTCTCAACTAGTAGATTCCTGGTCTTCAGATAAATCCGAGATGGCGGACCAGTTCGAGTCCGAGAGCGAGTTCGAGTTCTACGCTGCTAGAGGTCACCTGAGCCACGAGCTCAATGCTGGCAATGCTGTCGCTACGGTCCAGCAAGACGAAAGTGAGGTTTTGGGTCACGGAATCGACCAGGAATCTGTTATTGCGTCGAGCACTCCGAACAGAACTATGAGTCGGGAATTTATTCAGACCCTCATTCACACGGAGATTCAGCGATACCAAGAGAAGGGCCCGCTGAACGTGAACCAGTTCGCGCCCCTACCACCTCTCACCACCGAGGCTGGCGTGCACGCCTTCATTATACGAGAGGTGGCTATCATTGCTCCTATTGTGTCAAACTACTGGACTAAGGAAGAAGTTGAGCGCCGAAACTCCCAGGCGCTGCAGAGAATCTTCAGCCGGATCACCGCTGCCATTGCCAACGATTCTAACCAGGGTCATTCTTCGCCCAACATGATCCCCGACTTTACTCTACACGACCCTTTCTACGACGGTAACGGTCACGGGGCTTCTGGTGCGCACCACCCCCAGGGCACCTCGGCAGCTCAGCAGAACGGAGCTCATCAGAATGCAGCTCAGCAAAACGCGGCTCGGCAGAACGCAGCTCAGCAGAACGGAGATCAGCATCACCATGCGCAGGGACACCCAGGCTTGCATGTGAACGTCCCGACTCTCCAGCAGCTCACGCACCACACCCCTGGTCCCCCTCCAATCCCAACTGCACGAAATTACGCCGCAGAAGCTGAGCCGCACACCGGAAGCACCAGCTCCGCACCACCAGGCAGCGCGCGCGTTACCAACTCGTCGTCTCACCGCGCCTCGTCCTCCGCAGCGACCCGTTCCCAGCGGTCCCACGGGCGCCAGAGCAACGGCCCGTCCACTCCATCGCAGTCGCAGTCGCAGCCAAACGACAGCGGCTACGTGGTGCAGCGCACCCCCGGCCCGTTCCTGTACGCGGCCGCGGACATGGAGGAGCTGCGGGTGCGGGAGCAGCAGCGGCGCGCGGCGCGCGAGGAGCGCATCCGGGCCCGCGCCCAGGCCGACGAGAAGCGCCGCGCCGACCGCGCCCAGAAGAAGCTCAACAAGAAGGCGTCCCAGCGCGAGCTCGCGCCCGCCGCCAGCTTCACCGGGTCCCTGCGACGCGCCTTTTTCGGCGGCAAGAAGGCCGGTCCGGCTGCTGCGCCTGCTCCTCCCATGGAGCACGAGGAGGAGGATAAGGACAAGGAGGACAAGTAGGGGGGCGAGAATAGGTACATGGATTTTTTCTCTCGGGATGCGATGCGTAGTTTGGTGATACGCTCAGGGTGAGTAATACGGTGATAGCAAGAGAGAGAGAGAGAGAGAGAGAGAGAGGTATGGAAGAACTTTGTTCTCCTAGGAGAACTTGGCGTGATTACGAGATCGTGGACGTTCGGCATTTTTGCTGTCATTGGCAGAGTTTATACCTAATGGAAATTCGGAGTTAGAAAATAATGCCTACGTGATATATGGAAGTCCCCGAGCATAGTGTCCCCCGTACTTTCAACTATGCATACCACATGCGACCACGGCATAAGCCCTCTCACATGACAGTCACCTCGTCAAGATTAAGATGGTTAAATGCAGTCAGCTGCCTAACCCCTACTCAATTTATATCAAAAAACATATCATAAAGCATAGTTTATAATAAAGTAGTACTATTTATAAGAACAGTAGCTATAGTGGTACTTGTTAAAAGGGGGAGGGTTTAGGAGGCAGGGGTTAAATGGTTGGTTGCCTTACTGCGGTATTACAAATATAAAGCATGAAAACTCACTGATTTATCACGATAATATTCGAGTTTTCATTTTCGAGTCATCACTATTGACTATTTGAATCCAGATGTATTTTTATGTTAATTCCGTCGACTAGGACAAACGACTTTGGTAGAACGTCTATTTAACACCAAGGAGTGCCTAACATATGCCTTTGGAATCTCTTACCCGTGAATTTGGACGTGATATCTCCATAGTCATTTCATAGCTAGCATCAAAACCACTCGTCATCATCAAGATAGTGATGCAACTTGTGCGGACGTTTGATGCCTTCGATGGAGGTCATCATCTGTCTACCTGGAGCGATTATCATGCATTCGGCGAGGTTGGGCGCGAACGCCGCGGTACCCAGGTAGGCTCTATAGAGTATGTGGCGCATCTCTTCATGTTAGATATGGGTACCGTAATATCAGTGTCCTCGTGTCGACGAAATTCCTTCACAGCACAAGATGCGAAGAACAAAAGGTATTAAAATATCTATATTCTAAATTGTGCTGCCTGGGTGGTAAGATCTAACGCGCTACGGAGGGAAAGCACTAGTCTACTGCATTCCCAGCCCCTACGGAAAACTGAACACTTGCCCCGGAGATAGTGACGAACAGGGTGCCCATCACGACGTCTAGTTGGCCTTGGGGATCTTGGCACCGCCAGGCATACGCTCCTCGAGGATATGATCAGGGTCGTACTTGGCCGCGACTTGACGCATGAAGGCCACGTTGTCCGGTCCGTAGGTACCGAGCGGCGACTGGGTCTTGTCGGCGTAGTTGAGATACTCGAACTCGACATCGGTGCCGGTCTTGATGCTCTGCTCCTTGACGGACTCGCGGTAGGCCACCAGGCGGCGGCGCGCCTCGGGCTCGAGGGAGGCGCCGCTGAACACCATGAAGACCTGGAACAGGACGGAGTTGCCGGTCTCGCGGTCCATGCCGAGCACGTTGCCGCCTTTCTCCACGCCGTGGTCGAAGAGGATCTTGGGGAGCGGCTGGAAGACCGTGTACAGGCTGAACGTCTTGTCCCCGGTGTCCGCCTTCCACGACGCTGTGAACTCGTTGTGCTTATCGACGATGAATTGCAGGATCTTCGGGTCGTTCTTGACCGAGATGGCAAACCAAACGTTCCTTGAAAGCATGATTAGCTAACGTTCCGGCTAACGCTCGCAATTATCATGATCTCCAACTAGGATGACGGGAATAGGAGCGAGCTGGGTGAATGTAGTTGCTTACTGGAAACCCTTGGCAAATTCGAGTTCAACGGTCATGTTCAGGTGGCTGTCCGTGCGCAGGGTGGAGGAAAGGTGCTCTATGGCCTTGTATTCGGCATAAGCCGGCGCATCCACTGTTCCCGTAGTGTCGTGGAGGGCCGAAATGACGACGGACTCGGGGGCGCCTTGAACCAATGACCAGAAGCTGAAAGCCGAACCGGCCTGATAGTTCTCGATGTTGTTAACAAAGTTGGAGAACGCCGATATAACCTTGCTGGTGGCGTTGAGTGGATAAGTAACGAGGCCTCCGTATAAGTCGCCAACCTCAAAGGCCTGGAAGTCAAAGCGTGTTACAATGCCGAAGTTCGACGAGCCGCCCTTGAGGGCCTTAAAGAGATCTGAGTTCTGCTTGCTATTCGCCTCAACGATCTCGCTAAATTCGGCGCACTGGCGTGTTAGCTAAACGCGCTGGGAGTAAGGCGCCGATAATAGCCCGATAATTTGGGAGGTTCAACATACCCGCTGGCAAGGACTACCTCGTAGTTGACAACATTGTCACAGGCAAAGCCAACTTTCCCACTGTAGAAATTGTTACCACCTCCCAGTGTGAACCCACCTACGCCGACAGTCGAGGTGCGACCGCCAGGCACGGTCACGCCGTAAGGCTCAAGGGTCTTGTAGACATCCTTCCACAGGGAGCCACCCTGTACTTTGGCGACTTTCGTCTCAGCATCATACTCAGTCTTATTAAGCAGTCCTGAGTAGCGAGCCTGTATTAGTAGATCTTCTCGCGTGGTGTCGCCAAGAGAGCAAACCTACCAAGATCGATTGTAACGCCGTTATGTACTAAGGGTCGCGGTCAGCAAACTACCATACCGGTTGAAGGCGCAACTTACTGTCAGCGGCTGGGCCGTAGGCCGTGTGGCCACCACCGCGAATAGCCCAGTTGGAGTTGGTACCGTTAACCAATTTCTTGATCAGGTTGGCGACTTCTTGCGATGTCGTAGGCTGGATAATGCATGACGGGCTCTGCCGAGCCGATGCCGAATAATAGTCGGCCTCGCGTTCTGCATACGCGGTTGTGTTTGACCGATAGATCTTGTGGCCAGCAGCTTCGAGAATGTCACACTATGCGCAGGTAAAGCACGTGTAAGCCCGCTTGAACCTAGTCAAGGAAAACCGTCTAGCGAATAGAGCTCTTACTGAAACGTCCACGACCGGAGGTAGCTGGTTTGTGTCGTTTGTCGAGGAAGGGGACGTCATGTTGAAAACGAGCGGGACGTTGAGTGAGAGCGCTGAAGCGGTTGGAACAACAGCAGAGAGAGTGAAAATGAGCGACTTCATGCTGGGCAGTTCAAAAAGAGCGACTGATATATTATTACGTAGTGAGGAAAAAGAAAGGATGGTTGGGTAGGACAACCGGTAAATGTGTCGGCCACTTATGCGGTGAAAGGTTACACAACAGCTGCATATATTCCCAGACTCCAAGGGCCTTACCCGAGTATTTGGATGCAGAAGCAGACCCAAACTTAATCTCAGCTCCACTCCTACATACCTAGTTTGAGGTAAGTAACGGGTTTAGGGGGGAGGGGCTGAGTAAATTCTACGGAGTCCTTTGATTCAATAATTGGTCGATCGAGTCGCTTTTGGAGACTAGTTGAGCGTCGAGGAGGCCTTGAGATATTATCCACAAATATCTTAATAGCGTTTTTCTTAAAAAAAAAAAAAAAAAAATCACGATCATCAATATTACTATGGATAGAGCTTCGGATTAGCCGATCCCTAGATTCTCTGAGCAGCTGCTCACCCGTACGAATGTACGCCTACCTTATAAGCATGTAGACGTGTAGATGCGATTTTCGTATATATATACTTCGAGCTGAAACTGCGAAGCATATTCTTTTCGCGGGTGCCTTTGCTGTGCTATGGAAATACGGGGGTTGCGCGGGCGGGGAGGGAAAAGCTTCTGTAGGGCGGCCACGTGGTTTATCAGATGTAGATCTATCAATCTATCATCTGACAGGTACAACCTTACTTTCCTGCCCCCATTCCCATTCTCTCAGGTGAAGCATTGCATGTCTTATGCAACAAAGGAGGACCCAGGCCACCGGCTGCCCAGACACACTAATAAGGAAGCCTCATACCTCGCTCAGGCATAGATGCCATGCCCCCCTTGAATATTTGTGGAAAATAGCTGCACAGCGATGGGGAATTTCCTCTCGTCGCGCATGTAATCATCGACGAGTGGGTAGGAGCCTGATCCTAGCGACTGTGCGGGGTGCCGAAATTGACCGTCATGAATTGACCTCTTCTGGGACGGGCAAACTGCGGCTCTCATCTTTCGAGCATGTCTGGGGACTTGGAACCCGGGGGTTAAGTCCATATGCTCGTACGAGTATCTACGAAGTATGTTAGCAATACAATCAGATCATACATGTACTGTAGGTATGTATGTACGTAATACCTTCATGTGTACTCATAACGTAAGCGCTGTAGCCAATATGTGGTTGAGCCACACCCTTTAACAGCCCACAAGCATGTGTAAGCCATAGGTACGGAGTACGGATGCATACTACGATATTCTCACTTCAACTTGAACAATGAATGCAGCTATGCTTATCCGTCAAGTTTTTCGAGGATATTCATGTATAAAGTTTTTTTTTTCTAGAAAAAAATCTAGAAGTTGTTGTAACGCAATTACTAACTGACGTGTGTTAGGACGAAGCATGTTACATGTATGTACAAGCGATATTAAGACATATATGTACCTAGATACCTACCTAGGTACTACATATACATAGGTAACTTTGGTAGGGGGTTAGGACCCGGTGGTGGCTTAATGCGGATAACTCTTCGCTCCCGGACGGGAGGTTCCTACTGCTAGTACATAAAAGGTTCGCTTCACCCCCACATTGCAGGTTGCAGGTCGGAACCATCCCTGCCCACCGGTTTTCGCCCGGCACAGCATTGTTTCGCCTCGCCTCTATTACAGGGGTAGTATACATGTATATGTATGTACACATAAATGATTTGTACAAACGGTGATAGGCCCTTACATATGGTAACAAAACTATATGTATGCAGCATTAGCTTTAATAGCACCTGAATAGTCCGTACTACTACTATGTAATGTGCTATAGTCATAGTCAAATTCACATCAATATCCATAACGAAGGTAAAAGGTTGAATTGTCTGAGTAAAATTATTGTCTTCAAGGGAACTACACACGATACTGTTATAGCTCCAGGTGCCTGGGTATGGCCCGCACGTATTGTACAGGGAGTAGAATCCTCTCCAAAGTCTTGCAGCGATCATAGTGCGTGCACAGGAATGCCCCGGGTCGGAGACACAAATCAAAAAGGAGGCTCACGATGTACTCTGTAATCTGTAGTGTACTTACGATTGATGAACGGGGCTACATAGGTAACTTTAGCTTGTCGGTTAAGATATGTACTTGAATCCGAGCGTAGCTGTATAAGTTTTCATTGAAGAATATAATTCTTTCAAGGAATATACATATTCCTATTAAGCAGTCTCTAATCTCAGGAACTTTTTTCCCACGGCCCTTCGTTTATATCTGATCTCAGACAGCGTTACATTTCTTGTATCAAGGGTTGTCGCTGCCGAGCTGCAGGCAGTCAGCAGTTCAAAGGGGTTGATATTCGAATTAAAATACATATAGAGGGCACGCTCACATTCGTTTTCTATTTCTTCGCTTACATAACTGGCCTATCTCCTCATCCAAAGTCCGTCTTAAGAACTCGCCAGTCGGACTACAATCTATCATCCCTCGTGTGTGCTCACCATCATGGCGTTTCCCGTCATCAATGGCACCGAGGTGCTCATACCGCCGCCCGAAGGCTGGGTTGTCAACTTCACCCACCCATACCGCAATGAAAAGACCAAACACGACATATACGTTGCCTTTGCCATAGAATATCCGATCGCGACCTTCTTTCTAGCACAGCGGATTTACACTTCGCTGTGTATATTGCGCAAGTTTCGCGCCGATGACTGTATGTCGCAGTCAACTTCTCCTTTATTATGCTGGCAGCTCTGACCTATGATATACAACAGACCTCATTATAATCTCTTGGGTAAATACGTCGAGCAGTCCACCTTTGGCTCGTGCTCGTACTGACGAGGTATACGTAGGGTTTCCTCACGGCGACGAACGCAATGATGGTCCATCTTTTGCGCATTGGAAATGTCGGACTTCATGCTTGGGAGCAGTCCCTGGACACAACCATTTACATGACAGGGGTGAGTTTCTCTATTATGAGTGCAGTCTCAACTAGCTAGTCCGACTAACACAGAAGATTGCAGGTCATCCATGCCCTGACACTAACTGCTATCATGTGAGTATTTCTAGACCAGACCTCATGTTCAACGTGATCTACCGTTCCAAACCCACCGTACGTTGGAAATGTATTGACAGAGTGGTGCCCAGTGGAACAGTCCTGGCCAAATTGGTGCTGTGTATCTTCTATTACCGGCTTTCGCCAAACACGTGGTATCGATATGGCATCCTCGGCACTGCGTTCCTTTGCATCAGCTGCTTCGGAGCTGTGTGGTTCGCCGTCATGTTTGCGTGCAAGCCCGTGGATGCGGCCTGGAATCTGAGAAAATTCACCGGAGACAACTGCATTAGTCGGCCGCCCTGGTACCTACTACAAGCCATCACAGGCGGCGTGACGGATCTACTGCTCATGCTCCAGCCTATCCCCACGGTTCTCGGGTTGAATATGTCGAATAAGCAGAAGGCAGGCCTGTTAGCGTGGTTCGGTATCGGGACGGTAACACTGGCCGCGGCCTGTATGCGTCTTAAGAGTCTGCTATCCATGCTTACTAGCATGGATACGCCATGGACTATGGCCGAGGCAATGCTTTGGCTGTAAGCGGTACCCGTATAAACACTACCATTTCCCACTTGGCTAACGTAGTTACACCAAATCTTCTAGGGTCATTGAGTCCAACTTAATTATCCTATGCGGCTGTCTACCCACTTTCCGACTCTGGCTCAGGACCGTTTTCCCCCAGTCAGCTACCAAGGGAAGCTACAACAACAAGCATTCAGGGAACAGTGCAGGCCAGGCTCATCCCCTGCGTACCTTCGGCGCGGGCTCGACCCGGCCCAAACACCAGTTCGACACGATCGCCGACATCGAGTTTAACGACCACTTCGAGTCTAAGGATTACAAGGCCGGCGTCGAAACGGGGAAACCGGTTGATGTTGACGCGGGTAGCGAGGAGCATATTCTACAAACGCGGGAAACTACTGTCACTTACACGACAAAGTGACCGCGGGTCATTATGATAACAAGCAGTATCGCGAAGCTGGACTGGGAACACCGTGGATTTAGTAGCTCTATTCGGAGCGCGCGTGCTGTTTTTAATTAGCTACGAGGCGAATGCGTGTATAATAAGATTCGGGTATGATTTGAGCGAATACATGCTGGTTCATACGTATACAAAATAGCACTTCAAATCGGCAGTATCATTACAGAGCACATGCATGAATATAGTATGTGTCACCCGAACATTTTTTGCGCCTTTCGTATTAGGTTTAATTCACAATGCGATAGGGGAATATTTCCAAAAAATTTCCCAATGAAAACCAGGTATTGTGTATTGGCATACTGAAGTATGATTATGTAGTACATTACAAGGGTCACATCTTGAGGTTACCTAATCTCACTACCGCCACTCAAGTATAGTTCGCGAGAATACCTTTATCTCTTCTCATCAGATGGACGCCTACAAATTTTGGAGACTCTCTTCCCATTCGTTCGCGCAAATTCTTGCTAACAATATGGGTTTGCGGCCGCCAGCTACCGGCTTACTGGCTGAGAGCTGTTCTAAGCCTATTCCGCTAGCTAGCCGGCCATCAGCAGCTTGTGGTTCCCCCTATCCAACTTGACCCTGCCATTAAAGCTGCTTCGATACATACTCAAATATCCTAGGCTTATTACATATATGAAACGATCCGAGATATACGTACTTGGATCTGTGCAGCGGTGTGGGTATAAAACGACAGATCACAACGCACAAGAACTGTGTTACATACAGGGCCATTGCCCTATAGTAGTTGTTAGTTGATGATCCCTCGCCAGGTCCATGTGTGAGGAGCTGTGGATACATGTTATTCCTACTCCGAGGTCATATACCTAAGTAACGGATCAGATATGGTTATCAGGTGTACGGATCTGTAGTTCCCCCTGTATCTGCGTAAGAGGAACTTTGAATGGACCGAATTACTTTATCTGACTGGTAAGAAGCATCGACATCTACATATTGATACCGTACGTTAATCTCAGTGGGGACGAGGTATTTATTTGTCATAATTTATATTAAATATCTATCGGTCCCAATCCCTTTATAGTTTAGGTTGATGCGTATATAATCCTTGTGAGTTGCACGGTAAATTTTTTCACGCTAATAACGAGAATCCCCAGATGGGGACACCTCGTAACCGAGCTCGTCCATCAGTCCATCAGTTCGGTCGGAGCAATTACAATTTCAACCCGAATGCACATCTCAATTACCTAGGTAACCCGTACTTTCTCCTCGTCAGTCCGTACGGCTGGTACCCTCGTACGGCTTGCGGCCATCTTGATGTTAGGGACCGGAGACTTCATTCTAACCCGGTCTAGTAACCCGACAGCAACCCGACTTAATGGTATCATGTGCCAACCGCAACCTGCTCCGTGCCCATCTTTGTAAGTTGCCATACCATGATGTATGTGTGTGCTCGAGGTTTGGCTCTTACACTAGTGAGTGCTAGTGACTACTTACGGTACCGGCCACCCGGTTCAATAACCCAAGCTGCCAAGTACAATTCTCAAGGATTGTACAAGTCTTCTCCATACAGTCAGTTACCAATCGACACATATGTATAATCTATAAGAGAATATATATAGCATTACTGAACATAACAACTCTTTTTATGCAATCAGGCCTAGCTAGGTGATTCCAAAAGGGTTTCTACGATCTATTAGCCCGTGGCGATACCCGTTGAAAAAAGAACGATCATCATCCCTGTAATGAATGGTGTGTACTGTACTCCGCGGCCGGCAGACCGGCCGACGGGTTCGACCGATACCATCAATAGCGGCCGAGACCCCCAACAGCCGACCGGGTTCTTCCAGCGTTACAGACTACAGACTATCTATGTACATAAGGTTAGGGCTCTCAGACACGCCAAGGGGTAAGTCGTAATACTATTCCCCGACTCCGAATCGTGGCGCAGCTAATCTGCCTGGCTGCCTGGTCAATTGCATGACTCGTGTTTGAAGTGGTTTAGCTGCGGCATGCGGTTCACTTTAAGGGCCCTTCACTTTATCATGCCGTGTAGTTTCCATTTCCAGCAACAGCTGACAGCCTTATTATCTTTTTAATACGCTCCTCTTATGATCTCCTGAATAATAAGTGTCATAAGGTAATATCTCCACTCATATCAGGGTAGTACAGGTCGGTCCCTGTTTTAATGTTCAATTCCGCTGTGGAGAGGTACAGCGGGAAAGGCCCGCTATAAGGCAATGTTTCAATATCGACGAGGCCTGATAAAGTATTTCGAAGGCATAATTCTAAAAAAAGTACATTTCTATAAGATCGACCTAGGGATTTTCAATAAATGCATAAATTTACTATAAAAACCACTGAATAACATTAAAACAGGGGGCGTAGTATAGGCTAGTCTGTATGATCACTAACCTCTTTTCACAGCTACGCATTCATATAAGTATTATAGACGAATATCATTACATCAATTTATACTATAAGTTAGGTGGAGTAGAAGCACCTACTATTACTGCTGTTACTCTAGGGGAATACCGGATGGTACTTAGCGAAGTGACTGCTTTGAAACACTTCTGGAGATAGCAAGTAGGAATATATATACACATGTAATCTGTACAGAGTGATATTTATTATATACATGCATAGGAATAAGAACGGATAATGTTATCTATTCAGGCCTTGCAAATAATTGCTGAGCCGTAATACAAACCATAGATCCATATCTACACATGTTATCATACAACCAAACAATGACAAATAAATAAATCAATAATAGGAAAGAAAAAATCATTGATGGAAATTCAAACTACTTTTTCCAATATATTAGTTATACATTCTTTTACGCCTTATAAGAAAATAAAATCAGTAAAGTCGTGTCCTATAACAGTAGAAATACTATGGCTCCTGCTATTATTTATTTATCCGGTATACTATAGTAGCAAAGCAGTAGCCCCGATTAATACATATTTACAATCTTATCGGCGTACCATTATGACTGACAGCTAGCCTTATGTACTTGCGTATATAATTTCACACACAAGCTACTGCATAACTGATCTTTGCCATCTAACATGGTTCATGAACAAGACGCAAAGATTTTTGCTGCTCTTTTATCTTTATAAACACACCGGTTAAAGATAACTGCCAGTACGTACAATTAGTGATCCGTGCGACACTGTTCTTCACGTTTCCCAGTAACTAACAATCCCAAGAAAAAGCAGATACTTTTTCATCTTGTTGACAAGCTTGTCGGCGTCCAACTCTGTCCATCTCACTGCAGTATTCCATTCGCTTGATTGGGCTAGATTCGACATTTTAACCAACATGAGCAATAATCTTGACAACCTTCGTATTGCCCATCGTGGTGAAAATGAGCATCGCGCAGCAAGTCTGATTCGTCCAGAGCCGTTGCTTCACCCCAGAATCATGACATACCCTTCGCCGGTTGCGCTCGCTAGAGCCACTATGCTTCCTATTGCCGATTCACGCATGAGTTCGTAGGACGAATCCGTGCTCGGCAATGGGGGCGGATCCTCTCCAACTCCAAAGGTAGCCAACACTAGCTCGCCTGGAATGTTTCGCGAATTTGAGCGCACTAGGGAACGCAGTTCTATAGGTTGCAGACTTCAGCATCTCCAGTATATGGTCGATGACCTAAATCACCGGGTTACGCGTCTAGAAGCGACAAGACTGCCCCCTCCGAGATTCGGCGACTTCAAGGGAAATGAAAATCAACGACGAGAATACAAGATACATCTCTCATCACCAGGTTTTCAGAGTCACCATCAGCCGATATATATGAACCAGACTATTATCCCAGCACCATATCAGGCGCATTTCAATCAACAACAAGCACCCACCTATAGCAATGTCAGACAGGAATCTGCTGAGCGTTCCAGGGAGAGTCCACGCGCCATACCAACACAGTTCGGTGAGAACCATGACCGTTCATCAGATTATCGAGCCCCTCACTACGACCATGACCACTCCAGTTCTAGTATTCGGCCCCTACATGGATCACTAGAACTCTCTGGACCGTCGGCCCCCGAGCAACGAAATACCAGCCTTGAGGGTTCGATTTCGCAGTTCCACAGTCCTCCGGCATTAATAGACTCGACACCCACACCCTCGCACCAGCCAGAGTCTGTTCAAGCCACCGCTGGCAATCAGACCTTGAGGAAGAAGGTCACATGTCCAGACTGTGGGAGCCAACATGTCCACGCCCATGCTCTGCGACGGCACATGCGAAAAAGACACGCGGCCGAGCGACCTGCCCGGGGACGAGGCGGAAACGGAGACTTTCAATGTGATCAATGTCTATACAAGTTCAAGACGAAGTATTCGTTGCAAAAACACCGGTACAAGATTCACAATCCCAACTCGACATACCAGAAGAGGGGTCAACGCGTCCCGGGGGGCGTTCCATGCCCGTACGGTTGTGATAAGGTAGTTTCGAGCCTTAGGATGCTGGAAAGTCATAAGTTCAAGTTTCACCGTGCAGTAGGAGGCCGATAGGGACGCAGCAGATGTTGATTGGGAATGGTTCAGGTTTCGTCACCCAGTTGCGGCATCAACGTGTACATACTATGTACTTAAGTATATAACCATCAAGGGCAATTTCTTTTGGGCGAGTGAGGCTAGCTGGAGTAATAACAAATTGCCTGCACTAATTACTTAAGGATTTAGAGCCGTAATATTTATGTGACATCGAAAATATTACCACCTAGTGACCATTCCCTTCCCCCAAGCCATTTCCCACGGTCCTATAGGTATCCACAATTTCCCACGACCTGATAAAAGGTGCTAATTTTGGTAATAGAAGTGACAATAGTGGCGGTAGTAGTGGTAGTAATAGTGGTAGTAACAGTGGTAATAATGATGGTAATAGTCATGGTGATAGTGGCGGTATAAGGGTTATTATAATATTATTACATTTTTTTCTATTTCCTGTAGGGGTGCCCGTTGTCCACATATAGGTATACTGAATTCAAAATACACAAGAGAAAAATATGACGAGAAGCTGACAGCATCCTATAAAGAGAATCATATTCTTAGCTGGCTATACTGATTCTGGGTAGGTATGGTCTGCAGTTTACCAGCCACCGGTATTCTGCATGGATCTAAAGTCCATCTTAATGTGTTCCTCTTGCCTCTCATCGATCATCAATAGCTACATTGCCACAATGGAAACATTTCGCATTGCTTATCAACAAGAACACTGCTGCTCTTCTTCCAAAATTCTTTATATTTAATAATGCCTACGCCTCCGTGTTCTATTTCAAATACCACCAACATTATCAAAATGAGGGGAGCAGATAGTTCCGGAGCGGTCCTGCTCGCAGTAACAGCAGTAGAGTTATGGACGGAGATGGTGATATTAAAGGGATTAAAGTAAATATAACTATCATCTTATGCTCATTAAAATTGAGATTCGAGCAAGATCTCTGAGTGTGACTGGAAAAACAAAATATCTATATAACGAAGGGACCGAAATGATTGATAAATAAATTAGAAAACTACCGTTTGTTTATATTGGAGAGCAGCTCACTTTCTTAATGTCTCCATATGGGAGTTTCTGCTCTGGAGAAATAATAACTCTTTTCTAATTATTAGTCCACGAGAAACACTGATAATTAACATGGTGTCAATTTAAAAGTATACAAGGCTAAGTCAATGGCCTGGGCATGCTTTTCGTAAATACCTTCATTTTGTGTTATCAGCCTCTGGTATAGTAGCAGCAAATGTCTTCGAATCTGATGAACATTTATGGTATAGTTAACGGACGGTGACCTACTGAATTCACCCTTGCGGTGTTTATTTTAAAGTTATTCAGAGTTAGTAATATGGGTTACATATGAGAGGAGGTTGGGTACTATCCGCTTGGCGTTATCGCTACAGAGTATCGCGAAAGATCAGGACCTTCTCTAATTGGCTAGCCGATCAGTGGGGTCGTTGATATTGTAACCATCAACTTCGGCTTCTCATGTCATCTCTCTTCTTTTCTTCCTCATTCATCTCATCAATAATCTAACCTCGAGGAATGGAGTACGAGAAGAATGAGCTGCCACCCTACAGTGCTCTGGCCGCACCGGACTGGCGCAGGCGCTGGTCTGTACGGCGCTCTCGAGGTCTTAAGTTCTTTGCCCTAGCTTGCCTTACATTCATTGCTTTTGCACAATGGAGGCAGCTAGGATCGCAACCAGGCCCTCGCTTATCGCTTGAGAGGTTGCAGGCAGATTTGCAGATATGCTCTAAGCTGCGTTCCAAGCCGAGTGACCCTATCGGTCTTGGCCGAGAACGCAACGCTCGCTATGTCGACGGTCACAAACCTACACTCATTAAGAACGCCACCGTCTGGGTTGGTGAGCCTACAGAATGGTCTAGCGTTGAAGATGCGCGGACGGGCAAAGGCTATTCTTGGATTACTGCCGATATTCTATTGGAGTATGGACTTATCAAACAGGTCGGAACCGACATCGACGTCAGGGCGCTTCCGTCTGATACCCTGATCTGGGATGCGCAGGGCCGCCCACTTACTAGCGGCATCATCGATATGCATAGCCACGCGGGTGTCAATAGTGTACCCGAGCTGAACGGCAATGCTGATACAAATGAGTTGAGCGACGACATAACTCCATATGTGCGTTCTATTGACGGGATCAACGTGTTCGATCCTCAAATCCAGGTTATAAAGTCTGGCGGCGTCACTACGAGTTTGGTGTTACCGGGCTCGGGCAACAACATTGGCGGCGAAGCTTTCGTCATCAAACACGCTGTTGGCAAATCTGACGGTCGCAATGAAACGTCCATCAGTGATATGCTGGCCGATCCAGACGGCACATGGCGTCATATCAAGATGGCATGCGGTGAGAACGCTAAACGGATCTATGGCAGGGTCGGGGAGCATGGACCTTATAGTCGACTAGGAGAGTCCTGGGAATTCAGACACGCATTTGAACAAGCTGCTAGCCTGGTTCGTTTCCAGAACGACTGGTGCGATGCGGCCGAGTATATGGGAGTTGCGAGGATGTCCGGCTATCTGCCGCAAGACCTGAAATGGGAAACTTTGGGCGCCGTTCTGCGTAGGCAAGTCCATGTTCATACTCATTGTTACACTGTTCCCGACTTGGAGGCATTTGTGGACCACACGAATGAGTTCAAATTCCCCGTCAGAGCTTTCCATCATGCTCATCAGACTTATCTCGTCCCCGAGGTCCTAAAGCGGGCCTGGGGTGACTCCCCACCCGCCTCGGCGCTGTTCGCCGATAATATGTGGTACAAGGCCGAAGCTTACATCGGCTCTGAGTATGCTGGCAAGGTTCTCTATGAGAACGGCTTAACCCCGATCTACGTGAGCGACAACCCAGTTCTAAACGCTCAACACGTTGTTTTCGAGGCGGCGAAAGCATTCGGTTATGGTTTGCCCTATCATGCTGCCCTAGCATCTGTCACCTCGGCGCCCGCTGAACGACTGGGTCTCGAGCATCGTCTTGGCAAGATTAAACCTGGCTTTGATGCTGACATCGTCGTATGGGATAGCGATCCATTGAGTGTCGGCGCTGCACCCGTTCAGGTCTGGATCGACGGAACCGCACAGTTTGAAGACCCCATCGAGCTGAAGAAGCCTTTCAACGCGCCTTTTGACTCAACTACCGAAACCCTTGCCGCTACCGAGGAAGAAATTTCTGTTAGCGATGTGGTTTTCACCGGCGTATCGCATTCTTTCTTATCATCGAAATCACAACCAGCCTTCACCGATGGCCAGAACTTGACCGTTGCAATCGCAGGGGGCAAGATCACCTGTATCGGAACCTGTACCTCTGAGCTAGAAGTAGCTTCCCAAACCGGCGCCAGGGTAATCTCGCTACAGAACGGCTACATCACAAAACCATTCACTGTCTTCGGCTCTACTCTTGGTCTAAACGCCATCGACGCCGAGAGTGACACCGACAACGGCGGCAGCCCAGACATTTTCAGCCGAGGTATCGACGGCCTAGCCTTTCAAACCAAGAAACTTAGGTACGCGCACAAGTACGGCGTGACGAGAGCCATTTCCTCGCCCAAGTACAACGGACAGAATACACACCAAGGAACAAGCGTCGGCTTCCGGACAAGCGCCAAGCACGTCCTCGAGTACGGAGCCATTTTCGCCGACGACGCCGCTGTGCACTATACGCTAGACCTCAACGCCAAATCGGGCAGCACCTCTCTCTCGAACGCGATCGGATCCCTGCGCCACAAGCTCCTCGAGGCCGTCGACGCCAACACCACCGCGCCCGCAGACCCGTTCACCGAGGCCGCGTTCCTCGCGCAAGTCGTCGACGGCTCCCTGCCGCTCGCCATCACCGTGCACAGCGCCGACGGCATCGCCGCCGTGCTGCGCCTCAAGGAGACGGTGGACAGCGCGATCGCATCGAGCCGTGGCCGCAACAGCGGCAACAGCGGCGGCATCTCCGTCGTCGTGGTCGGCGGCGCCGAGTCGCACCTCGTGGCGGACGAACTGGCGGCCGCCGGCGTCGGCGTCGTGCTCAGCCCCTTCCTCGCGTACGGCGAGTCGTGGGACCAGCGGCGCGCGCTCACGGGGGCGCCGCTGACAAACGGCACGGCCGTCGACGCGCTCGTGCGCGCCGGCGCCCGCGTCGCCGTCGGCATCGAGGAGGACTGGCTCGTCCGCGACGTCGGCCTGCTCGCCGGCATCGCGTATAAGAACGGCGGGGGCGCGCTGAGCGAGGGCGACGCCCTCGGCCTCGTTTCGGATAACGTGTATGAGATATTGGGACTGAATGTACGAGGGGCAGGGGCGGATGCGGCGGGCGAGTTCGTGGTCTTCGAGGGCAGCCCGTTGGAGGTTGGGGCGCGGACGAGGGCGGTTGGTGGGGGGTTGGGAGACGTCGCGCTGTTTGTGTAGGAGGTAGGTAGGTAGATAGGTAGGTTGTATTCTCTAATGACTTGATAATTAAGTACCTATCTATTCTCTATTCGCGGCCAAAATCTATGAGTTGAGCGACATGAGCGATATCCCTGTCGCGAAACAGCCTCGTCTGCTGCCCTACTTACACTGTCTCGATTTTTCTCCTATTTCCTACGTATGTGCTTGTTGCGATGGCTCCATATCTCCCCGTTCGGTCACCGGACTTTCCGTCGAGGACCCCTTTAAGACAGCCTCGGGTGGTAGCGCCGTCTACTCCATCCCCCTTCGTCTTCTCCGCGAGTACGTTCGGGGGAATGCTCAACTACGAGACGGACTATCATCGATGATATCTCATGTCATCCGACAACCCCGGGCCCAACTCGCGCAGCAACTCGCGCCTATGTCGCGAGACCCCGCCCGGCGTCATCACCAAGCCTCCGAAGTTGGCAATACCACGCCTTCCATCTGTCCGACTTCATCGGGTGCTTCGTTTCCCGGTCATAGGCGCGGTCTCTGCCGTCCCAGGCTACGTATCCCCCTCCCTGAGATCAGGAGGTACTGCTGCGCGGCGACGAGGTCAGTGATTCGGAATGCCCCCGCGCCGGCATGCGCCGGGTGGCTCTGCATTTGGCGGATGCCGTCAGCGCCGAGAAAGCGGGCTAGAAACGCCAAAATGTTGATCCACACGGCGCAGCTCACCCGGAGGCTACCCTCGACTCGGGGCTCGGCGGATACCTGCTGTGTCGAGGGTGAGGTTAGCATCTGTGGTTCTCGAATGCGATGATGGCCGGGTTGGACTGACTAGGTAACGGTTCATGTCTCGCCCACAAGACGGTACCTATCTTAGCTAGATGGTGATGCTAAGCACACCCGTGAATAGTCAGTCGCTCGGTCCGCGATAGCGCATAAGTTCATCATACGCATCGCTTCGGTGAAATCATGCGACGGATAGCTCTGAGATCGATGAATAGGGTGGCCAGTTTCTCATGTCTCGGGTGCGCAAGAGGTATCTGGCTTACGAGTTTGAATGTGAATAAACGGATGCAATAAGTCAGGCCTTCGACGACAATATTCGGCGATTGTACCCACGGTGTGATATCCTTTACAATATGGGTTTGAGAGGAATGATATGACTACCTAGACGGTTCTACTATCTTTAGAGCAGACGCAGTCCTTGTGAGGGATGTGGAAGGAAGAAAAATACGTACCTATGCGGGCGGTACTTAGGGGGTGGTGCAGTTACTACATAGGTACCTGGCGGGAGGGGGGAAGGGGAGTGGTGGTAAAGGCCTTATATTTGATAATAAGTGAATAAATTTCCAGCCTTCTCCGGAACATAGGACGTATCCCTGGATGACTTGAGGTTAGAGAAAACCACCATGAAAGAATCATAAGCAAAACCGGTAGGGCGGACCGTGACTTGATAGTACGATTCTTCAAAGCGGGTTTTTCGTAGGTCAGGAGTTCAACTGAACCCCTGGCTGAGCTTTTTTTTTTCTGCCTTTTTTTATTCTTCCTCACAGTTCCCGCCATAGGGCTTTAGCATATCTTACACACTTCAATCTACTCTACGACGGTCTCGTCGTCGTCGGGTGCGACTCGCATGGTGCTCACGATAACAAGTATTACATCTGTCTCCACGCCATATGCCTGGGGTTCTATCTCTTCGTCATTATATATACCAGCCATTTTGCCTTTACAGAAGACACCCCGCTGTTGCTTTCCTGCGACCCTGGGTTACTACTGTTGATGGGAGACTGTAGGGCTGTCATCAGAAGTAGAAGCATATCTGAACTAACAGGGTGACAGGCTGGTGAAGGACAGCTGAAAACACCAGCGGACTGATGAAAGGAAAGGACAGACACTGCTTCATCAATTATTGAACAATTCACAAGGTAAATCCCACAGAAAGTTCCCATATCGATGTTTGCGGAGTGTCGTGACTACCGCCTGACTTACCCTCCCTCCCAAACTATCCATTCTCTGTCCGTGGAATGGTTTGTTGGTTAACTGGTGAGAGTTCCTGCTCGGTTGCGTATCTCAGTCGATGTTATAGGGAAATTCAGACAATTTTTGCCAACAGATGGGCCTCTGGTTGGAAGGCTATGCCCAGGCAGCGGTCCGCACATCCTGCGCACTAGTAGTCCATTCCAGTCTTCCTGTCCATAGCCCGCCACTGTGCCTCTTCTTGGTCTTGATCGGTCAGGTAGTCCAACCTGTCCACCACATACATCCTTAAGTCGTCGGTTACCAGCAACTAGTGATAGAGGCTTCCACTGCAATCTATTACGGTATATGTCCGTAATGTAAATAGACCCTTTGGGGTCGATGCGCTCAAGGTTGTTACCATACACTCGTTTGATTTCTTGTGTTCATTGGGCGACATCTGCTAAACGTCCAACAAACCCCCCGGCCGTGGGGGTAAGTGGAGCGAGCAATGGAATGCGCATGAGGGAAGCTGTTATGACATAACTAGAGCCTCGTGCTTAGGACGACATTGCAACAACGGGCGCTCGTGAGCCATACTGCTGACAGGGCATACAGGGATACTCAACCATGGATTAATGAAGAAATAACAGTCAGCTCGAGACCAACCCGTACGGACTGTTAGGCAGCCTCGCCGACGAGGCACTTTGCATCTCAGGTCAATTACAACCTCTTCCATTTTCACTGCTGCCGCAGTCTGTCGACTGTGTCTTATACCCAATCAGAAGATCGTCCGATCGCCCCCTGACGAGCCTATGCGGCGAAGCGGGAGGTTGCTCGACATGCTACGGCCGATTTCCGGGACTCAGACACGGATTGTCACACTGCACAACGTACTAGTTATCTTAGTTTACTATTTATCGTCCCCTTCTACTTAGCCTTGTACTTAGTATTCTTTTTGCTAAAATACTTATCCTTCGGCTACTCTACAGATGATTTCAACCAATGCGACTCTGATCACCAGTCGTTACGAACCCCTGAATCAGACTAGAGCTGTTTCAACCCTCCCTTTAGACTGGACGCCTCAGTATTCAGTCACTGTAAAAAAAAATTGATAGCCGAACGTTAAATGCCAGTACACGGTATAATAGTAGAATTATTGAGCTTAGATGCTCCTGAAAGTTCTAGGAGAAGTTGAGCCAGTAGTGTGGCTGGCATGACATACCCTACCAGAGACCATAACAGAAAAGAGATCAAATCCAAACGTTTTCACCATTCGCCCTACTAGAACGCGGCAATAATTTGGCCGACAATAACATGGACTGGAGCTCCTGGCAGAATCTTCTGCCCACCCAAGCAGAAACCGGCCTCATCACCGTTGTCGTCAACACTATCGGTGGGATGGTTGTTGCAGTGTTTGCAGTGCTTGCACGTGGACCGCCCGTGCCTACAGGTTGTAGTATGCTTGCAAGTTCTCGTGAGCTCATTAATAATCGCTTTCCACTCGGTGGTGACACTGTAGTCACTATCCCCATCAGGCATGGGCATGCCATCCGGGAACATGATAGTGCCGCGCTTCGCGTGGAGTTCGTACTCGGTCCATCCTGTCTGGTCCACATCATCCTCGTGCTGAAGCTTGAGGCCGAATTTGTGCTGCAGACCTCGCTCGGAAACAAGACTGCAGAACTCGGCTAGGAACGCCTCATAACCACTCATGTCGGGTACCTCGTGGTTCCCATACTCATAAGCCTGGAGGGACGCATTATCGTCGACGAAATAATGGATTCCTCTGAGTTGGTTTCCGTTTGGAGGCACAATAGGCTTCATAATCTGGACGGCCCCATGTTCGGGGACTGGAACCTTGTCAAACACCATGACCTCGCCCTCGGTGGTGTCGAAGTGCTTGTGGATCAATCGGACACTGACCCCTTTGGGAACATTGTGCTTGCTCAGCAACTCGCGGAGGTCTTGAAGATCTTGGGAATGATCCTCGGGTGCCCCAGCAACTTGGCTAATTAAGGGCAAGACGTTGTAAGTGCTGGAAGGCACGAAGTTATCGATGAGAGAGCTCATTGTATTACTGGAGGACAAGGGGACGATAGTTGTGTAATCAAAGCTGGCAATTCATAAGGTAGCAAAACTGTTGATGGGATCCGAGATGAAACTCACGTCGAGAAGGTAAGAGTAGCTATCTCGCCTTATATAGACCGTATCTAAAGCAGACCCCTAGTTAGTCAAGATGTAGTGTGCTGACTCTTCACGTTGGTCCTTTCACGTTGGGCCTTTCATATTGCCCCATTGGCATATTCATATTGAGTTACATGGTGTGATCGTCTCGGCAGGCAAAACTGTCCCTCTTATCATGTTGGAAGTCAGGAGCAAGTTCAGGCCGAAACTGGTGTTATGAGTAATAAGGTTTGGGGAAAACATCCCTGTACCTATCTCTTTTATGAATGCGGCGAAATGCGATACGAGGTTGGATTCACTTACGCAGCCTGCAACGCCGTACTCTCTTCTTACTGATGTCCCCATTGACCTTTCACAAGCTATACAACATGTCCAGCTCTCTTTCTGCTGCATACTGCTACCGCCACAGTGCCCGAATACCTAGTGTTTAGGTAGTCAGACAATGGACAAACTGCACATGAGATCTTGAACCGCTCGCTCAATCGGAACTGGAATACTTAAACGCAAGGTTCAACCATACAGTTCATGAAAAGTATAGAAAATGGCTTGCTCTTACGCTTCGGGAATTTGTTGCATGTTGGTTGATCGAAAATGTAGTGGCTCGAGGTTATCTTTGTTTACAGCCCTGTCCGTGCCTCATATTCATTTGATTTGCCACGTGTGGAGAAACACACCTGTTTTCCATCTGCACAACCCTTGCGAAGAAGCTTTCTATCAGCGTAAAGCACCCCTTTCTCGTTTTTCTTACATCACTCATTTTCCCCCAAGCAAGCTGCGCTACCTAATTTCAATTCATGCTTGCCTTCCTCTAAAACCACACTCTTTAGTACCCTAATGTCAACGTCGGGGATTTCATTAGAACGGACTGGTCTTAACTACTTTACCCGCAACAAATTTCGAGGCAGCTCCTGGGTCGCTATCCAAGCGTATCTCAAAGCCCGCTACCTCACCCATGCACTATTTGCACCAGAGATCTCGTAGTATCAAACCAGAATCACCAGTTGGAGTCGTGTGGCACTTGGCGCCAGACCAGAATCCTCATACGACGACAGTCTTCTCACTACGCAGTGTGTTCACAGTTCCATTGGCCATGGAGAATCACCCAGCGGTAAACCATCCGCCGGCTCCATTGGCCTCCACGATGGATGATCAAGAAATTCTTGATAACATAGACGCCCGCTTGCACGGCCCTATGAGCGGCTTTATCAAGAAATACTTCGGCCACTTTCAATACGTCCACCAGGATGCTTTATTGGAAATTCAGGCGGCCGGAAGAGTTATTGGTCGCTGTGCTGTTCCATCAGCTGCCCCGTCGCCCGACAATTTTCTACAATGGTTTTCCAACTATGTATCGCGGGAGCTGGATGGCGCGAGAGGCTCGTGGCATATATCTAGCGGCAATGAAGCACCCGAGCACGAGAGCGCTGACGACGGTACACGTCTCCTCTTGACCATGCCCGCTTCACCGGCTTCTAACGTACGAACGAAATGGGACCAGGTTCAGGTTATTGGCCAGTTTTACCACCGTGGTTGCGTTTGTTATCAGGATGGATTATTGCGTCTCTGCCGGTCCGCACACCAGGTCTTTGCCAGTCAGCCTACGCGGCTATTCTTACATGGCTTCTACGTACGCGGTTCGTTGACCGAACTGTGGGTCTTTGATCGATCTGGCTCATATTGTAGCGACGTATTCGATGTTCAGAAAGATTTCACTCAATTTATCTCTATTATTCTCACCTACCAGCGGATGACGGACTGCGACCTGGGGAAAAACAGCATCATTGAGACAGATGAGGGCGGCAATTACATTATCCTTGATAACGTGGCGATGACTTCTTTAGGCAAGCTCTATTTAGATAGCCAGCCAATTGCATCTCGTGAAGGCCTTGTTGGCACCGGGACGACTTGTTACCGGGCTAGAACGCCCGATTCGAATCGATGGAATCACGTCTTGAAGTTTAAATGGCGTTGGGCCAGGCAACGTCCGGAAGACGAGCTTCTAAAGCTAGCTAAGAAGAAATGCGTCTGGGGCGCCGTCTCCCTTGATTATTATAAAGAAGTTGAGAGTACAGCAAATCTGCGTCGAGGTCTGCGATGGGGGACACACAGGAAATTCACCAGGATCCACTCTCGCGAGGAACATGGAAGTGTCGAAGAGCAGCGACAGGAAGTTACTGGCAATGCCGACGGGCTTGTAGACTGCACAGAAGAAACCGACAACTTCTTTCAAAATCGTATCCTTGCCTGCGTCGTTACTTCTCCTGTCGGCCGACCCCTTCAAACTTTTCAGTCTCTGTTGGAGTTGCTCCAAGTGTTTCGTGATGCTATCAAGTGTCACCGATCACTCTATCATGACGCCAGGATTCTCCACCGAGACATATCACCTGGAAACATGATCATTCTGGATGGCCAAGACGAAGAAGGAAAGCCGAAGGGAATCCTGATAGACCTTGATTCCGCAGCAGAGCTCGCCGAAACATCAGAAACAGAGCCTGGAATCACCGGCACTAGGCCATTCATGGCTATCGGCGTTCTGAAGAGCGAATGCCATACCTACCGGCACGACCTCGAGTCCTTCCTTTACGTCTTCCTCTGGACGATCATAACGAACCACACAGATAATCCCCCTGAGACGAGCAAGCTTCGGCGATGGAGCAACGGAGACTGGCACAAACTAGCGGTGTGCAAGTCTCTCGACATGTATCAGGATGGCTTTCAGAATATTCTGGCAGAATTCGGCCCCGAATTTCACTCCCTCAAGCCGCTCGCGGAAAGCCTACGCCAGATTCTGTTTCCCCTACGGGACGGGGTGATCTGGACAGGGACCGATGACTCGTTTGAGGCTGCAGACAAGCTCTACGATGGGATGATCTGCGCGTTTGAGGAGGCCGTTGCTGCTGAAGGAGAAAGATAGATAGACGTAATGGATATGAGAATGGAGCCGCATCAACGGGCAGAATTAGCAGGAGTCAAGGCTGTTCGTTCGCTGCAGTGCGTCCAGGTTCTCCACTGTGTCTTAGCCGCCACGAGAGAACCGGCATTCCGGCCGCGGCTCCGCCGCAGAAAAAGCCGTTAGATTATTATTAGAAGCTTAGATTCAATCAGTGTCTAGGGCAGCAAGAAGTTGGTGAAATAAATCTGATTAACAATCAAACCCGTTAACCACCACCACAAAGTAACGATTGAGTTTAGGGCCGAGGTTAAGAGAGAATAGACGAATAGATACCTAATTACTTAGATATCAGCGAAAGCAAATCATTTGCGGAACAGCACAGCAAGCGACAATGGGGCTTGCGGGTTAATAAGTATGGGAAAAAGAAACGTGAACCAATTATATTAATGCAAACACCTTAATGGGCTCATGGCCTAATGGTAAGGCGTCAGATTTCGGTCTATCCTTCAGCCCACTAATGCCCTGAAGGACCTCGTTTCTCTGAAGATTGCAGGTTCGATCCCTGCTGAGCTCGGCAAAAACTGTTGGATTGTGTGCTAGAATTTTTGCTTAGTGCTTGACTATATTAACTAGTGCACTGCATATGTATTGTACACACGTATCCGTGTATCGTCAGGCCCCGATAGGCGCGCCGTCTTGATCAAATAGTACGTACTTAAGTACAGTAGGTACACGTTGGGAGTCTTGGAGTTGAGACCCCGCACCGGAACATACATGTACGTATCACTGCTAATCGATAACCGTTCCCAACACCCCCCTTAGACACGAGGTATAACTTCACTTGAAGCTATCTATGCTTTGTCTTTGGTCTCAGTTACAAGTTATAAGTTTTGTGCTAAACATACCGTGAGCCATTAGAGACTGGACGACGGATTATATAAGTAGGAGCAAGGGATATAAAATCAATATTCATAATGAGCACTATTTGTTAATCGAATGTGCAACTTCATAATATTTCTTGGTTATGGCTGCAGCACCAGCCGTAGTGTTGCTATATGTGTTTATTCTCAGAGAAAAGGAGTATAACTCCTCTCATTGTTGTGAATAAGGTCTCACTCAGGACCAACAACCGGCAACTTGATAATTTAACCTACTTAAGAGCACGGACTTTAACTTACTAACAAAGTGGATTAATAAATAAGTACTTATCATACGACCCGGATCGCCTGGGATCCGTGCCGCTAGAATATCAAATTCGAATGTCGGTGTCTTTTGTCTACTATACGTAATATTAATGGGTGGCCTCGTTACCCCTTATAAGCTGCCTACGTTTAAGTACTACTGAGTTGTCCGATTCACGATGTTAGTTAATTGCAAACGTTCCCATGCGTTGCTAGAAGATGGCTTCTCATAGCAAAGTTGAGTACGAGTTTGGTGGACCGTAAGCGTTCCTCACCGCCACTGAAATTAGGATCTTATTTGATTCGAATGCTAACTCTCGGTCACATACTTCAGCTTAGGTGCCGCCGCTATCATCACTGGCTTGCCTGTACTTCTATACATATTTACCTTTTCTTGTAACGATGTCACCGGCTGTCCTGTGCCGTCGCTGTTGGAGCCTCGCACCCTCACTGGGGACAAGCTGAGATCAGACATAGGATGGCCTAATGGCGGTATCCGTGATCTCGGAAGTTGGCAAGTGACCGGAGTGGTGCTGGCTTACTATCTCCTGAGCCTGATTCTCTGGAGGCTCCTCCCCGCGCACGAAGTCTACGGCACCAAGCTGCTACGGCATGGGCGTCCGCTCAAATATCGTTTGAATTGTATGTAAGAACGTCCCTAGAAGTTAAAGCGCGAAGAAGCTGACATCGTTGCGAAGCATTTTCGTCATCAGTTGTTCAACTGGCTGCCTGCGCGATTGGGACATACGTACAAGGTGCCGAGTTCGTCGTGTGGACTTACATTGCCGACAACTACGTGCAACTGTTGACCGCAAATATACTGATCTCCGTGGCGCTGTCCATATTCGTCTATATCCGTAGCTTCGGCGTGGATACGAACTACCCGAACAAGGACCTCCGCGAACTGGCTGCCGGTGGCAACACTGGTAACTTTATATACGACTTCTATATCGGGCGCGAGCTGAATCCGCCCGTCACTCTTCCCTTCTTCGGTCAGATCGACATTAAGACTTGGTGCGAGATGCGTCCGGGATTGACCGGCTGGATCCTACTCGACTTAGCATTCGTCGCCAAGCAGTACCGGGCTTACGGGTACGTGTCCGACAGCATTGTTTTCACGACCTTCGTTCAAGCCTTCTACGCACTCTACGGGCAGTACATGGAGACCGGCCTTTTGACCATGATGGACATCACTACCGACGGCTTCGGCTTCATGCTTTCTTTCGGCGATCTCGCCTGGGTCCCCTTTCTCTACTCGACCCAGTGTCGCTATCTCGCGGTCTACCCGCTGCATCTTGGATGGGCCGGCATCGCCACCGTGACCGCGATATTCGCGTTAGGGCTGCACATCTTCCGCGCCGCCAACGCGCAGAAATACGTCTTCCGCACGCGACCGAACGATCCAAGCGTCTCAGGCTTGTCGTACATCCAGACGAAGCGCGGCACGAGGCTGCTGACGGCCGGATGGTGGGGCATGTCGCGGCACATCAACTACTTCGGCGACTGGTTACAGGCGTTGCCCTTCAGTCTGCCAACCGGGCTAGCCGGGTATGTGATTCTGCCGGCTGGCAGTGCTGCTACAGCCATGCAGACTTTCAAGATGGGCGACGGTCGCGCGGTCGTGCAGGACCAGGCCGAGGCTTGGGGCGTCTTCTTCACGTACTTCTACGTGCTCTACTTCGCCATCCTGCTCATGCACCGAGAGCGCAGAGATGACGCCATGTGCTCGAAGAAATATGGCGAGGACTGGGATAAGTACAGAAAGATCGTGAGGTGGAGAATCGTTCCGGGGATTTATTAGATATATACGATATTACATGCGTATATATCTAAACCAGGAGTCGAGAGCGCTTCATAGATATGTTATAGAATATCCGGGACACTGCATGTTAGTGCAAACTCGTGCGCGTTATATCGAATGCTCAGGCTTCAAAAATTTCCCTTTATAAAGCAAATGCTTTAGTATCCTGCGAACGCGAAGGCTGTCGCTCGAAACAAGACTGTTATATGCTCGCATATCCACACCAAAGTCATTAGAATAAGCTCAGGGAAATATCCGCTCTCGTAATTCTTGAATCAACAATTGACCAATAAGACTACTCGTATTCGACGACCAACATTCATCTTTTCAGATAATCCAAAAGGCCTATTTCTTTCACAGCTGCTCAACACGAATAAACTACCGATAGAGTGTTCGGTTGTATTTTCTCTCTCTTAAGAGACGCCGACCCCCCTCCAGGCGTCTTGGCTATTTTTTTCATCAGTTGGCACAGACTTCACTAAGCCCGATCTAGGTAGATAATTAACCAGAGTTTACAACGCTGAGTAATTTTCTACGATAGTACAATCGTACCGGAGTCCTCAGGCCACGAGACTGCTCACTAATCATGTCCATCAGCTAATTCCTGTCAGATTGGCGGGGTCCCCAGGGTACGACGCATAAGCGATTCTCACCGGAAACTACCCGGACGAAACAGGACGCCTGTATCTATGTCTTGGTCAAGTGTTGCTTCATCGAAAGATGTGACGATCGAGGTATATCGCGCAAAACTGCTGTCCAAGTGACATAGAACTAATAGTCGTGAAGCCGCTAAGGAGTATGTACAACCAAGAGCTGACCAATGAGTTGAGGCACAATGTGATGACAGTGTGATTATCAACAATATGATGAAATGTATATAGCTTACATTAATAGTTTCTAGCGAGGGAATAGGCAGGATCTTATAAACCGTTCAAAGTAGTAGAACGACCGCCAAGAGTACAGAAGAGTATACAGCTGAAGAAGAAGCGTCGGATAGGACGGGTGATATCTACAATAGTTACTCCGATCACATATCAGTAGTATGCAGATATACCGAGTAGCATTCATTCTGTTTATAATATGAGCATGGATAATAACCGAATCAGAGTCCCATGTCGCGAACGCCACATACGAAAGGCAGCATTGACCCCTCTCCTATAGTCGAGCAAATCTCAGGTGTTCTATTATAAACGTCCAGATCCTATTAAACTCTATTTCTGCACAAGTCAACTCTATTGCTGTGCAATTCCAACTATGTCGAGCTTAACTAAATACTTGCCTAGCTCAGTCATTATGCTTTCCCAGACTCAGTATCTGTATATTGTAGTTGCGGCGCTCATATTTCTCAATCGTATAATCGCATACTCACGCCGTTCGCCTCTACGATTACCTCCCGGTCCTTCGCCTCTACCTCTCATCGGGAATGTTCACCAGGTTCCAAAAGCTCAATCATGGCTACAATATTAGTATGTATCCTAGCGTCATTCCTTTCTCAATACCTCTGCCCAATTCAGAAGTATTCGTAGATATTAGACTCGCCGTATATGACTTAGAAACCCCAAGTTTATTAACAAGGGAATATTTGCTAACTCTATCCTGTGTATAGTGCTTGGAGCAAAAAATATGGCTCCATCATGCATCTGAACTTGCTTGGGCAGCCCGTGATCATTCTTTCAACAATGAAGGCGGTTCAAGATCTCCTCGCCAAAAGGGGCTCGACCTATTCCGATCGCCCTCGTCTTGTCGTGAGTCTAGCGAACAAATTCTTAGTATTTCTTGTATTGGGCTAGGGATACCCAGCCACGGAGACCAACATACATAGCAATATTCGAAAGAATAAACTGACGCTGGGTTCCAAAGGTCGCGAGTGAACTGGCGATGAAAGGTCTGCACATAACCTTCAGACCCTACAACGCCAGATACCGACTACATCAAAGAATGGAAGCGCCTCTTCTCAACCCGAGAGCCTCGAACTCTTACGGCCCATTACAGGAGCTAGAATCGAAGCAGCTCCTATACGACCTCCTGAATAAAGGCGGTGGCGAGTCGGGCATCGACTGCCACGACCCATTCGAGCGCATGACCGCCAGCACGATCTACGCGCTGGCGTACGGATACCGGCTGAAGACGGGCTCCGAGGCCGAGCTCCACCACTCCCGCAGCGTGCAGGGCGAGTTCGTGAAGGTGGCGCGCACGGGCGTGTACCTCGTCGACACGTTCCCGGTGCTGAACTACCTGCCGCGGTTCCTCGCGCCGTGGAAGCGGGAGGGCGAGCGCCTGTTCGAGCGGACCCGGGACCTGCACGTGGGGAACCTGCGGCGCGGCTTCGACACGCCGGGGTGGAACTTCAGCAAGCGCATGCGCGACAGCACCGAGGTCAAGGCCAGCGCGATGCCGATCGAGGAGCTCGCGTTCGACGTCGGCGAGCTGGCGCTGGCGGCGCTCGACACCACCACCATGACGATGGACTGGTTCGTCGTGGCGTGGCTCACGCAGGGCCGCGCCACGGGCTTCGTGGCCAAGGCCCAGGCTTACATCGACCAGATTGTGGGACGAGGGCGTCTGCCCGCGTACGAAGATCGCGCGAGCCTGCCGTATATCGATGCTATTGTTGAAGAAGTGCTCCGGTGGCGGCCCCTTTTGACGGGCGGACTACCTCACGCGATCAACACCGAAGACACCTACGAGGGGTATAGGATACCCCCGGGCTCGGTCGTCATCCCGAACTACTGGGCGCTTACGCGGGATGTCGATGTGTTTGGTGCAGACGTTGAAGCGTTCCGACCCGAGCGATGGCTCATGCCTGACGAGGACGCGCCAACCGCGCTTAAACTCAACGATCTTCCGACAGTCGGCTTCGGGTTCGGGAGAAGGATATGCACCGGTCGACATATCGCACGGAACAGTCTTTGGATACAAATCTCCCGGTTGCTATGGGCTTTCGACGTTGAGCCTGGCGTGTCGGAGACGGGGGAGAGAGTTCTCGTTGACGATACGAAGTCTACGGATGGTGCACTCGTCGCAAAGCCGCTGCCGTTCAAGGCCGTGTTTCGGCCTAGAGGGCCGTGGGTGCGAGACTTTATTATGAGAGATTGCAATACTGTGGATGTGGACTATGTTGATTTGGGATTAGGGAATATCGATTAGGGGAGAAGAGGCGAAGGCTGCACCGGGATGGGGACACATTGGATGGAACAATGTTAAAATACATCATATGGAGCTCAATTCAGACTGAAACGGCTGTGTCTAAGTCCATAATATACAACACTGAACGAATTATAACGGACCTTGCCTTGTCAGCAATACATGACCGACTTCCAACTTAGAGGTCATTACCCTCTTACCTTCTTATTGCAGCTGTCCTGTAGGGGGTGGATCACGGTGGCAGTGACTGAAGCTCTGATCATCGACGCTGGAGTTCATTGGTGGTTATACGATGCCCACACCAACGATGAAAAAGCCGAAATGGCCATGAAGGACTTCAACCGATTATAAGGTCTGTAATAAGTACCAGTTTCTAATCGTCCGGACGATACCAAAATATGTTAGATGGACACAGTACATAGCCACTGAGAATAAGGGCTTAAATGTAACTCTTGATCTATGTATAATCAGTGCGCGAACCTGAAATCTAACCGTCTAGAACCCTGTAGCCTAGTCGTCCGCCTATATTCAGCCTGCTGCTCCTCAGTGAGCGCGTTCCACGCGCGTTCCTTTTGTTTATTCCTCCAGACATAGTAGAGTTTTGTCAGCAAGAACACGAGGATGGCAAGTAGATTTATGAAGAGCAGCGCTGTGTTCCCGCGGCGATACGCCGGCTTGTCGTCGTCACGGTAGATGTAGGCCGAGTATACGCCCCCAGTCTGGACACTCATCTGAGGGTGAAACCGTCAGTAATGCATATTACGGGAAGTCATTCCCGGATGGAGATGGGGTTACGTGCATTGTAAAGGGCGGCAGAAACAGTCCTCGTGCCGACGTTATTCGAGTTCTTCGAACACCAGCCGACAAGGATGGCGTCTGTAGATATATCAGCAGGGAGACGTACGATTTGAGGTTAGAGATACGTACGGCAGTATGGGTATGAGAGCAAAGCCATGATGATTGCATAGGTACCCCATCTATCTTCGACGACTCCATCCCAGAACCTGAGTGCGAAAATGCACGGCAAAGTCCAAAGGGGTTGGATAAGAGCTACCAACGATCTCTCATTAAGCCACTCGGAAAGTCTAGTGAGCAGTATCAAATTGATGATATGCATGACATCCTGATTTCAGTTAGTAAACCTCTAGAGGAAACCTGTATGAGCGATTCTTCTTTACCGCGGGGATGGTTAGCAGGTTGGTGTTGAAAGTACTGAACCCAAGAGATCTGAGGATAAGGGTAAGGTAATTCTTTGGAGGTGCTTGCGGGACAAATGCGCAAAGTCCGATGATGTATAACGGCCATAGATCATAGTCTTTCAATGCTTCCCATAACCGCTTCGGCGTAAGTGCTTGGCGGTTATGCATGTCTCCTTTGGAAGGGTCATCGCGAAGTACTCGGTTGACGACTATTGCCTCCTCCCGTTCCGTGAACCAGCCTGCTGGACGGAACCACTGTTCAAAATACAGCGTTAGTAAATATCCTTGTTGAAGATTACTAGGAAGTATCTCTTAAGACAGGCTAAAATGGCAAGTATAAGAACTCTGAAATCCGTACCGTCTTGGTCTGTACTGCCGACGCAGGCATCATGAAGAACGATGCCATTCCTACACACAGCGTTATGGTTCCTTCAACCAGGAAGAGCCAACGCCAGCCTTCTAAACCTAATAATCCTCTGAGGTGTAGCAAGGCAAAGGCTAGAAGAGAGGTGACAATCCCGGTGACAGACAACGTTGTCCAGAAGTAGCTGAGGCGAATTGGGAGCTCGCGCGAGGTGTAGAAGTACGAAAGCCAGAGTATGAGATCTGGGATAAAACCGCCCTGGGACGAGTTAGGTCGTGGACACTCGCGAGGCCTTAGAGAGGGCGTGTTACCTCAAGAAATCCGAGCAAGCTTCTAGTTATCATGAAAGACGTGCGGCCGGCAAGGCTGCACTGAGAGATGGCGACTACAGACCAGAGTACCATTTGCATCGGGATCCAACGGTCCGGGCCTACGGCCTTGGAGACTAGTTGCGATGGCAGTTCGGCACACAGGAAAGACACTAGGAAGAGAGAATGGCCATAATTGTAGTCTGCGTGTCGTCAGTCGAATTATTGGGTTGCTGATTGCTGGATGAGTCGACCACATATCAATACATCTCCAAGATGTGTGCACATCTACAAGCCTAGCTGTGAACCCTAAGGCAGAATGAGAAATTAATCGACTCATACCATTGGTATCTAGACCCAAGTCATCTAACATGTTGTCAGAGACTGCCTGCGAGAGATTGCCACGGTCAACCTGCAAGCCGAAAAACATGACACACTGGACCTGGGATCAGTCATTATCGCGGCAAGAGGATACGTTACCACCCACCGCCCATAAGCAGACTTTCCAGTCAAGCTTCCGAATCAGTTCCTTCTCTTCTCTGGTCGACCAGGTGACCTTCGGGTTGAAGACATGCCTGCATTCATATTGGCAGTTCTCGTAGACTTGACGCCAGTATTCCGCCGTTTCCGAGTCCAGAAAGGGATTATCTTCCACCACGACTTCATTGCCGAGCTCGTCATCGTCATCTATCGTAACCACGGACCCGGGGTTTTGGGTGAGTAGTGAGTCGAAGGAACCGTACCTCTTCTTCTGCTCTTCAGGATCATCCGAGGCCAGCGGTTGATACGACATCTTGGTTGAAAGGCTCGGGGGTATGGATCCGCCGGGGCGAAGATCTGATAACTCAATATCCGAAGCGTCGTTAATCTCTTCGTCACCGGCTACAGTCGAGTGCCTCTCTGTCACGATGCAGCGGATATCCGACGTTGAAGATTCCCCTTCTGTGTGCCCTGGGGAGCTGTGGAGGGACATCGTCCCATGCCACTGAAGGGTCCTCGGCAATACTTAACAGCCGTTTTAGTCCATGTTGAGTTATTACTTTGGTAAAAGGGATGTGAGGATAGGTGGGACTAATTGCGTGCTAGGTGCTGCGCACGCTGCACGCGGGATGCTGTAGATGCGTTATCTTCGAGTGTAAGTGAGATGTTGATCAAGTGAGCATGTCACCCACACAGTTGCACCACGCGCCAGTTAACATGGCATTTCGATGGGGAAGTTCACAGCACGGCAAGATATCCATCCCAATCAGGGGGTATGGGAGCAAATTCGCATTTGAATCCATATATCACGAATAAGCGCGGGGTTGCTGAGACCGAACGAATGAAATTCCACGACGGACGATTTGGTGATTGTAGGTTAAATTTCATCATTTCTCTCGTGGAGTCGGTCAGTCGCTAGCCACATCTATGAAGTATCATTTCTTCCATGAGCCAGCCACATGCTTTGAATTGAGCTATCGCGAACTGTCTCAGTGAGGTGATCCCCGGAGAGGTGGATCCCAGGTGCCGGGCACACTATGGACTAGTGTACATATATCAGACTTGGATAAGACATTCTTTTCAACTAGATATTACTGCACCACACATATAGCGATCACAGAGAGTTAAGTAACTGTGAGATGAACTTTGCGGTTTAGTGTTCTAAGTACTGTACATCCCAAAGCTAATGCTCGAGCGCTGATAAGGCTAACTCCGACGAAAGTAGAATTCTACAACGTCACTACGTGTCTAAGTTAAGAAACATACTGATGCCTACGAAATCAGTGACTGTCGGTCGGTCTCCCAAGAGACAGAACGGAAGAGGAAAAAAGAAAAAAGAAAAAAAAAATCATAAACCATCACCGAAAACTTCGTGACAACGGAAACTGGGATGTGCCGCTATCTGCAAGCGGGCGCAGGAAATGCTGCTTCTGTAACCCACCACCGTCTACCACGTCTACCATCGCATACCATACATCGATGACCCCTGCCGGGCGGCGTCTCTCTTTCTCTTTCTCTTTCTCCTTCCGAAGTTTCTGCCTCATGAAGTGCTTCCCAATCGTCTTGCCACTGAGCTGAAAACGGAGATAGTTCTCTATCAACGCCGGGTCTGACAGCCATCTTCGTGACCGTCTTCTTCAACCGAAGCCAATTTTCCCATACTTTCCGCCTCTCACGGAAGAGAAGCTGAGCCGACGATGGCTTACATATGTGCTGGACTGTGATTTTCGGGATATTCCAAGGAACCGCCGAACTGTCCCGCGCCATGATATTTTGTTTCTTCTCATCCAGTGCCTTCTCCGCCTGGCGTGAGAAATGCTCGTAGAACCCGTCAGCGGACCCCCAGTTGTCTTTTGCGTACGATCTCAATTCGTGCTCGCGGCGCATCGACTCGGTTAGATAATGCATGAATTGGCCAGCATTGAAAACCGGACAGAGCAGGTGGTCAATCACCTGGGCTGGCACAGCCTGCAAAGGCTCCCTGGTTGTGCTCGCTTCACCGTGGTCTCGAAACGGGTTGAATATCCCGGGCTCTTCGAAGTCGCACGGGTCCCATTCCACCGCCATCAACTCTTCGATAGCCGGCATAAGCCTCAGGATTTCTGTTACGCTAGCTAGGGGAGCCGGTAACCTGTAAGGGAAAACTGGCTCGATCAGCGCAACCCGTTTCACCTTTCTCATATCTGATGGGTCGAACCGTCCCATGTAGTATGCTACAGGGCAGAGAAAATCAAAGTGAGTGCAGTATTCCAACTCCCACTCTTCGTGGTCGTGAAGGTAGAGAGTGTCTTTTCCAAAATGAAACCATGTTCGCGGTCCATTCGTCCTGCTCCGGAACGCCAACTGATATCCGTCGCTGATGAGAACTGATCGAGACTCCATGCAAGTACTAATACAGCGCCGGGAGTCAGTATTTTTTCTGTTTCTGGATAGTTTGACGGGTTATCGAGGGTCCCGAGACAGATCACAAGCTCTTTTTGACTCCCGGATATACCACAGTAGTGATTCCTTGCTGCTGAAATGAACCTGGAGGACCAGAAGGGGGGGAAAAGACTCTGGATGCCACTCACTGCAATAGGGGTGGAATTGGGGCGGTGCTAAATAAGTAGCTCTCTCGAAGGAGCTGCCATGCCAGTGGGATGTTTTCAACCAGGCCGAAAACAGGTATTTCGGGGGTTGCGTTCGACGGAGCCCATGGCTGGTAGGGCGGCTTGCTGTTAGTGAATCCATACGCCTCCAGTCTCTGTTGCCTGGGCGGACGAAGAGCTCTCCCGAGAAGTGCACGCCAATGGCGGGCAAAGTAAGCAATAGAGGGCGACAGCCTAAGTTGCGGCCAGTCCCTTTTAAATCTATCACGGAAATCATGGTAATCTTCGGCGCGTTCTTGGATCTCAACGACACGTGGTGGTGTCGCTAGCAGATAGATGTAACGACGGATCTCAGGCGGGAAAAAAGCGAAACGAGAAAACACAACGTCAGACATGGCTAGCCAACCCTATTTGTTTTGCGGCCAAGACAATAGTAGTCGGGTAGGATTCGATGATTCCAGATTGTAGTCTGCCGTACTGTCTACACATTCCGCTCCAGGGCATATTCTTATATATATCGTAGGGGATGAGTGTGTCGGCTCGGGAAATTTAGAACTAATCTCACAAGTCTGTTTCGCGATAAATAATGCTCGTGCAGCCAAGCAACCCTAACAACAGTCCCCTGCAAGAGGACTCGGTAATTATTTCAGCTCGTTCCACATCAGATGACCGGAACGTTCATTGCTTGGTTGCATTGCTCAAGACAGCTACCTTTACCAATCCCCTCTGATGGTCTAGAGAAATGAGCCAGATGTAGAGAGTTGAAGGGATATAAATATGGATAGAAGAATAGCGCCCTTGTAAAGGTATAACCTAACGTAAAGTCACTTGCTTAGCGCCGAGTATAACTGTAATATGTATAAGAAACTAGCCTATGTCACCGCGTATGCAATGTCCACTTCCAAATATCCTTCTACCTCATGGGAAACCAAGGGAACCCAAATTTTTACTTCCCATGCTGCTATTGGTACCCGCACAACAGGTGTGGGAACCCATGCGGGAAAATAGTTCCCAAGGGGACCAATGGCAACCCTGGGACACGTGGGAAAGGAAGGGAGTGTTCACGTCTACTTAATCCGTATTATATGTCCTTTCAATTGCGTGCGATTCGTTCCGACTTATTCCCTCTACCCTAAGATGCTGCCGATATTGGTGGCTTTAGCATCAGATGCGCGATGGACCGTGGCTCTCAACAGCAATCGAGCCTGAACCGGCCAGGGCAGGATTACTACGATCTCGGGTCTTATCGCCGCGCAGTCAGCTCTAAGGGCCACGATGCCAGCGAATGGACGAACCGCGGCCTCATCTGGAGCTACGGTTTCAATCATGATGAGTCCGCCAAATGCTTCGAGCGCGCAATCGCCTGTGACAGCGACTGTGCATTGGCATATTGGGGCCTGGCCTACGCAATAGGTCCGAACTACAATAAGCCCTGGGGCTTCTTTGACTCGGCCGAGCTCGAAAGCATCTTGCAACGCACTCATCGCACGGTCGAGCAGGCCAGAGCAAAGGCGGAGAATGCGCTACCTGTCGAAAAGGCACTCATCGAAGCGCTCGAGTCCCGTTATCCACATGAGCATGCAGACCGAGGCTTGTCGGGCCGGGACGAAGGCTACGCCAATGCTATGGGGAAGGTCTACAAGGAATTCCTAGATGACCTCGACGTCGCAGCTCTTTACGTCGATGCCTTGATGAATCTCACCCCGTGGCAGCTGTGGGATATCACCACGGGAGAGCCGGCGGCCAAGGCTCGGACGTTGGAAGCCAAGAGGATACTCGAGCGTTCGATGGCTCAGGAGGGCGGCTTCCGACATCCGGGGCTGCTTCATCTCTACATCCATCTGATGGAGATGTCGGCCACTCCCGAGGCCGCCTTGGACGCAGCGAACACGCTCCGAGACCTCGTCCCGGACGCAGGCCACCTCAACCACATGCCCACACACATCGACGTGCTCGTCGGCGACTACCGGAGCGCCATGGAGTCGAACCAGAAGGCGATCCTCGCCGACGAGAAATTCTTCGCGCGGGAAGACCCGCTCCAGTTCTACACGCTGTACCGGGGTGAGTAAATTCCTGAGTTCTTTATTACCCTTTCCGTTACCATCTCATAAGTGCATATTGCCAAATCGGGAATTCGTGCGAACATATCGATCCGGAAACATGCATTAGGGGCTCCCCAACCACCCAAAAGCGGTAATTACTGACTCCGGATGTTGAAGTGCACGACCACCACTTCCGCATCTACGCCGCCATGTTCGCGGGGCAGTCCCAGGTGGCCCTGGACACGGTCTCGCGCCTCGAGACGGCCCTGCCGGCGCAGCTCCTGCGCGTCGAGTCCCCGCCGATGGCCGACTGGCTCGAGGGCTTCCTCGCGATGCGCGTGCACGTTGCGATCCGGTTCGGGCGGTGGCAGGAGCTCATCGACCTGGCGCTCCCCGACGACCGCGCGCTCTACTGCACGACGACCGCGCTGATCCACTACGCGAAGGGGGTCGCGCTCGCGGCGACGCGCAGGGTCGAGGAGGCGTCGAGGCAGCGCGAGCGCTTCGCCGAGGCCGCGAGGGCCGTCCCGGACTCGCGCATGATGTTCAATAACAAGTGCGTCGACATCCTGCGGGTCGCGGAGGCGATGCTGGACGGCGAGCTCGAGTACCGCCGCGGCGACCACGAGGTCGCCTTTTCCCACCTCCGTCGCGCCATGGGCCGCAGCGCCGCGCTCCCGTACGATGAGCCGTGGGGGTGGATGCAGCCGCCCGGTCACGCTTACGGCGCGTTGCTCATGGAGCAGGGCCGTTTCGAAGAAGCGGTCGAGGTCTACGCCGATGATCTCGGGATCAGCGGGAGGCTTCCGCGTGCTTTGCAACATCGCAAGAATGTGTGGGCGCTACATGGTTATCACGAGTGCTTGGTGAAACTGGGGCGTGGCGAGGAGGCGGGAGCTATCAGGCCACAGCTTGACGCCGCGATAGCGGGTGCAGATATTCCTATTAAGGCGTCTTGTTTCTGTCGTCTTGAGGTATTCTAGCTAGATAGAGTATAACGCCCTATTATCCAATCTTAGCCTGCCGTTACATTGCCATCAACAACTCGAAATGGTTTCCATTCCATACGTGCGTATATAGGGCCTTGTAAAGCGAGATCTGCGTCTTTTCAAGATAATACTCTTCATGAAGTTATCTCGCCCGTAGCTCTCCCCTTCTCATGCTTTTAATCCTACGGTGTAACGAATTGTCAATTTTCGACTTCATCCGAACTACCCTACACCCTCTACACACCGATCGCCTTCGCGATCGCCTCGCCCACGCCCTTGGAACTAGCCGGGTTCTGCCCCGTGATCAACCGGCCGCCATCCTGCACGACGACGAGCTCGCCCCACGGCTCGGGCGCCTTCCGATACACGCCGCCGACCTGCTTGATCTTGTCCTCGAGCAGGAACGGCATCTGCGCCACCATGCTGACCTGTTCCTCCTCAACATTACTAAAGCCCGTGACCTCCTTGCCGGCGAGCAGAGGGCCGCCACCGGCGGGCAGCACGACGTTGGTCAGGACGACGGGGCCGTGGCACACGGCAGCGACGGGCTTGCCCGCGGCTACGAACTCGCCGATCAGCGCGATCGAGTCGGCGTCCGTAGCCAGGTCAAACATGGGACCATGCCCGCCCGGGTAGAAGAGCGCGGCGAACTCGGCCGACCGCCCCCGCACCGACGCGATCGTCGCCGTGTTCTCCCAGACCGCCGACTTGGTCTGCGCGAACGCCGCCGCCGTCGCGTCGTTCTTGAATAGCTCCACGGAGCCCGGGTCCAGCGGCGCTACGCCGCCCTTGGGCGACGCTACCACGATTTCGACGCCCTTCTTGTCTAGGACATCGTACGGGTGGGCGAATTCGGGCTAGCGGGGTTGATTGTTAGTGTCTTTCTTAAAGTCTAGTTGGTTAGAGGGGGAGCGAGGGATTAAAGAGGCGGGGATGGGGAAGCTTGGGTGCTTATTTGGGTCGAGAGAAACGTACCAGGTACCAGCCCGTAGGCTTGCCGGAGCTCTCGATGGTGCCGTAGGAGGTGAGAACGACGAGGACTTTAGGCGCCATTATGAATTATCTTTACTATCGCGATTTCAAATTAGGTACTAGTAGATTGAGAAGAGCTAGCTAGGTGTGTTCTGTGTTGTAGTAGCAATCGCAACAGCAGTAGCATCGGCGAGTTCACGTATCATTACTTATATACTACGACATGAAAAAGAAATTCCCCATTCTTCTCCACTGCGGCTGGCCTGGCGCCCGAAGCTCCGGTAGAGGATTTCCAATCACACCGTATGTACCGTTCGATATGAAGTGAGTCAGTTAGGAGATAGGCGTTTTATTGCCCATAATTGTACGGCGTTAACGCTGCCCTCAGGCTTCAGTTACTGCACGTACGGCGTATGTAGCGGTATAGAATGTACCCCGCCGATGACACGAGCTTGATGCAATCCATCCCTGTACGTTTTTTCCTGTGGAATCGCCGGAGATGTCTTCTCGATTTGGCAGCAAACTCCTGAACTCCGCAAGACATCGCTGACGTCACTTACTAATTACCTATACTTAGTATGTAAGGGAGTCATACTAACAAGTTGAAGGAAACTACCTGCGAGCACGATTATGAATCGAAGTATTGCGGCGTAGAATGCAACTTACTTTGTCCTTGTGATAATATCGTATGTGTATTGATAATAATAACGATAATCTGAGAATAAGAGAAACTGTATATGACGCAATCGGGACGGGATGGTGGCATAGATCAACGGGATTAGTTTGGTCCAAGACACATAGATTGAAGACTAGGAATAGTTTAGAGTGAGCACCTACTGTATTCTAAGGTTGGTTTCTACACACAGATCGGAGTGGCTAGGAGACGACCAGACGACCTCACCACGTGTGTCTTCGAGCCAGTGGACTGGAACCCGGAGCCGACATTTATCGGAGGCCGTGAAACCTCAAAGTTGTCCCAATTCGATAGACTACCCAGGTCGGTAGCAGCATAATATATACACGATACATATACACACTAGTACAGTATTCCAAAGATTTATCTGCAGCCTCACAGGCCTAGATAGGCATGTGCTTGTTGTACTCTAAACGCCTCGCGGCCAGCGATGTATACACACGCAGTATGTGACAGTAGCGATACCTAACGACATTATGCCATGCAAATTGATATACACGACATATAAATATATATCTCGGGGTATCTACGTATGCATCAAATGAGCGAACGCACGCTTTTCTATATACACGTATCTATCTCTACATTCCCTGAAACCTATTCATTCCAAACCCATACATACATACATACATACTTACATACATACAAGTAGGTAACCCCCTCCCCTCCGGTCCGTTCCGTTCCGTCTCAAGCCTTGATGGTCTTCTCGACGACGCTCTTCCACCGCGTGCGCGCGAGCCGGAGCAGGAACCACGCAGCGAGGCGGTAAACGACGACGGCGGCGGCGAGGGCGGCGATGTTGACGACGGGGTCGACGTCGAGCTTGTAGAGGTCGAGGACCTGCTCTCCGGTCTCGATGGGGCAGCGGCCGTCGGGCAGGCGCTGGGCGGCGTCGCAGTCGAAGGCGACGCCGCGGAGGCTGTAGGGCGCGAGGGCGCCGACGGCGTACTTGCAGGGGCTGGCGTAGTTGAAGATCTTGAAGAGGCGCGGCATGTCGATGCTCATGATGCCCGACATGACCTGCGCCGCCGACAGCAGCAGCGACACGATGTTGACCGCGAACCCCGTGTGGCTGAACACTGTGTTGAACAGGATCCCCAGGCTCTCGCCGCACGACACGATCCCGAACCCGCAGAACACGCACACGAAGTACATGTCCGCCGTCCGCGGGAACCCCACCGCGAAGTCTGCCAAAACCCCGAACACCAGGCACGTCGCGATCTCGAGCGGCACCTCCAGCACCGTGTACGTCGCCAGGAACGCCTCCACGCTGTACACGGCGTCGTCGTCCTCGCGGTAGAACACCTCGCGCTCCGCCGGGTACACCGCCACGTTCTGGAGCATGCCCACGAAGTAGAAGGCGCAGACCTCCTGCACGAAACCCACGCGGTTCTGCACGCTGTAGTAGTCGTTGTGGAGCGGTGCGAAGAACAGCGTGAGCACGATGGCCAGCCCGAGCACCTGCATCGTGCGCGCCAGTAGGAGCGGCGGCTGTCGGCGGAAGTTGATCGTCGCACGGTGCAGTAGGATCGGGAAGGCCGTTACGAAAGAAGCCCGCTTGTGCACAAGCGCGCCGAGTTCCGCCGGCGTTGCCAGTGTAGCCTTGTTGAATGATTGTCGTGGGGCAGGGATGGAAGGCTGTCTTTCAAGAAGGGCCCCATCTGACGGCGGCGCGAGCGTCTTAGCTGCTTCGCTTTTCTCTCCCGTTACGTCTGTTGGTTTGCCGGTTGTATCCCCCTTCAATTCTTCTGTCTCATCGATATTTGAAAGTCGTGGGCGGGTCTGGGATTCTACCGATGGTGGTTGATCCATTACCCTTTCCCACGACTCGATAAGCCGTTTGACCTTTTCCCGGCTCTTTACCTCTTTATGTTCCGCTTGAAGATCTATGGTGATGAGATCTAATGCGTAGTCAGCTGGGTTGGTATGTTGTGGGCACTGATATCCGAGGCCGCCGAAGTAGCCGAGCATGTCCTTGGCGGGACCGGAATACGCAGGAAACCCCCCTCGAGCAAGCAGAAGAACATTGCCGAAGTGCTTGAATATGTCGGATCTGGCTTGATGAATCGTGAAGATTAGGGTGCGTCCTTCGTTGGCTAAACCTTGAAGCACCTCCAAGATACTGTTTGCCGTGAAAGCATCCAAGCCACTGGTCGGTTCGTCCAGTAAGAGAACGCGCGGATCCGTGAGGATCTGGACAGCGATACTAACACGGCGTTTCTCTCCCCCGGAGATTCCTTTGACAAGGTCGCTGCCAACCAGATTGTCGGCGCAGTCCTTGAGGCCCATCTTCAGTAGAACCTCCTCAGCTCGTCGGTATTTCTCAGGCTTGCTCATCCAGGAAGGTAGCCGTAGACCAGCTGCAAAGCGAAGCGTTTCACGAACAGTCAATGACGGAAGCAATGCATCATCGTCTTGACAGACGTAAGACACAACCGAGCGAATGACAGAGTCGGAAGGGACGGCATCGTTGAATATTAGCTTGCCAGATGGCTTGTATCTAGTACCCAAGGTACCTTTTAAACGTTGTGCCATTGCATTGAGTAAGCTCGTCTTTCCTGACCCCGAAGGCCCCATGATTACGTTTAGCATACCGGCCTGAAACGTTGCCGTCACAGGGTTCAAGATCGTCTTGGTAGGCAGCTTCTTCCCAATCGGAGACCGCTTGTCCAGGGCGAGGGAGAACTTATCCAGGCCAACGTCGATCGCCCTGACTTCCTGGATAGACCTTGCGGTCATCTTTTCCTTGCCGGCCGAGAGATCCGTATCGGAGACGCGAGCTCGTGCAATTGTCATCTCGACTTTCAAGAACGCAAGACCGATCCAGGAGGTTAGAAAGAAGAGTAGAACAAAGCCCAGCATGGCGATGATTGGTCGAGCGACCCAGTCTCTTGGAAATCCGAGGTTGTCCATGATATACTGTCCAGTGTACGGCTTGCAAGCCGGATTCGACTCACCGCCCTCTAACGGGCAATCATAGAAGCTGCCCTGGAACTCATTGCCAGAAAGAGCCCCAAAGGCGTAGTACTACAAATTAGCGACCAGAATATAGGGGGGCGACAGCCGTGACTTACAGTGTAAGTGCAGTATTTCAACCACCGCACGTAGACAGGGATCGTGTTGCTTTGAATGAAGTACCCACAAGCCATGCTCTGTAATGTGTACGCAAGGTTGGCGATTAAACTGGCGCCAGGGAAGTGTCTGACAGCTGAAACGGTACTCATTGCTAGCGTGATAGCAATGTAATGGTTGAGCAGAGTGATGGCGAAAAACGTAAAGAATTTCGTCACGCTTAGGTCGAACCCTACCATGAAATAGAAGATGACGCTGTATAAAAACGGGACGGGTATGTCTTCGGTAAATAAACGTGCGAATCGACGGGACAGGATGAAAGGAAGCGCGGTCACACAGCCCTCGCTGCTCTCCCGGTCAAAGGTTGGGATGTCCATCGTCAAGCGGTAGATCTCGAAGGTTAAGAACAAGTAACCCTGCAACCCCACGGAGATATACAGCGCACCCTGCCTTGACCGGATACCCGGTTGATCGCGGGGAAGGTCGTAGAATATGTATCCAGTGAGTATGGCCATGAGAATAGCCTCTATTACAGAGCCAGCCATGCCCATCGGATCTCTATAAGTAGTTTTCAGCGTTCTATCTGTTAGGACCTTGAGCTGACGGAAGAGACTTGTGTGCTGTTCCTGTTTGGGGCGCTTGCGATCACTCTTGTCTTCACCTGCCTTCTCGGCGGCTGAGAGCGCAAACAATGTCTGGGATTCTTCATTCCAAGCTGTTTTCAAACGCTCGACCCGGGCTGTGGATTCCTCCTCGAGCTCGGGCGTACGGTTGTCAATCGCGGCTAGGTCGATGAAGAATTCGGCAGGGTTGACAAAAGGGGGGAGTTCAAAGCCCTGATCCGAGAACCACGGCACGCATCGGTCGATCGATCCGGAGAAAACGGGTCCGCCTCTAGAGAGGATTACAAGATTGTCAAATAGGTCCCAGATCTCGGATCGCGGCTGATGGATGGTCGTAATGATCGTCCGCCCCTTTTTCGCCAAGGCCTTAAGAGTCCTGACAAGCTGGTAGGCGCTCGTCGCATCCAAACCGGTAGTTGGTTCGTCCAAGAAGAGGATAGACGGGTTCGCCAAGAGCTGGACGCCGATGCTCGTTCTCCGCTTCTCTCCGCCACTGCAGCCCCGGTGCTGACTGTTCCCGATTTTCGTATCGGCACAATCTTTCAACCCGAGTTCAAGGATAACTTCTTCAACAATCCGCATACGCTCCTCCTCGGTGGTATGTGAGAGCAGTCTCAAGTCCGCTGAGTACCTCAACGTCTCCCGCACGGTAAGTGTGGGAAGCAGGATGTCTTGTTGCATCACATATGCGTGCCGGACAGAGTGCACACCCTCTAAACCGTTAAAAGTAGTGGTACCGGTCTGAGAGAGCCTCGAGCTGAACATGCGCTCTGCGATTGTGTTGAGTAAAGTCGTCTTTCCGGAGCCGCTACCACCGAGGATTGCCGTGAGAGAGCCGGACGGCATGGATGCATTGACGGAATGAAGGAGGGTCTTGGTCTTTGGATGGCCATGTCCCTTTCCGAGCTTTTCATGGAGTATATCAGGGTAAGTTTGGGGGTTCCAAATCGAAGGCGAAGTATCAACCGTCACCGAGAGATTTCGAATTTGGACATCGGCAGCTTCGACATTACCGAACGATAGGTGACCATCAACTACCGATACGGAGGGCCGCCTCTCCATCTCAGAAGGCCCAATATCCATTGACGTTGAAATGGAGCTCGCAGGCTCGATTTTGTCGATGTCGATGGCAACGGGCCTCTCTCCATTTTGTTCGTTGCGATGTGGCGCGGGGAAATCTGCATTCAGTACTGTCATCTCGGGAACAGCTATGTCGCATTCGGCACCGGCAGCAAAGGATATGCCGGACCTATTGGCGTCCAAAGCTCGAACAAGGCTCGAGTGATCTTATAACATGCCTGACCAAGACTTGCGCTACTTAGCGATGCCGATGGCTTATGCTGTGTCACTAGGAGCTTATACTGGCGCATCGCAAGAAACAAGAAGGAAATTTGTATGAAAGCCCCAAGTCGAAAATCCCTGAGGATATACAGATAAGATGCTGACCAGGGTCTATGCCAACCGAGTGGCAATCCCCTTGAATGGACCCTCGCTGCGATCTTTAATTGGGGTCATTATATGTAGACTAGGACCGTAAAGAGTGTGATGTGCTCTGGAAAGCTGGAGACGTCAGACTTTCCCGGACTTCCCACCCAGACAGCCAGACAGCCAGAGACCCGGGTCCCACGTGGTCATTTTTCGATATGAGGTAGATATCACCCCATAAGCACTTGCTTGCTATGTAATTAAGATGTGAGCGCGTTGGTAAACCAGTAATGACAGTACGAATAGGGTCACTACCAGACAGAGCCATTGATCACGCTGTAATTGTACAATACTTCGAATTAGCATTACATAGTACGTACATACGTACATACTGTACGCTGAGAACAGCCCTAAGCGATGGTGGGTCGGCTGGGAGTTGACTGCAGCCTGGCAGCGTGGTTGAATTTCGGTTTCTGGAAGTCGGCTACATGCCTAGTAGTTGGTAGCATCCATCGGTTGCATTGGTGGGCTGGCTGCCTGGCCGGTTCAACAAATAATATGTACGGGTTCAATCGTATCGAATTCATCTTGCTCGCTTAACTTATAAATGTGTTGTCGAGCGATCTAGTCGAGCCTAGACAGCTACTGCTAGACTGGCTGGCTGGTCCATGATAATAGTATCGCGAAGGAAGATCGGTAAGGTCCCCTGACGCACAGAGCCAAGACCTCGGAAGGGGATCGCTCCGGTGGCTCGCTTGCGCACCCCGGGAATAACTGCTGCTTGGAGCATCCAGATCGTGTTCCACACACTGGGGGAAAGCTAGGTATTGTAGCTGACTTTCATGTGATAACAACAGATCACACATGTATATTATGTATACATATGTATACATATACGTGTGCCATGGCTCAGGGTTTTCCGCCAACACTTACTAGCAGTACAGGCAGGGTTGAAAATTTAGTTCTTAGTATTTGAGTTAGTTTAGTTAGTTTTTTAGTTAGTTAGTTTTAGTTAGCACTTTCAGAAACTATAGTTAGTATTAGTTAGCATTTTTAAAAACTATAATTAGTTTAGTTAGTTAGCTTAATAACTAAATTACTAAAGAATATATATGTGACGGCTTACGGGGTACGGGGCCTCCGGCCCCGTAACCCCGCCATATACTGTATATATACCTGACTCCCTTACCTTAATAGCTATTAAGGTAAGGATTAGTTCTTACCTTCTACTACTTCTTAGAATACTGCACCTAGCTTATCCTTTACCGTGACAATATATATATATTATAAAGCTATATATATTAACTATATTAGCTATATATTAGCCACATATTAGCCACACATTAGCCACACACTAGCTATATATTAGCCATATACTAGCTATACATTAGCTATATACTAGCTATATATTAGCTATATATATAATAAAGCTATATATATTTTCGGAAAATCTAATAGCCGTTTAGTTTTAATAACTAACTAAACTAACTATAGTTAGTTTTAGTTAGCACTTATAAAAACTATAGTTTAGTTAGTTTCTAACTATAAAAACTATAGTTAGTTTTAGTTAGCACCCTAACTAAACTAACTAACTAAATTTTCAACCCTGAGTACAGGTTGGTTCCTATCGCTATTACCATTTATTATTCACCTACATACTAATGTGTCTTGAGCGTGTTCAGCAGGATTAGACGAGGTTCCCATCTCTGGGATCTTATCCGATGTCAAGCCAGTTCCTGTGCAGAAAAGTCAACTTATTGTCCCATCTCTCTGAAAGCGGAAGGAGAAAAGGAAAACAGAGGTAGGTAGATAAACATAGGCCAGTACCTACGTAGCAGCGCCATTTGATTCCTCAAGAAGAATAAATTCAGTCACTACATCCCAGGTAGATAGGGGAGCAAATTGGCAACGATCTCAGTCAAGACAGTTGTTGAAAGGCCACCGCTTGGTGCTTGGGATTTCCTCTCAAAAGTCACGGCTAGCCAGGATCCTCGGTTAATATTTTCTACTATTAAATAAATGTCCGTTAGCGACAGGGCGAGTCGGTTAGCTAACCGAGCTTGATCATCATGCTTCGCTTCAGGTGGCCCGGCATGTGGGAGACAGAAAAGGCGACCGACCCAGCAGCCCAGCAGGCGGGGCGGAGGGGTAAGCAGGTAAGGAGACCTAGGCGATTACCTAATGTATGTATGTACCTGTTTTTAACTCTTCAATAGTTCCATTACGGGGACCAATTATCAAGAACGTTTCATCTCGATATCCAGCTTTAGGCTACTAAAGGCGGATACTTAGGCTAACCGAGCATGCACAAGAAGGCATATCAGATTATTCATAACTTTTATGCATACAGTAGCGTCTTGTCACAACACTAGCGGTGTCGCTTTGGTGATAGTAACTTATGTAGTGTAGCTATGAGTTTGAGTCGCGCTGTCAGGCAGGTCAGGTAACTCTGTTTTACAAAGTAACAGCCATCTCTAGCAAGTTAACCCCCACTCATCCTTATTCCCCCTCCCCATTTTCCGCCTCTCTGCCTATTTTAGGTGTTCACGATGGATTCATCTATTGATTTTATCCTGATAGACACCATCGATAGTATACCTACCCGGCCCAATGGCCCATTCCTCAAGGACTATTGGGATTGGCGCCACTGGTTTGCCGAATTGAGGTGGTGCGGTATCCCAACTCTCGGAGTCGACGATTTCCCATTTAGGTATCGGGGTGTTTCAGATGTCTTTAATGGCTCAGATCTAGTGCCAGTTTAAAAGAATTGCTAAAATTATGTGCGAAGGTTTGATTCCGTTCATTTATATAAACTACCTAATTTATGTTTATAAAGCGTAGTATATTTATTAACTACTTTAAGTTTTTTAGTATTTGTGATTGTCACGAAAGATAGCCTTTAGCGTAACTATAGCTTATTGAATAATATATTTTTAAAATATCGTATTATTAAAAGCCCCGTTATAAACGGCATTTGCGAATAATTAAGCCAATACGGCGTTTTCGGTTAATTATTCCGTAATATAACGATAGATTATTTCGTATTTAAAGCTTATATTAAATTAAATAGCCCTTATAATTTTTATAAAGTTTATAATAATATTATTATATATATTACTAGCCCGAACATTTTTAATAGCTTTTTTATTTTTTAAAAAAATATAAAAAATAGGATAATTACCTTTAGTTTATTTTATTATAATTTAGGTATTATATATTTTATAATAGATAATAATCCGGTTAAGCTTTAAAATAGTATTAATATCGGCCGAAATTCCCTAATCTATAGTTAACCTATCGCTTATTATAATAAAATATATATTAACGCTATTAATTTATAAATATAGCTTTAAAGATTTTAACTCCGCTTTATTTTAAGTAGCTTTAACCTTTAGTTTTCCGAATATAATCCGAGTTATAGCTTTCTATTCGGTAAATAATAATAGGGCAATTATATAAGGTAGGTTAGTAAGGATTTAATTTTCGGATATACCAAAATAACAAAAGGCGTTGCAAATTAATTGGTTTATTTATAATAAAGTTAGTAATATTTAACAGAGAAATATAGTTTACGTATTTTAGATATTTTAATTTATATAATAAATAGTATAAAAAGCCGTACGAATTTAAGGTTAACTTCTTTAATTAATAGTATATTAGGGCGACTAGTTTAAGCGAATCGGAATAGTTATTAGGCTAAAAAATGGCTTTCTAATTAAATTATTAATAGTTAATTAAAAAAAAATATAATAGGCGTTATTAAAAAAAAATAGTATGGAATGGTAATAATATAACTATTAATAAATAGGTATAATTAAGTTAAGGTTTTTTCGCAGCAATTAGTAGGATTCCCGACTTTTAAAACCTTAATAATAAATTAAAAAAATTAAATAAAATAAATGCTTAATTACTAATAATAATTTGGTTAGTTAACTAACGATAAAAGGTAAAAACCTATTAGATTTATAAGGTATAGGGAGAGGTAATTTAAATTATGGGTTATAAAAATAATAGTAAGGTAATTATAAGTGCCTTTATAGATTTCTGAATTTAGTGGCTATAGCGCGGCAATATTCCCGTTTCGGAAGGCGGTAAAAACGTACGCGAGTTAAAAAAACCTTAGTTTTAAACGTTTTAAGGCCTAATGGCTAATAATGGCTGATAAATGGCTGGATTTAAGTGCTTAAAGGCATATAAGTAGTTAAATTACCTAAAGTGGTATGTATTTACAGGTCGACCAGTAAATAAGCTATAAAGCACTTAAATTTAGTGCTATTAGGATTATTTTATATATAAGTTATATAGGGATTAGCCCTAAATACTTTATATAATAATTACCATTTATTAGTTAATAAATTACGGCCGATTACATATTAATAAAAAGATAATTACTATTTAAATAGTAGCCCTATTTGAATAATATACGAAATACTTTTTAAAACCCTTACTATTTACCTGATTAGGTATTCTGCTATATTTATTTACCTTTTTAACCACCTTTTTATTTATCTCTCTATCCACGTTTTTCACCACCTTTTTAACCACTTCCATCGATTTACAATGCCGATTCCAGATCCTATTAAAGGAAGCCCTAAAAGAAGTAATCTTATTGCCTTTTAAGAGGTGGTATATAACCATAGCTATCTAACCATCCTCCGAGCCAGCTACCGATCTAATTACCGCCGAAACAAGCCCGTAAGGCATTATAAGGTTCATAGCGTAGGTTATAACGTAGTAAAAGCTGTAGCTGTAATAAACCTTACGGTAGTAGCTATAAAGGTTTAGAAATAGGATTAACTTAAAATACTATTAATTAACTATTAGAGAGGTAATAGGAATTAATTGCCGCTAGTTAGTACCGTTTTCCTAATATTAACGAGGTATTAAATAAAGAAAAGGATAACATATTTATAAAGGTACTATAGGAAGTACTATAGGAGGTTATATAATTAACTTTATAGGAGGTGTAGATAATAACTAAGCAGTTAAGATAATTAATTTAAAGACGATTAAAAAAAATAGCGTTTTTGTGTTTATTTTGCGAAAAGAGGCTAAAAATGAGGTAAAAATCGAAGGGCTGTAATTAAAGTTATACGCGATCAAAAATGTAAGTAATAAGGTATTAAAAAAAGCGCTATAACATGTAAATACATTAAAAACATATATAAATTATATGTAAGTAATATATATAAGTAATACCATTAATATATTTCAACCTAAATGCGGGGTACTATTTAAAATGAGGTACTATTTAAATAGCAATTATTAAAAAATAAAACATTAAATATAAATACCTAATAACCATTAAATCTTTATACTTAATAACGCTTTAAAAGGGAATCGAACCCTTATTTAAAACTTATTAGTCCTAATTATATTATTAAACTATAGAGGCTTTATTAGAAAATAATGTTTATATTATTATTCTTTAATATAAGTATTACGAATTAAGATAAAGCTATTAAAACCGCCAAATAACTAGCCTACTAAATATATAGATCTGCGTATATAAATTAATCCAGATAACTGATTTATATATATAATTGCGTATATAATACGAATATTTATTAATCAATTAAATATATATATTTAAAATTATATATACAATTATACACGTAAAATTACTCCTTTTATTAATTTATCGGAATTATATTAGCTCCGCGCTAATAGTTAGGACCTTAGGTAGCGATTATAAATAAGTACTACCATAGTATAGATTATTTTACAATAACCGCTACAGATCTTACCTAGGTAGCTAAGCTAGGAAAGGCGCAGCGATCGTTAATAAATGCCATTACAGTAGATTATTATACAATAACCCGCTATATCTTACCCAGGTGGCCAAGCTGGGAAAGGCGCAATATATCATTATAAAATAAGTCTATTGCGATATAGTTATATATTATCTTCATTAATCTAGTTATTTAATCCCCTTTTCTTTTTGATTTTCTAATTTCGTACTACCTTTTAAGATTTATATATTGTCAGCCAGGTTGTTAGAAAAAATAACATAACGTAAGCAGGAAACGAAAATAGTATCCCCGAAATTATAGCGACTATAGGTCGTTACCTATAATAGCCGCAACGCTTATAACATATAATAAGCCATTTGGTTTTAAAAATAACTTATAGATATGTAGCTTAAGTTATATGCAATAAATTAAGCGGTCAGCGTTAATATGGTCAGGTAATAAAAGACGGCCCCTTTATATAAAATCTAACTCGCTTATTAAATAGTACTATGGCTTGCTAAGGTTCTCCCAATATTAAGTATTTTAAGCTGTTAAAATTAAAGTAGGTTTCTATTAGGTTTATACACTACCTCTCACCTACTATAGTCAGGGAAAGGCGTAAAACCAAGTAAAAAAAGGACCTTAACGAATTAAATATGCTCACAATAGTAATCCGGGGGAATGCTATAGTGCCCGGTATTATTAAAAACTTAAAAAGCAACTCAATTAATCTATATATCCCTTTATTTTATAGCTGATTTTAGTAACGGTCCGGAAAGGCATCATTTAGCGCGGTTTAAAATAAAAGCGTATTAAGTAAAATCACACATACCCCTCGGTATTAAGACTATACTTATTTAATTTAAAGCTGCCTAAATAGATAAAGAGGTACTATAAAGCGTTATAAAATAGGGTTCGCTTTATTTTATTATATAATAAAATAAACAGCGATTAAAGATATTTTACTAAAATAAAGGCGGCTACTATAATAGGTAACGATTTCCTATTACTTTTTTCTTTATACGTTATCCCGTATAACGTATTTTTTCGTATAAAGCAGGCTTTTTTATACTAACCTAGCTTATAAAAATAATAAAAAATTAAGGGCAGCTAACTTAGCACCACATTTAATACATACCTTAAATAACACCTCCTATAGCTTCTCTTATAGCACCTCCTATTACCTCTTACCATTAATACATATCACTTAAAATAGCTTAAACTATAACAAATCAGACATAACCGGCAAACTTAAACTATTATAGGCATAAAAGCCGATCATTACATAACATAGTTACTAATATCCCATAATATTTAACTATTAATATATCGGGTTTCCTACTTAATAGCGAAATATAGTCTATTATATACACCGCTCCTTATATACGCACTTTATATATAGATTATACCGTATTTTCTAAGCTATTAATAGCGGTAAGCTATTTAATTTAACATATAACCTATATTCCTACGCCATTTAGTACTATTATATCTTAATATATATACTAGACTTATTTTAAGCGATTAACTTCGCTAATATACTTTCGTATCTTATATAACGGAATATAATTATCGGCTATTCTAACCTTCGTAAAAAAATACTCCTCCTATATATATATACCCCCAGAAATTCCCAACGGCAATATTCGTTAATATTATTATTAATAACTACTAAATACTTTATTAATAATATCTGCCCTAACTACTATTAAAAATAAGCACTTTTTAAAACCCGCAACCTATACGGGCAGATTTAGAAAATATACACAAAATAGCGAAGCGGCTGTAATAAAAAAAACAACAAAAAAAAGAACAATAAAAAAGAAAACAAAAAAGAAAAGAACGAAAGGAAAAAAAACGAATATCTATTTTCGGCTAACCTTCCCTTATTATTTCGGGGGTTATATATACCCTACCCCTAACCCATTTACCTAGCTCTATATCTAAAAAACCCTAACCTTAAATAAGGAAATAAACCAAATAGTATTACGGCCTTTTTTAATAGCGTACCCTTTCCTAATAACCCGCCTTCTCCTAATAATATATAGGTATTATTACCTTTATTATAATATTCGGTATACCGAATCTTTATTTTAATAATACCTACTTATATTTAAATATTTATTTCATTTAAACCGTTCTTAAATTAGGCTATATTTTAAAGGAAAAAAATAATTTAATAGTAGCGATTTTTTACCTCGAAAAATATTATAAACCGCTAATAAAAATATACCTATTATTATATATAAATAATTAATTATATATAGTTACGAAATATTTATAAAATATTATAAAAGGCAAAATAATACCGGACCAGCTATTTTAAATATTTTTAAATACCAAATTTAAAATAATTAAAAACTATATACTTTTAGTATAAAATATTTAAATATCCCTTTTATAAAAGCATATTTTAGGCGAATATATTTAGCTTAAATTAAATTCCGAAAAAAAATTAAATATATCCGAATAAGGCAATTAAAATATACCGATTAAATTACCATTTTCGGTTATAACGGATATAGATTTAATAAAAAATACCGTTTATATATTTAATAAAACCTTAATATATACTATTATTAAATATAAATAAAAACTAAAGCGTATAGACTTTTTTTTAAAACAGCTTAATATTATTATAGTTTATCTTTTTTAATTCTATTATAAAATATTACATTTTATTAAATTAATATAATTAAAAAGGTTCGGGATTAATTTAAATATTAACCTCGAAAATATTATATAAACTATCCCTATAATAGGGTATATAATACGTACTTTCAATTATTAATTTATATTTTAATAACCTATTATAGCCGAAATCGCCTTAATCAAATTTAAGGTAATATATAACATTATAAAATATATAAATATATTAATAGAAAAAATTACCGGGCTAAATAAAAATTTAATTTATTAATAAAAAAAAATAGGCCCATATTCCGAAATAGTTATATTAATATATTATAAATTCCGTAATATTATAATTTATAAATAGCTATTTTATAAATCGATAAATACCCTAATTTACCTAATAAACTAACTATTAATAATCCGGTAAAAAAAATATAACGCGTTTTCTATATTAAATTAGCTATATTTAAAAAACTTTAAAACTATTTTTTTATAATATATTTATATTAAATTTTAATTTATATAATTTTATTTTATATATTTATTAATTTATTTACAATTATAAAATTAATTAATTTAATAAATAAATCATATTTAAACATTTATCGGATATATTATTTAAGCTTATATATAAAAATAAACCCTACCGGTATTAAAAAACATTAATTTAAATATTATTAGCTAAATTATTTAATATTTTAGCTAAAATAGTAAGCGTCGGAAAAAAAAATAAAACCAGGGAATATTATAGCGGGTATATTAAAGCTAATATATTAATTTTATTTCTATTTTAAACTATTTCGGTAAAGCCAATTTTATTTATATATAAAACGATCTATTTATTAATATAATTTTATCGTTCTTTATAAATAAACTTAAATTCTATTTATATCCTTAAAATCCCGCCGCATTATTTAAATATATAACTATATACCCTATTATAAAATACCCGTATCTATATACAATAACCCGCTATAATAAAAAACCGAAATAATACCGCTACTAATAAATACCTACCCGAAAAAAATCTTCGCTTTAAAAAATCTAAACAGTATTAAATTATAAAATTAAACGCGCAAATTTAATATATCAAAAAAAAAAATAAAAAATCTTAAACTCGATCGTTACCTATATAAATTAGGTATTTAATCTCCCTATAAAAAAAAAATTAAAAAAAAGTTAAAAAGGATTATAAAATAAAAAATTATTATATCGCTTATAAATATCTATTACGCGCGTTTAAAAAATAATAAGCCGGAAAAATTTTATTATAAATAGCTACAAATAAATAAAATCCTAATTATATTCCGGAATATACCTTTAATTTTAAACCTACTAATATTTAATAAAATAAACTAAAAAAAAATAATAAAACTATATTTATAAAATATATTTATTTTAAATATTAATAGCTCGGATAATAAATTATTAAATAGTTTAAATATAAAAATATAGCTACCTAAACTATATAAAAAGCATTATCGATAAACAAAATCGTACTTAATATTTATATATTTTTTCTTTCCTATTTAAAGCCGAATAATAGTACTAATTAATAATAAAAAAATAACAAAACTTTTATCCCGAAACCGTTATTACCGGATAATAGATTTATAAAAAACGAATTATATAAATATAAAAAAACCCGTCGATATATTAAAAAAAAAATCGATAATAATTATATAATATTTTCGAATAATAAATATACCTATAAACCTATTAATAATAAAAATAGTTATAATTCGATATAGTTATAAACTTTCCTTAACTCTATAAAAAAAAAGTCCCTTAACTATATAAAAAAGGAATCTTTTAATTCCGTAAAAAAGGAATCCGGCAACCTCGATCCCCGGCAACTTTTTAATCGCTTAGCTAATAAGAAAACAGTATAATTTAATACTATAAACGGATTAATATCGGTCAGAAAACTATAAAAATATTACCTTTTTTTCGACTAGTTTAAACGCTCTAAAATTATATTATTTTTTACCGCTAACAAATATATCGTTTTCCTTTATAAAATAGAACGTAACTATTAAATTAATTATTTATAATATAACCGAAAGCTTTTAAACGAAATATATAAAGATATTTTATATTAAATAAAAAGCTATAAAGCCTAACGTTAATTTCTTTAAAAAATAGCCGCTACTTTCGGTAAATCTATTACGGAAGTTTTAAAGAAATACGCTTAATATATTATTAATTTAGCTTAATTAAAAATTTAATAAAGGTAAAAAGGTTATTATTTTTATTAAAATAGGGAAATCGTTATTAACGATTAATTTACGGCATACGCCTTATTAAATAATAAATATATATATTTCCTAAATCGAAATCGGATATATATTTTAAAGAAAAATACAAGTTAAATTATATATTTATAGTAATTATTAATTATTTATTATTTTCCGTTATACCCGATTCCGTCGCTAAAGTAGGCGCTTTTAGCTTTATTAGCTATTACCTATTAACATACTAATCTATAGAGCGTATATATAGTAGGATATATAAACTAAATATACGGACTTTTAGCTATATATAAAATAAATGGCTTTAAAGCTATATATTCCTTTAAATAAAGCTATTTACAATATATATAAACTAATCGTAAATATATATATATATAAAAAAAAAAAAAGGAAAAAATACCGAGGGCAAAATACCCCTATAGGTAACCTAGATATATAGGGTTAAATTACCTAATAATATAAACGGTATTATTTTAATTACTAATCCTTTTACCACTTTTAAATAAAACGGACGCAGCTATAAACTTTCGTTTCCGGTTTTTAAACGTTACTATTATATTTAACTAGTACTAACTAAACCCGAACAACTTTTTAAAGGCGTCGAAACGATCCTTTATTACCGCCTCCTTTTTAATAGCTAATTTAAGCTTTAATAGCCTATCCGATATATTCTATAAAAAAATATCGTATTCGATTTTATTTTTAAATATATCTATTCCTAGTCCGTATATAAATATAACCTAATAGTACCTAAAATAAAAAAAATCAGATATTTTATCGATTAAAAGGATTAAAAAGTCGAATTAATCCTATCTATAATCTTTTATTAACGTATTAAGGCCTTCCTTAAAAACAAATAATATATTTATAAAATATAAATAGCGTATAATATATATAAAATTTATATAATCGACTATAAAATTTTTAGCGGCCGATTTAACGGGAAATTTCTTATTAGGCTTATCGATAAATACCGGGTCGTATTTACTATATTTAATAAGCTAATCGAAACCGGATTTGCTTTATTCGAAATAAAATATCGCTAAATTAAAAACCGGGTTAATAACGGCAATAATAGCGGCGGTAAAACTTAAATTTAACGTTATTAAAAACCCGTATAAGCCGATTTTAATCCTAGCCGAAATAATCTTTTTATCTGTTAAAACGTAATAAATTACTTTATTTAACCTTTTAAAGTTAATCGTTTAAATTTTAATAATACGCTAAATACCGCTATTTACCCCGTATTTAATCCTATAATATACCTTAAAATTAATAAGGGAATATATTATTAGGTAATTAAAGCTATATATATTTATCTAATCTTATAAAGCTTTAAAAAAGGCCCTTAAAGCAATAATTAATAAATAATTAAATTTAAAACCTTTTATATCTATACGCCGAAAAAAATCGGTAGCTTTTTTTTTTTATTCCGTAATACTTTACCGTAATTTATAATAACTATTAAATCTTAATACGTCTTTTTCCATTTTTAAAAGAAAATATACTCGTTATTACTTTAAAAATTATTTACAATAATTATATTTATAAAATATAAAAACTATATTTCGAACGATTTTATATTACCCGTTATTTTATTAACGGTAATAAATATATATTATATTATATCGGATAGTTTCGGTTATATCTTAAAAAATTCCTTAACGGCTTTAATATTAAGACATTTAATTTTTCCGGTTTCGGAAATCTCGATTACCTCGAAAATATTTTAATTAAATAAAACTATAATTACCGTTTATTCGTAAATCGCTAAATAGATAAGGCTTTTAGTAAAAAAAGTTGAAATTATAGCAGGGATAGTTAAAATTCTGGCAGAGAAGGTCGAAATTATAATAGGGACAGGCAAAAGTGCTTTTATTTAAGTCGAAAAAAAGGGTAAAGCGAGCAAAACTGCATAATATAAAGGGGCGTACGTCGATACGTCGCTTATATTAGCTCGAATAATATATTAACGATAAATAGTGGTTTTTAAAGGAACTTTAGCAATAATATATAGCTACTTTACCTAATATTATACCTCGTATTTATAAACTAAAGCATCCCTTATATAAAACCTAAAGGTCTAAAATATTGATAGGTTATTTTAGCCTTTTATAAATATATACCTATTTAAAAAAATTAAAATTAAGCTTCCGTAAAAATACGGTAAAACAAACCAAAATATTCTAACGCAATAAAAGCGCTAAATATAAAATATTTAATATACCTATAGCCTAAAATATTCTTTTTATAAAGCTAAAGGGTTTAAAATATTATTAAGCTATTTTTTTAGGCATTTATTTGCCTAAAAAAACATTAATACCTGCTTGTTTTATTTAAATAGCTTCCCGCGGTTTTAAAATATTATATTTTTAATATACTACCTATCTATAAGGTAAACTAAAATAAACAAAAATATTTTATTAAATACGTACCTAATTAGTTAAATAATATATATATATCGCAAAATTATATATATATAACTATATTATATATATAACCTAATAATATAGCTTATAGCTATTAAATATAATAGCGTTTTTCGGCCATTTATATATTACCTCTCCTTATAGTAATTATATTAAAAGCTATTTAATATAGCTTTAATAGTCTTATTATAAATATTAAGGCAAAAAAAAAAAGCAGATCAGGAATTGCTATTTAAAAACGACTTAAAATTTTATAAAGGCAATAAAGGGTATATTTTATATATATAATCCGTAATATATAAGGGTTATATACGTAATTATATATAATATTAAATATTATATTACTTTTTTAAAATTTTAAACGGGATAACTTTAAACCATTAAATTAAATTAATTTTTCTATATATAATTACGTATTATTAAAAAACCATATTTAATTAATACTATAACTTAAATTAAAGCCTATATATATATATACCTACCTATTACTATAATCATTTTATATACGTACTATAATTTTTACCTAAATAGCTAAAAAAAGTTATCTTTTTTTAATTTTAATTAATAATAATAAGCTAAAAAAAGAATTTTATATAAAGCGATTTTTTTAATTTAATATTTCCCGCCTTTATTTACCGAAATAAAAATGCTATAATTCCTAACCCTTTAATATTTATAAACCCCGCCCGCTTAGTTTATAAATATTAAGGCGATTTATTATATTTCTCTTAATAGGCCGCTTTTAAACCCGCCTTTATTCTATTACCTTTATTTTATTACCTTTATTTTATTACCCTTATTTTATTACCCTTACCTTCCTTAACTTATATACCTATTATAAAATTATAATAAGCCTTCCCCTATATTATTATGCCGCTATATAATATAAATACCGTTTTATTAAACCAATATACCGTTATATAAATAACTATTTTATTAAATAACTTATTATACCTATATCCTTTTATTTTAATAACTATATCGTTACGGTATAATAGGTACCTATATATTTTCTTATAAAGGCTTAATATAATTTTCCGAATAAACTAAAACTAATACTCCGCCGCCTATTATATATCCGTCGATCCTACCGTAATTATTATAATTAATAACTTTTATTTTTCTATTAACGTTACTTTATATATGCCCTATAGCCTATTTATTTTTAATAAAGGCTTCTACTATTACGCCGTTTTCGAGACAATATTATAAGGCTTCGACGATAAATTTTCCGTTTTCCTACTACTTTTAACGCCCGCTTATTATATAGCTATAAATAAAATACCCCCTTAATAAAATATCCCTACCGTATCTAACCGTAACGACGTTAAAAATATATCCTAATTTCTTAATTAAATATATAACCCGGTTTATATAATTAACCCCTTTTACCCGTTTATAGCCTAACTTACCGACATTATAGCTTAACCTACCGATATTATAAACCCGTTTAGCCAATCGACGGCTATAATATAACGTAGCCGTTTGCCGGCTACTAATAAAAAGGCGCTAAAAACTATTATTATTAATAATAACAATAACAGGAATCTATTATAAATTAATCGTACGTTTAAAGGCTTATTAATAAATAACGCTATTTATATTATTAATAAAAAGGAATAAATCTTATTATATATTATTAATTTCGTATGTAAATTTAATAATAACTTTACGATATATAATATTAATTACTATAGGTATATTTTATTTTAATTAGCAATATTTACTTTATATAAAAAATATATCTATATAAATTACCGTATATAATATAAATATTTACCGATTTATCTATTTATTTAAACTCTATATTTAATATATAGCAATATATATTTCGGATTTAACTATTTAATATAAAGTTTTAATAGTCGTTATAATAAACTTCGCTACCGTAATTATTAACTAATAAAGCTATAAAGCTAAGGTAGTATATATTATATTATTTAGATTTTAAGGGTATACTATACTATATTTATTTCCTAATTTAATTTAACTATAGTTAATTCTTAAAGCTATTTATATATATATATAAGCCTATAATACCTTTAAAATATAGGGAAATCTATCCAATTAATAAAAAATACATCTATAATTAAATATACCATTTATATTAATAAATACCTAAGGCAATTTATATATAAAAACAAGATTTTAAAATCTAAAGTCTATAATTATTCTTTCTTTTTTTATATTTATTATACGGTTATTTTAAATTATATAGTTCCTTTAGGTTATTTACTATCCTATATTATCAATAAGGTCTATTTAATAAAGGTACAGCACAGACCCTATTATATTATTTCTTAATATCGCATTAAACCTAGACTATAATATAGTCTATCGTATTAATAAATAGGCTTAAATAATACAGCTTATTGCCGTTAATAAAACTAATAGTAAATAGCGTTTTATTTAACTATCCCTATTCCTATATTAACGCCATTAAGTATTTAAGCCGAAACTTTATATATTTATTAAAAAGGTTATTTATTTCTAACCTATCGGATTTTTTATCCCATAAAAATATTATTAAATTTTATATTTTATAAATTATAAAATCGATTATTTTTATAATATTTTTTATAATAGGATTTAGCTCGTTATTTAAATCGGGATATTAAGCCCGAAAATTTTTTATAAATGCTTTAATAGTACGTTACCTATATTATCCGGAAATATAAATAAGTTCGTATTTATTCGGATAATTACGCTTATACCGTACCGTAAATATTATACGTTTTTAATAAAAGGGGTTATCCGAATTAATAAGGGGGTTTAAAAGGTGGGAAATAGTAATAGGAAAACGATAAAAAAGGGTACCAAAAGCGGGAGCTAAAATAAAAATAGCTAAAATAAAAGTAGCCGAAATAAAGGCAGCTAAAGTAAATATAGCTAAAGTAAAAATAGCCTAAATAAAAACTAAAACTATAGAAGATTTATACGGCTTTTTCGGTAACGGCTTTTTGCTTTAACTAATTAATTCGGCAATATTTTTATTTAATTTTTATCGTTTATAAGATAGTTTCCTTTTTAACCGATTCGATAAATCTTTATATTTATTGCTATTTTTCGGCTTTTATAATATAAAATACCGATTTTTAAAATATATAAAAAATAAATTAAATAATTTATTAAATAACTTTATTTAAAGCTCTATTTTTTTCTTATATTTTAGCGCTAAATTTTAAATATAATATAAAACCTAATATCGGTTAAAAATATCCTAACTAATAAACCACTTTAAATATTCCGTCCGATAGTATTATTAATATAAATACGCTTTACTTTTTTCGAACCAATACTTATATATAAAATACTATTTATATTAGTATTTATTTAGGTCGTTTTATCGGAAAAAAATCGCTAAATAATCGGGGCATTAGAAATAAAAATAATTAAAAAGGATATAACTATTATACCTATAGTTGATATAACGGAAAAAGTATTTATATATTTAATAACGAAAATAATACCGGAATTAATAAAATAGTAAAATCTGGTTATCGGAATATTATCCGAAATATAAATTATATTTAATATAACGTTTTAAATATTTATTTATATTATCGGTTTTTTTATTATATACCGGGTATTTATTTACCGAAACGTTTTCTGTATATTTAGCCGTTTTAATATTTACCTTTATATCTTTTAGTTTATCTTCCGGTTTTATAGCTACTTTAATATTTTTCGCTTAACTATTCCGCTATTTAATTCCCGAAAATTAATTGAACCTTAAAATATTTCGACGCGCTAAATTTACGGTATAAATTTAAAGTCTATTTTAAATAGAGGGTTTTAAAATATAATATAATAGGGATTTAAATCCGTTAAATATAAAATATATTAACTTTAACCTTTTAACTTTTAACGCTTTTTTTTACTGATAAAGTATAATTATTAATAAATTTATATAAACGTATTATAGGCTTTAAAATTTATAATTATATTTAAAATTATTAAAATTTACTATATTTTAAAATTTATTAAATTGCGGCCTTTAAGATTATAAATATTAATACCGGTAATTTTTTATAATTATATATAATCCGTTTCGGATATCTTCCGCTAATAGTTCGATTAATTAATAGTATTTATCTATAAACTATTTAAAAAATATAGCGAATTATTTAATAGATATATAATTAAAATCGAAAATATATCGGATTATAATATCGGATAAAGCATTAATATTAAGCTTATTAAAAAACTTTATTACGTTAATAATTTCGTTCTTATTTCCGTTTTTATAATCGGGTAATTTTTAATAACTAGCTAGTTTTTTTTTTATAAATATTATAATTCCGTAACGTTTATAATAAAATAGCCGGTTTAATAGTTTTATATTTTTATAAGTTTTTATAAACGTTTTTAAAAGATATAAATAGCGCTTTTTAAAATATATTTCTAGCTTTATAAAAATTATAAATACCTTATCGTATATATTATCGGTATATATTTTTATATAGTCCGTATTTTAATACCTATAAATATTTTTTTTATAATAAAACCTATAACCATAAAGATTATAATAATATTGCTTTTTTTAAAAATAAACCGCACCTATATAACGTTAATAAAAAGCCGGTTTTTAAAACCTATCGCTATAATATTCGCATTTATATAAACGATTTAAAAACTTATCGTTCCTATAGCTATCGTCGAAATGCTTTTATTTCTAATATTATTTATAAAAAATTAAAAACTTAAAATAACGGGTATATTTAATTTTTAAACATTTTTTATTATAATTATTATATTAATTTTATAAATAAATAACGAAAGTTCCCATATTTAAATATAATACGTTAAAATCGTATTCGCTATATTTAAAATTAAACGGTATATCCTTCCCGTTTTATAATAAATAATTAATAGGAAATAAATTATAATTAAAAAAGGTTTAAGAAATTAATAAATACGGTTAATTGGATGATATATTCCTATTTTATAAAAGTTTAGGTTAAATTCGCTCGTTTAATTTTTTATAAAGGCTATATAGTAAATAGTTTTATAGTAAAAATAATAAGGTAATATATATCTCTTTATAGTTATTTATATAATAGTCTTTTATTATATAATTTATAATAGCTGTATTTAATATTATAGTTTAAATTAAAAATTACCGATAATTTATAAGATTAAATATAGCCTATAAATCGATTTTATTAGGTTCGAAATCCTAACCGGGATATCGCTTAAGGCCGGAAAATATAGCGATCCTATAATCCGGCTTTTTAATAAAAAATATATAAATCGAAATTAATAGCTAAAAAACTAAAAAAAAACCGTACTTATTTAAAATATAATAAAGGATCTTATTAAAAAAAAATACTAATAGTTTTACCCGCTAAATCCGGTAATAAAATATAAATACCATAACGTAAATTATATTAAAGGCGTTAAGTTATAATTCGGGGTATTTTTTTTTAATATATTTATTATAGTTTTCCTTTATTCGTTTTAAAAAGATATAATATAAAATTAATAAATCGTTTATATTAAATTAATTAGCTTTTATTAATAGTTATATTAAATAATAAAAAAGGAAAAATATTCGGTAGCTTTTATTTTATAAATAAAAAATAATATATTATATATTAAATTCTTCCGGTATAATATTAAAATAGCCGGTAATTTTCCTAAAATCTTTTAAAACTTTTTCCTAAAAAATTAAATTAAAGCTAAAAATACCGGAACTTTTAAAAACGCGGCTTAAATTTCCAATTAAACGGAAATAATAACCATTTTAATTACGTATATTTCGGTTTTTTTTAAAATAAAATCGGAAAAGCTTTTTTATTATTTAGCCGTTTTCCGGATTTCCTATCTGTATTAAATTAAAAACGTCTCTTAAAAACTTTAAAAACCATTTATTTTATATATTTTCTCGTACTTTTCGATTATTCCGTAAATAACCTAAAGCTATTAATACGCCGGTATTTATAAAGCTATTAAATACTTATTTTATTTAATCTAAATTATTTTTTAGGATTTTTTTATAAATAAAATTATTAAAGGTTCGATAATAATTAATTAAAGCCCTTTTATAAAATTTAATATAATAAAACGTAATATTTAATTTTTTCGGCAATAATAAATAAGGTTTTCCCCTATTTTTATATAATTAAATAAAGCGTTAAACGATATCGTATTAAAGCTATAATTAAAAAATAAAAAAATACTAATAAAGGCATTTAATATTAAGGTTTTTTTTTAATAATATTAATTTATAAACTCTATATTATCGGAAATATAATCGGCTTTAATATATTTTATATATTTATTACTTTTAATAATCGCTATTATAATTTTATTTTTTATATACTTTTTAGCCATTTTAAGCGATAATATATAAATAGGATTTTAATAAAATAGCGGCATTTAGTTAGTATTAAAAAAGTAAATTATACCGCCTAATATATTTGCATTTAATAAAATACTTCCTATTACTACCTTAACATTATGCTTATTAACTATAAATATTTCGGGCTCCGCGTCGATTTCGGGCTCGGTATTAATTTCGAATTAGTCGTCGAAGCCCTTTTAGCTATCGTATTTAGGGGCGGTTTACGGAGCCATTATAAGGGGTATAACTAAAACTAATTAATATATACGAATTTTATATATAGGGATAGCTTACTATAAAGATCTGAAAGTAGTTTTTAAAATCCGAAATTATTAAATTTATAGAAATTAAAAGTAATGGTATTAATATTAAATTAAGATGCTAAAATTCAGATTTAAATAGGTAAGTTATTAAGTGCTAAAGGCAGTTATCGAGATTTAGGGGTAGTTGTCGAGATTTAGGGGTAGTTGTCGAGACTTAGGGGTAGTAGTCGAGACTTAAGGGTAGTGGTTAAGATCTAAATAGTTATTAAAATCTGGGTAGTTATTAAGATCTAGGTAATTACCGAATAGTAAAAGTAATTATTAAGATCTAAAGGCAGTTATTAAGTGTTAAAAGAAGTTATTAAGTATTAATAATAGTTATTAGGCTTTAAAACTATTAAGATCTAAAGGTAATTATCAAATGTTATAAAGACTAAAAATAACAGTATTAAAGTTAAATTAAATTACTGAAATTTAAGCTTAACTAGGCAAATTATCAAATGCTAAAAGCAGTTATTAAAACCTAGAGGTATTAAAATCCGAAGGTAGTTAAATAATATAAAAACTAAAAGTAATAGTATTAAAGTTAGTTAGGTTATTAAGGTATAGAATTAATACCTAAAATAGACAATATCGGGAGCTATATTATATATTAGGTACTAATAAAAGCCCGTACGTAGCTACCCGGCTACCTAATATATATTTAATAAATTAATATTATATTTTTTTACCTATAAAACTATAAAAAAAGGAAAAAAATATACTCCAATATTATATAAGCATTTATTAGGCTTATTTAAGCACTAATAAAAGCCTATATATAATTATTAAGCTACCTAATATATATTTAGTAAACTAAATATATATTTTTTTACTTATAAAGCTATAAAAAAAGGAAAAAAACACTTTAATACTATATAAGCGTTTATTAGGCTTAACTAATATGGTTTAAACTTAAACGTAAGTCTATTATATTTTACCGGCTAAAATATATATTTAAGTAAATAACGTTATATATTAAGTCATTATAATATACCTTTCTTATATTTACTATTGCTATTTATACTATAATACTATTTACTAACAATAAATGCTAAATATTAAGAACCTTCTAACCTACCTATATTAGTCCTAAAGTACAGCAATAAGCCGAGCTATAGTAAATTAATACCTGGTATAATATTATATAAAGCGGACATAAATACGCACTCATTTATACCATTAAAAATAACCTAAGGCCTAAAATCCTTTATCTTTTAAAAAAATATCGTAGTCCCTTTACCGTATAGAATCGTTTAAAATATAATAAACAGTACCTAAAAAGAACCGCTTTTTATTTCCTTATTTCGATCCTTTAAAACTTTAAAAAATAGTTCTATTTTTAAGCGCATTTCGAATTTCTATAAACGATACGTTTTACTTAACGCCTAGAAATAAATATAAATCGCTATAAAAAGTTCTTTAAAAGCGGGTAATATTATTATAGATAGCGTTTATTTCGGAATCTAACAATATAGTATTAATTAAATAGAAAAAAAGGGTTAGGAATATTTATATTTAACCTATCCGGGATTAAAGCTAATACTATTTTAAGCTATCGGACCTAATATAATAATAAGCAATAAAGGCAATCCGTATATAAATAGGCAACTATAAAAACGCATATTTATTAAAAATAATATACTTAATAAATAAAATATCGGTATAATTATAAAAACCCTAAAATTACGTTTTCTATAAAGTAAATATACTTTTTTTATATAGTTAAGGCGATAGGGTATTAATAGTTATATTTGTTTTCCTATAAGTTATTAACTAATAAAATCGGCATTACTTTTATTATTTAAATATAAACCTTATTTAAATATATACCTATTTTACTAATAAAACCTGCTATTTATACTTTTATTCGTTTAATATATATTATAGTAAATATAAGCCAGCGTTTAGGATAAAAAAATAAAAAAAACCCGGCAATATTTTATATACGGTTTCGCTATTTCCAAAAAATCTTATATCCTATCGTAACGTAATACCACTCTATAATATAAACTACATTATAATAAAATCCCAGGTTTCGTTAGAAATAAAATCCCTTTATCCTTCGTAACGTTTTATTTTATTCTATAACGTAAACTATATCGTAATAAAATCCCAGGTTTTATAAATATAAAAGGCTACCTTATTAGCCTTATCTATATTATTTATATGAGGTAATTTAAAAGAAATGATATTAAATATTTAAGGGCTAGGGCTATTAAAATAGGCATAAAGTTAATATAACTCCGATAGGTTAATAAAAGGAGTAAATTTTACGTATATAATTATATATACAACATTAAATATACGCAATTATACATATAATTTTAAATATATATAATTATATATATAAATCAGTTACCCCTATAAAATGGTATATATAGATCTGCATAGTTTATAAGCTAATTATTTAATAAATAATTATTAAAATATATGCTAATTAGGTATAATATAAGCTATATATTAGCTATATATAGTTATATAAGTCAGAACAGTATCGGGTTTTAAAAAACTTTTTAGTAGTATTTAGTTATAATATTATAAGGTTTTGCAAATATGCAGGGGGTATTATAGATAATAGGGTTTTTAAAGCATTTTAGGAAACTTAAATATTTTTTTTAAGCCTATTAATATATAATTTAAAATTAATATAGAATTAATTAAAACATATAATTAGTTAAAACCTTTATAGCTTTAAACCTTCAACTAGCCGGCTTTTAAGTCCTATAAATAAATAGAAGCAATTAATATATTTTTCCTAAACTACCGATAATTTTACCGCTTTCCTATTCGGGAATATTATATTACCTTCCCGTTACGATAATTTATTTTAAATATTTAAAAAGTATATTATAAAAATCGTTTATTATTTTTTTTTTAAATTTTCGAGTTATACGTACCTTATTTAGCTTTTTTTTAATATCCCGATATCGATCCGTTTAAAGATAAGCTAATAACCCTAATATATTTTCTTTCTTTTTTTTTTAGGTCCGTAATAAATAGTCGGCGTTTCGGATTTTTTTTTAAATTTTTATATACTTTATACTGTTTCCTTTTTTATTTAAATCAGCCTAAAGCGAACGAAATAGTATAGTTTTCGGTATTAGCGCCTTAATTATCGGCTAAATTATTAGTTAGGTTATTAGTTAAATTATTAATTATAAAGCCCCTAACCCTAAGCGTATTAGCTATAAAAATACCGGTAATAAAAATATTAATTCCGTAAATATTAGTTTTAGGGTTATTAATTATTAAGGTATTATTTTTAGGGGTATTTACCGGGTTATAAATTATATTTATATTAGCTACGGTATCGGCTATATTATTAATTATAAAGGTATTAAATTCCGAGATATTAATTAAAAAAATATTAGCTAAGGAGATTTCGGTTAAAGAAATTTCGGCTATATTATTAATTATAAAGGCGTTAGGTTTTAAAATATTAGCTAAGGAGATTTTAGCTATATTATTAACTGTAAAGGCGTTAGGTCCCGGGGTATTAGCTGTTTAGTTAGCTATAGAGGCATTAGCCCCCGGGTTATTAATTATATTAACGGCGTAGGTATTGGCTTTAATATTAGCTTTAATATCGGCTAAAAAGGTTTCGGCTAAAGAGATATCGGCTAAAAAGGCATTATTTATATTATTAACTATAAAGGTATTAGTTCCCGGATTATTAGTTATATTAACGGTATAGGTATTAGCTATAAAGGTATTAGTTTCGGTATCGGTTTCGGTATTAGCTATAAAAGCGTTAGTAACCGTACTATTCTAAATTTAAACGAAATAAGCCTAAATAAACCTAGCTATAAGTTATTATTATTAATATTAATATATACCTTTTAAATATTATATTATTTATTAAATTAGTTTATTTATTTAACTATAGTTCCGAATACTAGTAATTAAACCCAACGCATAAGTTAAAAAAGCGTTTAATAAAATTATTATAATATAAACCTAACCTATTAATATCGGAAATTATAATTACGTTTTTTTAATATATTGCGATATTTTAGCTTTAATTCGGGCCTAATTTCTATAAAACTAGTATTGCCTTTTTTGCATTTTTAAAGGTATTACTATTCTAACTAAACCAGATTTAAGTTTACGTTTAATCGGAATATATTACCTTAAAACTTATTTTTAATAAAATTATAAAAAAAATACGCTTATTTAATAATTTTTTTAATAAATAATATATATTATTATTAATTTTTAAATATACGATAGCTTTTTTTTCCTTATCGAAATAGATTAAATATAGCCGATTATATAATTTATATATATATTAATTTTTAATAGTTTATATTTATACTTACGTTTAAATTAAATAAACGTATAGCTATTTCCGGCATTTCGGATATAAATAAAAATATTTTTAAACTTAATATAGATATTTTCTATAAATTTACTATTATTAATTTAATATTAATAGGTTTTATAAATTTTAAAAAGCGGGTAAAGATTAGTTATTTTTATATCGGCGGTATTTATTATATACATTTTATTAATACACTATTAAAGAAAGTAAATATTATATAAATATATAATTTAGAATGGTATAAATCCTATGTTTTTATATAAATTATGCGCCCTTTAACTTATAGGTTATATAAAGGGATTTTAGTTCCGTTATCGGCTTTTTAATAGCTTAACCTTTTATTAGCTTTAATTGCTTAATTCTTAAAAACTTATAGTAATGTTTTTCATTAAATATATCCTGTAAAATATAGGGTTATAATATTAAATTAATACGTATAATATTTAGGGCCGGTAATTAATTAAGCTTTTATATAAATTTAAAATATTAACTTACCGCCGATATATATAAAGGGATATTATTAAATAGAAATAAAAATACTTTAATAATATACGTTATTTATTTTTTATAAAAACCCCTACGTTTTCTATATTTCCCTTAAACCAGCTATATTAAATACCTATATATTTAATCCTTATATCTTACTATTTATTTTATCCTTAAACGATATTTATATTTCGAATAAAGACATATTTATTAATATATAATCGCCATTATATTAAATTAAAGAACTACGCCTTTTATATTATATAGCGTAAAGCTATTATATTAACTTTAAAATAACTTATTATAAAACGTAAAACGAAATAAATCGCCTTAAATAGTTTAATTATAAAATAAACGGGATAAAATAGAATAATAAAATAATAGCTAAGCTAAAAATATAAACGCTTTAAAAAACCGTTATAACGATTACTTCCGTAGCGGCAAATATCCCTAATAGCCATTTTTTAAAAGCGGAAAAACTATATAGTATTATTATTTTATTAATATTATAGTAATAACTATCGCTATTATAGGTAATATAAATAACGTACCGCTTTTTATATTAAAAAATCCGGGCGCTTTTTTTTTCTATCGGGAATAAACGCTTAATAAAAAGCCATACGGGAAAAGGTTTATATACGTTTAAAATTTAAAAAAATATACGCGATTTAAATACCTTAATTAATAAAATAAACCGAATTAGGTTTTTATTTATATAATTTTTTTATTAATATAAAAAAAATAGATCCGGTTTATTAAATATCCAATCCTATCGATAAAACTAATAAATACGGCGGAAACCTTAATTATTACCTAGCCGGTAAAATTCGGCCTTTTATAATAGAAATCGTATAGTAGCGCTGCTCCGGAACCGGGATTAAATTTAAACCTCGAACCGGAACAGATCGCAGCATTTAACCATAAAAACTAGGATAAAAGTAAAAGTATAAAAAGGCTTTCGTTATTGTTATTTAAAAAAGCTAGCGGTTTCGAAAAAAATAAATTTAAAAATTTAAATCGGAAATGGCTTATTAACCTAAATTTAAAGCTAATAATACCTAATTATAAGGTTAAACGATTATATAAAATAAAAACCTAAATTAAAAGCTTAAAATAAATAAACCAGGCGGTATTTAAAACGTTTTATAATTATTATAAACGGCTTTTAAACTTTTAAAAAATTATACCGGTTTATTATAATACCTATATTATTTATCTAGCTTTATAAATAGGCTTAAAAACTTTAAAAATCGCCGAAAGATTTTTTTTCGAAACCTATTTTTTTAATACGGATAATATAATAAAAAATTCCCGAAAACGAATTAAGTTATAGCCCGTAATAAATATTAATTTATAGTTTAGATTTTTAAATATTTTAACTACTATATAAATCTCTATTATTTTATAGCTTAATTTTTATTCTAACCGTATAGAGGTATAAACTTTAATAATTTCCTAAGTTATAGCCTTTTTAAGCCTATAAACGGCTCCTATTTTTATTATTATTACGACTATATTTTTCCCTTATATATTATTTATAAACTTTTAAAAATAAACCAAAACCGTAAAAAATATTATAAACTTATATAGTCCTTAAAAGTAATTAATAAAAATATTCCGGTTTATTATAGCCGGTATAATTTACTTTATTTATTATAGGTAAATATATCGGGAAGTTTATAAATTAAATTTAAAACTAATTATATTTTTATAATACGTAGCCCTTATTATATTCGAAGTTTATTTTTTCTAATTATATATTTAATAAAAAAACCTTTATTTAAATAAATAGCTTTCGCCCTTTCGGCCGCGTTAATATATATATCGGACCTTTAAATATACGCTCCCGGTTAATATAGCTATTAATAATATAAAACCGGACGGGCTAAATATCGGAATAATAATAACCGCTATTTTTAAAAAAACCGAAAAAATAAAAAGCTACCGTAAACCCCGCCTTTTATATAAATTTTACCGCCGAATTAAATCATTTTCGAAAATCGTACCTTTATAGTTATATATTATATATAAATATAATAACGTTAATAAAGCGAAACGTCTTAAAAAAATCCGGCACTTAATTAAAAAGTAATAATATTATTAATAATACTATTTTAATCCGGGATATAGGGATAAAATAACCTTTAAAAGGCTTATTATTATTTTAGGCGATTCGTTTATATAATAGGACGTATTAACGTAGAAACTGTAATAATTATAATAAGGTAATAATATAGTAAAATAGGATATAAAAAATACGATAGTATATATAAAGAATTTTTCGACCCTATATATATTAATATATTTAAGTAGTTATTTCGGGGGCAAATATATTAGATTTAGGTTATATATTAATACGGGTTTAATGCTAATACACAATTACTTATATAAAGATTAATTTAACCCGAAGGGTTCGGAATTATATAGCGGGAAATTTCGAATAATTAGTATAATATATATAATTATATATATAACCCTATAGGAGTAATCCGTACGTTATACCTAATATTTAAAAATTCTACTAATAACTATAATTAGCTCTTTATTATCTTTATACCTCTTAAAACTATTAATTAATAAAAACTATAGCTTTTATTTTCCAGCTTTTTTAACGGTTTTTTAATTATCTATTAATCGTTTTAAGGATTTTAAATAAACGCATAAATTTACTATTATCTATAAAATAAATAGTAATAATAAATCTGGTATATACCTAACTATATAAATATAAGGCGTACCCGTAATAATAAAACGACTAAAATAGTCTATTAAAAATAAAGCCAATATATTATATAAAATAAAAAAAGTTAATTTAGGAAAAATATAAAACTATATTAAAAAATACTTATAATAACTTCTAATAATAACTTTATTTTCGAATTCCTTTCCGAATAGTTTTTTAGGCTCTTTTCGGATAACTTTATAAAGGATATATTTAAGTACATTCTTCTATATAACCGATTATTTCGTCATAATCCTTGATATATTTACATAGCTTTTTTTTCTTTTACTATAATTTTTCTATCGTTTTAACCGCTTTATGTTTCTGTATTTATAAATATATTAAATTTTATACCGGAAATATAAAAATAAGATTTATAATCTAATAAAAATCCGGCTAATAAAGTTTTAACTTTCTAAATTTCGGAATAATAAAACCGTTTTCGTTTAAAAAGTTTTCGGAAAAATCTAACGGTAAATATATTTTCTTTTCGCTATTTTTTTACTTTATTAAAAAAATAACAAATATTATATAGCCCTTATTAACTTTATTTAATAGGCCTTTTTTATTTTTATTTAACCTATCGCTATTTTTGATTTTCTATTAAATTTTAATTAAAAGCTTTACTTATATAATAAAAAAAGTCCTTATTTTTATTGTAAATTTTAATAGATATTTGTTTTATTATTTTCGAATAAAAGGCAGCTTTTTATACAGCAAAAAACCCTAAACTATAATTATATCTTATTTTATTTATTAAAAATACGATTACGTATACCCTAAATTTTACTTACTTTTAGTTTATTTATCTCTTTTTTTTACTATTAACTAGCGGATAGTTTCTACTACTTTACATTAAAAATAAAGGATAAATCTTTTCCCGCCATAATTTTAACGTATAAGGTTACCCGATTAGCTTAATTATTATCTAATAAATATATAAATCTTGAATAGTTATAAATAAAGGCGAATTAAATATTATATAAAAAGCTAAATGGTATACGGAAAAATAGATACTATATAGGAAAATAAATACTATATAAAAAAATAGTATTATATAGAAAAATAAATACTATATAAAAAAATAAATACTATATAAAAAACTAAATACTATACGAAAAAATAAATACTATATAAAAAACTAAATATTATACAGAAAAATAATATATTTTTTTTATAGTTATACTATAAATAAACCCGTATAAAGGAGGCGATTTTTCCTAAAATATCCCAAACTTTTTAAACATTAGAAAAATATCTCTAAATAACGCTTTATTAAACGATAAAAACGTTAAAAAGGATCTACTTTAAGTATATAAATAAATATTTAAATTCGATTTTTCCTAAAATAGCGGTCTTATTATAATTACCTAATATAAAAATATTCTTAAAATTTCTCCCTTTTTTATTATATAAAAATACTTATATAAAAATAAACTATATTTTATAACCTAATTAGCCGTTACGTAATAAAGAAATCGCGATATTACCGGCGGCATTTTTTTTAAAATACCGGGGTTTAGGCAATATTCGAACCTAATCGAAACTATACTACCTTATTTTTAACCAGGCTAGGCGTTATAAAATTATTACAATATATAATAGCTCTTTTTTAATAAATAAATACAGTAAGTTTTAACGCGTAACAAATATATCTTATACCTATAAAATTAAACTATAACGTATTTAACTCTTTATCGCCTTACTTTATTACCTATACTAAGTCAGTTATATTATTCTAAATATATAACAGAAAATACTAATACTATAATAAATACCCTCTTACTTTATCGTTTATACCTCTATATACCTATTTTTTACCTATATTTAACTTTTTTAATCTATTCCTAACTTTCCGTATTCTTTAGCCACTTAATTTCTATCTATAAAATTAAAATTTAGACTTATATATTTATATAAACTAAATACTATAACAGCTTTATCCTATATACCCGCTAATACTTTATTAAATATTATCGATATTAATATTTTCGGTAGGTTTTAAATCCTTATATTCTTAAACCTAACTAATTATATATTAGCCTAAAATATTTAAAAAGGTAAATAGGGTATAAAAATAGGATAAATATATATATTTAAATAATATTATAAATATTTCCCCGATACCGATATTTTTATTTTATCCCGATTATTATTTTAATCGCTTAAAAATAATATTATTATAAACCGGGTTTTAATAAACTATTTCTATAAAATCAATAAAGCCGAAAAATAAGCTTAAGAAAATATCGCTTTAAATTCGGATTCGGAAAACGGATAAAGTAGCTATACCTTCTATTATAAAATTATATATATAAAAAAAATAGTCGGTAATAGCCGTACTATTAGCTATATATAAGTTTAATATAAAAACGCTATCGCTAAAACAGGTATAAAGGCGCTATTTACCGAAATTATCGGCTTTAATTTCTATACTATATTTTATAAATAAATCGATAAAATAAAATACCGGTTACTAATTAATTTATTAATTTCGGTATAATCTTACTTCGTTATAGTTAAATACCGTTTTATATTGGCGAAATTTATTAATTATATAAATAAAATATAATATTAAAAAAAAAACGGGAACCTATAATTTCGTTTAGTATAATCTAAACATCGGTATTACCCTAAATACGTAAAGTATTAAAAGCGATATATATTTTTAAAAAAAAACCCTAAAACGTTAAAATATAAAATAATAAAAATAGAATCAATCGGTAATTTATATATTAAAAATATAGCTTATATATAGGGATATTATA